>OY804575.1:155737468-156251390 GCA_963680875.1 Bathymodiolus brooksi
CAATCCATCTTGTATCTCTATACATCAATCCATCTTGTATCTCTATACATCAATCCATCTTGTATCTCTATACATCAATCCATCTTGTATCTCTATACATCAATCCATCTTGTATCTCTATACATCAATCCATCTTGTATCTCTATACATCAATCCATCTTGTATCTCTATACATCAATCCATCTTGTATCTCTATACATCAATCCATCTTGTATCTCTATACATCAATCCATCTTGTATCTCTATACATCAATCCATCTTGTATCTCTATACATCAATCCATCTTGTATCTCTATACATCAATCCATCTTGTATCTCTATACATCAATCCATCTTGTATCTCTATACATCAATCCATCTTGTATCTCTATACATCAATCCATCTTGTATCTCTATACATCAATCCATCTTGTATCTCTATACATCAATCCATCTTGTATCTCTATACATCAATCCATCTTGTATCTCTATACATCAATCCATCTTGTATCTCTATACATCAATCCATCTTGTATCTCTATACATCAATCCATCTTGTATCTCTATACATCAATCCATCTTGTATCTCTATACATCAATCCATCTTGTATCTCTATACATCAATCCATCTTGTATCTCTATACATCAATCCATCTTGTATCTCTATACATCAATCCATCTTGTATCTCTATACATCAATCCATCTTGTATCTCTATACATCAATCCATCTTGTATCTCTATACATCAATCCATCTTGTATCTCTATACATCAATCCATCTTGTATCTCTATACATCAATCCATCTTGTATCTCTATACATCAATCCATCTTGTATCTCTATACATCAATCCATCTTGTATCTCTATACATCAATCCATCTTGTATCTCTATACATCAATCCATCTTGTATCTCTATACATCAATCCATCTTGTATCTCTATACATCAATCCATCTTGTATCTCTATACATCAATCCATCTTGTATCTCTATACATCAATCCATCTTGTATCTCTATACATCAATCCATCTTGTATCTCTATACATCAATCCATCTTGTATCTCTATACATCAATCCATCTTGTATCTCTATACATCAATCCATCTTGTATCTCTATACATCAATCCATCTTGTATCTCTATACATCAATCCATCTTGTATCTCTATACATCAATCCATCTTGTATCTCTATACATCAATCCATCTTGTATCTCTATACATCAATCCATCTTGTATCTCTATACATCAATCCATCTTGTATCTCTATACATCAATCCATCTTGTATCTCTATACATCAATCCATCTTGTATCTCTATACATCAATCCATCTTGTATCTCTATACATCAATCCATCTTGTATCTCTATACATCAATCCATCTTGTATCTCTATACATCAATCCATCTTGTATCTCTATACATCAATCCATCTTGTATCTCTATACATCAATCCATCTTGTATCTCTATACATCAATCCATCTTGTATCTCTATACATCAATCCATCTTGTATCTCTATACATCAATCCATCTTGTATCTCTATACATCAATCCATCTTGTATCTCTATACATCAATCCATCTTGTATCTCTATACATCAATCCATCTTGTATCTCTATACATCAATCCATCTTGTATCTCTATACATCAATCCATCTTGTATCTCTATACATCAATCCATCTTGTATCTCTATACATCAATCCATCTTGTATCTCTATACATCAATCCATCTTGTATCTCTATACATCAATCCATCTTGTATCTCTATACATCAATCCATCTTGTATCTCTATACATCAATCCATCTTGTATCTCTATACATCAATCCATCTTGTATCTCTATACATCAATCCATCTTGTATCTCTATACATCAATCCATCTTGTATCTCTATACATCAATCCATCTTGTATCTCTATACATCAATCCATCTTGTATCTCTATACATCAATCCATCTTGTATCTCTATACATCAATCCATCTTGTATCTCTATACATCAATCCATCTTGTATCTCTATACATCAATCCATCTTGTATCTCTATACATCAATCCATCTTGTATCTCTATACATCAATCCATCTTGTATCTCTATACATCAATCCATCTTGTATCTCTATACATCAATCCATCTTGTATCTCTATACATCAATCCATCTTGTATCTCTATACATCAATCCATCTTGTATCTCTATACATCAATCCATCTTGTATCTCTATACATCAATCCATCTTGTATCTCTATACATCAATCCATCTTGTATCTCTATACATCAATCCATCTTGTATCTCTATACATCAATCCATCTTGTATCTCTATACATCAATCCATCTTGTATCTCTATACATCAATCCATCTTGTATCTCTATACATCAATCCATCTTGTATCTCTATACATCAATCCATCTTGTATCTCTATACATCAATCCATCTTGTATCTCTATACATCAATCCATCTTGTATCTCTATACATCAATCCATCTTGTATCTCTATACATCAATCCATCTTGTATCTCTATACATCAATCCATCTTGTATCTCTATACATCAATCCATCTTGTATCTCTATACATCAATCCATCTTGTATCTCTATACATCAATCCATCTTGTATCTCTATACATCAATCCATCTTGTATCTCTATACATCAATCCATCTTGTATCTCTATACATCAATCCATCTTGTATCTCTATACATCAATCCATCTTGTATCTCTATACATCAATCCATCTTGTATCTCTATACATCAATCCATCTTGTATCTCTATACATCAATCCATCTTGTATCTCTATACATCAATCCATCTTGTATCTCTATACATCAATCCATCTTGTATCTCTATACATCAATCCATCTTGTATCTCTATACATCAATCCATCTTGTATCTCTATACATCAATCCATCTTGTATCTCTATACATCAATCCATCTTGTATCTCTATACATCAATCCATCTTGTATCTCTATACATCAATCCATCTTGTATCTCTATACATCAATCCATCTTGTATCTCTATACATCAATCCATCTTGTATCTCTATACATCAATCCATCTTGTATCTCTATACATCAATCCATCTTGTATCTCTATACATCAATCCATCTTGTATCTCTATACATCAATCCATCTTGTATCTCTATACATCAATCCATCTTGTATCTCTATACATCAATCCATCTTGTATCTCTATACATCAATCCATCTTGTATCTCTATACATCAATCCATCTTGTATCTCTATACATCAATCCATCTTGTATCTCTATACATCAATCCATCTTGTATCTCTATACATCAATCCATCTTGTATCTCTATACATCAATCCATCTTGTATCTCTATACATCAATCCATCTTGTATCTCTATACATCAATCCATCTTGTATCTCTATACATCAATCCATCTTGTATCTCTATACATCAACCCATCTTGTATCTCTATACATCAATCCATCTTGTATCTCTATACATCAATCCATCTTGTATCTCTATACATCAATCCATCTTGTATCTCTATACATCAATCCATCTTGTATCTCTATACATCAATCCATCTTGTATCTCTATACATCAATCCATCTTGTATCTCTATACATCAATCCATCTTGTATCTCTATACATCAATCCATCTTGTATCTCTATACATCAATCCATCTTGTATCTCTATACATCAATCCATCTTGTATCTCTATACATCAATCCATCTTGTATCTCTATACATCAATCCATCTTGTATCTCTATACATCAATCCATCTTGTATCTCTATACATCAATCCATCTTGTATCTCTATACATCAATCCATCTTGTATCTCTATTTTGTTCCTGTGGTTAAGATAGTTTATTTTCTTTACCACTTACTTCAAGTGAATATATAAAAATTTTCTTCTATGATGGATAAAGTTGCTTGATGGTCCATAGTAATTTAGCATTGTTTTTCTACTGTCCATCTTTTTGTTGTCATTCATTTTTGTGATAGTGTGTGTTTTTTGTTGCGTAGAATTGAATCTGTTTGTTAATATCTGTCTTGTCGTTGGAGATCCAATTATCAGAAGAGAAGTGTTTGGATCCTATTAACCGGCTTAACACTGCCACAATTTTGTAACTGTCCCATGCCAGGACATTGACTTCCAACGCCATATGATATGGTCTTTTTGGTTTTCAATGCTTTGATATAAGAGATGGTTGGTTGTTTTGTTGAAATTGGTGGAATTGTTGACCATCACTATTTAAACTTCCATTTCATAATTCCATTACAAATACAGTTATACGTATGTTCGATGGTCCGTATCCAACAACTTCATTAATCGATTCTGGATGCAACACATAGTAGTACTTATTCCCAATAAAGCAATTCTGTATATGACTTTTTTCCTTTATACAATGGATTTCATTCAATAACATATACTTTTCTAGTATATATGTCACATTTTCTTTATTATTGATAGTATTTGTATTATTTTACAGGATGGCAGGAGTGCCATGCGTTATTATTAGTGGAATGAACAAAAGTGCAGCTTACGAAGTTGGAAGTAAAGTAGACCGTAAAATGATGGGTGCTCAATGGAATGCAGTATACATTGATGGTGAATGGCGCTTTATTGATGCCTTCTGGGCGTCAGCCTGTGTAGTGGGTAAAAAATCTGGGGAGTGGACATTAGTGGACACAGATGGTAATGTTGCCCAAGATGATGAAGAAACATCTGAAGGGGAAACACAACATAGAGTGAACGAGTTTTACTTCCTGCCAGACCCAGATCAATTTATATGGACACATTTTCCTGATGAAAAAGCATGGCAACTTCTTGAAAAGCCACACACTGTTGCAGATTTTGAAAATCATACTTATATTCGGGAAAGATTTTACTATTTGGATATGAGCTACACTGTTAATAGCAAGGAACTATGTCTTTTAAATGCCAAAAATGGAGAAGTAGGATTGGAATTCGCTCTACCGAAAGAGAAAAGTGAATATTTCAGATTTAAGTATATGTTATATCAAAACCGAGCCGAAAGTGGACTAGATGGGGCTAATCTTTCTCTCGACAGATTTGTAATGTTTGAACATAATTCAGATTTATTGAGATTTTCATTACGATTTCCTGTTGTTGGCAAATTCAAGATGGATGTATTTGGATTAGATGAACGGGAATCAGATGTTTTTGACTTGTGCTGCACCTATCTTATTTCATGTACCGATCCCCAAAAGAACTGTATGCCATTACCAGATTGCCCTGAAATTGGATGGGGTCCTGGTGTTGAGGCTAAGAATGCAGGTCTGAAAGCAAAATCACACGATGGAGCAATAATTATCTCAAAAGATGGAAACGTTGATATTAAACTTGGTGCACACAAAGATGTTCGTCTTCATCAATTGTTGAAAAACGCGATAGTTGATGAAGCAACACTCAGTAAATACGCAGTAATTAGAGAAGAAAATGGCGAATTTACTGTGCATATGCGTCTGCCACAGGAAGGTGAATATGCTCTTAAGCTTTATGCAAATGATGAAGGTGAAGATGGTGATGCATCGAACGTACTAAATTACTTGGTTAAATACGTAGAACAAAATGGCAAAAATGAACCATTCCCCAATATAACTGATGGTAAAATAGGAAAGAAGTCCATAGCAGAAAAGCTTGGGGTTAAAGCTGTCAGTCATCCTGGAGGGTCTTTGGTAACTAAGGATGGTAAGGCGTCCGTGACATTCAAGGCCAGAAATGATGTAGAACTTGTTTGTGAAATACACAGCAACGATCCTAATGCAAGAAAACACATGGTTGTTAAACCTTCAAATAAAAATGGTAACTGGACGTTCGATTTAGATATGCCTATTGAAGGAGAGTACTCACTCAACATATTTGCGCGTGAAAAAGGTAATCCATCATGCGTCCACAACGTTCATTCTTATCTAATGCAATCGGATGGACATGGTATCAGTGACGAAAAGGCAGATGAAATCAAGAGCGAGATAGAAGAACCTAAAGTTATCATTGAAACAGTGGAAACATCAGAACCAGAAATCCTTATACCAGCACCAACAGGTTACACCAATGTTGTCTCCTGCTTCCACAGAAGACACGCAGACGACGCACCCGACAATGATAATATCAAATTAATGGAACAAGATGGCATGAAGCTTTTCTTAACAAAATTGGAAGATTTTGGGGAGTACATGATGGATATATACGAAAAGGATGACAAAGGAGTTTTGAAGCAGTTAGCTCGATACCAGATCAATAGGAAACCAGCCTCAGAGCTTTACAAAGATGACGCTAAAATGTTAATGGAACAACTTCTACAAAAACCACAAGATGACGATCAGTTTGATGATGAAGACGACGGTAAAGGGTCAGATGACGAAAAACAACGACGTAATGCACGGAAACTAATGGATAGAGCCATTGCTAATAAAGATCCTTACTCCCTTGAAAAAGCAATTGCTATGTATGAAAGTGCTGACGGAAAAGATGACGATTTTGTCAAAAAGGCAAAGAAATGGTTGGAGCTACTGCAGGCAAAAGAAGGTAAATAACAAATGAATTTTAGAATAAGAAATGTTAAATTCATTATTGCTGTCAATGAGTAATTGTTGAACTATGTCGTGGTGAGAAATATTTCTTATGAAATGATGATACCGGTATGTTTAGTACCAGATCAAAACCTGAAGATGTAGTTTTATATTGCCACCCAGGTGATATGATTGATTGGTCTACAGACTGACAAATATGACATAACAAAGAGATAAACATTCAGACCTACCTATCTCAAACTTGAATGAATCGTTACCGTGGTTACTCAGAGTATAAATTTGACCGTTCATAACATTTTTCTTTCCAATGTATCACAGAAAACGTGAATCATCAGATATTTTAGATAATGCATAAAATAAATGCACAATTTAGACTTAATCTTTTTTTTATAGTATTTTTAGCATTCCTCATATTGTTTTTCCGTTACGAATGTTAAATGCACCGATTAATCAATCTGTTGTGCATTCTATGCAAAAATATGGTTTATTATATTTATTAATTCTCTCGTTTTGAAATTTAAAGAAAACCTTGTATTTTGTCAGTGTGAAAAAAACGAATATTCAATTCTGTATAAAAATCACTTAAGATACAAAACAATATTGTGAGCAAACAATTCTTATTTCTAAGATAAAATGGAAAAAAAAAACGCCGTTAGAACAGTTCCAAAATCCAATCCGACAAACATTGTAATAATAACTGGTTTCGACGACACCTAATTCAGAAATGTTTTTGTTGTCGAAAAATTTGATGATACCAAAGTGGTAATCAGAGCCGTAAATTGATGGACAGACAATACAATGGACAGAAGATACCAAAGTGGTAATCAGAAGCCGTAAATTGGTGGAAAGACAATACAATGGCCACAAGATACCAACGTGGTAATCAGAAGCCGTAAATTGATGGACAGACAATACAATGGCCACAAGATACCAAAGTGGTAATCAGAAGCCGTAAATTGATGGACAGACAATACAATGGCCACAAGATACCAAAGGGGTAATCAGAAGCCGTAAATTGATGGACAGACAATACAATGGCCACAAGATACCAAAGTGGTAATCAGAAGCCGTAAATTGATGGACAGACAATACAATGGCCACAAGATACCAAAGGGGTAATCAGAAGCCGTAAATTGATGGACAGACAATACAATGGCCACAAGATACCAAAGTGGTAATCAGAAGTCGTAAATTGATGGACAGACAATACAATGGCCACAAGATACCAAAGGGGTAATCAGAAGCCATAAATTGATAGACAGACAATACAATGGCCACAAGATACCAAAGTGGTAATCAGAAGCCGTAAATTGATGGACAGACAATACAATGGCCACAAGATACCAAAGTGGTAATCAGAAGCCGTAAATTGAAGGACAGACAATACAATGGCCACAAGATACCAAAGTGGTAATCAGAAGCAGTAAATTGATGGACAGACAATACAATGGCCACAAGATACCAAAGTGGTAATCAGAAGTCGTAAATTGATGGACAGACAATGCAATGGCCACAATATACCAACGTGGTAATGAGAAGCGTAAATTGATGGACAGACAATACAATGGCCAAGCGAAAAAAGATAATAGGACAAACACTGATCTACAAGACATCACACAAATAAAGACCAAGCAACATGAACCCCACTAAAAGCCAGGGGTGAACTCAGGTAAAAAGAAAGGGAAAGCTATTCCTACTCCACATGTGGTACCCGTCGTGTTACTCAAATGTATGTTGGGATATCTAATGCATAGAAAATCAAATTAATAGACATTCAAATAAGCTGTTATTTTTTAGATCTGCAGAATGCGTCACAAAGAAGAGAACTGGATGCATTAGATAAAGCCCTGGCTAGAGCTAAGGCAGCCAACTTTGACAATCAATTAGACTTACAGATAGTTGTTGCACAACGTCTCCGGGACCAGTTAGCCAGGATAGAGAAGTTAAGACATTCCGTTCTTAATATGGACCAGAAAACTATTGCCGAGATCAGGACGTACTCCAATCCACCGGACGGCGTTCATCAGTCATTGATGGGAGCATTTTTATTATTAGGACACAGTATGAAGGAAGTCAAGGTAAACCCAAATTTAATTTCATTTAATTAAATACGTGCCACCCTTGTGTAAAATACAATAACTATAATATTATTTATTTATTTGTGTCTACTTGTGTGATCTTCATCGTGGTTTAAATGATAACCGAAAGTCTCCTGTTCGTAACTTTATACAGATATACCGGTATATGCAAATAGTGAGGTTTAAATGAATCGTGAATAAAGAGGATTTCGGTAAGCAACATGCATTGTCAAAAATTTCAGTAACATTTTTTACCTAATACTTTATTTGTATTATTAATATATTCCAAGGATATTTACAATGCAGAAAATCTTATCATTTCAGGTATGGAGAACATGCCAGAGTATTCTTGGTAAAACTGGAAGGGAATCTGTGATGAGAAAAATTCAGAAATTTGATCCGAAAGACTGTTTCTTAGATGCAGCCTCAGCAGCCAAGAAAGTAACTTCAGAATACACTCTTGAACATATACGAGACGTCAGTGCTGGAGCCGCTACATTCTTTGTATGGGTATGTATATGTAGTTAAGGTTATGTATACCATTATTGTATGCAACACACATTTAATTTGTGGTTTAGTATAACACTCTATACATTTGTATTAGCAATGGTTTCTATCGAACCACTCTATACATTTGTATTAGCAATGGTTTCTAGCGAACCACTCTATACATTTGTATTATCAATGGTTTCTATCGAACCACTCTATACATTTGTATTATCAATGGTTTCTATCGAACCACTCTACACATTCTTTATCATAGTGGCAAGAAAAAAAGAATATATGAATTAGAAGACATATCTAGTGAAGCGATAAAAAAAGAAAAATAATAATATAGCATGCTAAGTATTGAAGATACTATTGTGCCTGTGAAATGTGAAACTGCAATAAAAGTGCTGTAGATTAGCTTTAATGTGTGCTAAGTGTCAAATTGGATAGTCTCTCATGTGTGCTAAGTGTCAAATTGGATAGTCTCTCATGTGTGCTAAGTGTCAAATTGGATAGTCTCTCATGTGTGGTAAGTGTCAAATTGGATAGTCTCTCATGTGTGTTAAGTGTCAAATTGGATAGTCTCTCATGTGTGCTAAGTGTCAAATTGGATAGTCTCTCATGTGTGCTAAGTGTCAAATTGGATAGTCTCTCATGTGTGCTAAGTGTCAAATTGGATAGTCTCTCATGTGTGCTAAGTGTCAAATTGGATAGTCTCTCATGTGTGCTAATTGTCAAATTGGATAGTCTCTCATGTGTGCTAAGTGTCAAATTGGATAGTCTCTCATGTGTGCTAAGTGTCAAATTGGATAGACTCTCATGTGTGGTAAGTGTCAAATTGGATAGTCTCTCATGTGTGCTAAGTGTCAAATTGGATAGTCTCTCATGTGTGCTAAGTGTCAAATTGGATAGTCTCTCATGTGTGCTAAGTGTCAAATTGGATAGTCTCTCATGTTCATTAACATGTAATTGGATAGTCTCTTATGTGTGGTAAGTGTCAAATTGGATAGTCTCTCATGTTCATTAACATGTAATTGGATAGTCTCTCATGTGTGGTAAGTGTCAAATTGGATAGTCTCTCATGTTCATTAACATGTAATTGGATAGTCTCTCATGTGTGGTAAGTGTCAAATTGGATAGTCTCTCATGTTCATTAACATGTAATTGGATAGTCTCTCATGTGTGGTAAGTGTCAAATTGGATAGTCTCTCATGTTCATTAACATGTAATTCTTACTGAAATGAAAAGAAATGTGAATCAATGGTCGACAAAACACCATACAGAAAACTAAAAATTGAGCAACATGACTTCCACTAAAAAAGAAGACTAGCCCAGGTGCTCCGGAAGGGTAGTCAGTTCCTGTTCCACTAGTAACACCCATAATGTTATTCTTGCTATAAATTTAGCCACAAGTCATGAATTGGGAAAGCTGTCGGTTTGTGTCCAGTATATTATTGGATGTTCCCAGGGCGTAGTCTATTATATCCAGCTTTATATAACAAATTGAACAACCACTTTATGTTATCATAAAGACTTTAACATACATTTTGGTATTTCATTTCATTAGATTATAACACATCCTTTATTTAGATCATTCAAATGTGTCGGCTACAATTCCCTTGTCACTGTCACTAGTCGCAGGATTATAATTATCTAGTTCGGACTAATTCCTCCTTAAAGATATAACATAACTGAGAGGAAACAAGTGTCCTTCTCACAAATCTGTACAATATTAACGTAAAAGAATTGGCTTTATCATCCAGTTCACCACAGTAATCAGTGTTTCGGCACTAAAGTGGATTATTATATATCTTTATGTTGAAATTTACAGCTTCTAAAAATTTGTATTTATTAACTAAGGATAGTCTCCCTAAGGCATATATAACCGAAGTCGTTTATCTGTTTAGGAACTTTGGTTTACTTGCTCCTAAAGACATTTAAATTATGGTGTTCCAATTGTTTGGCTATAACCGTACCGGATACAAGTTATTCCAGCAACGTGTCGTGTGCACTAAATTAGATACCTACGGTTTTATTACCTACAAAGATTATTCTGTAATTCTATGTTCAATCTTATAAGGAGAATGAATAACACATACTATATTTTAATTAGGCAAAAGGTATGATTGAAGAGGTAGAGTCCACAGGTGGTAGAGCAGAGGAAGATCCCGTTACAGGAGCAGCCAAGCAATCTAAAGGAAGAAAGAAGAAGAAGAAAGCATAATCATATTAGTTAATCAGATTATTTAATCGTCTTTATTTAGATCAGTGTTGTACGATCTTAGGTGAAGCAAACACACTTTTTAGTTGTTTTTATCCAAAGTAGAAAACTGAAAACATGAAACTTGATTACTAATGACATAATGTTATAAGAGTCAACTAAAATTTGGGTTTTTTGTTATTGTTACACCTAGCAATATATAAGAAACCTTTGTTGTATAAACTGTAGGACACATATTTCTGTATATAAATTACAATGATATCAAAATTTATATAATGTATCTCATTTTGATTTATTCATAATTCTACAAAACACATAATCCACTAATGAAAGAAATAAGTGCAATCATAACCATGGTTTATTGTAGAGGGGGGATCTTTGTTTTTTGTAGACACAAACAATTATTTAATTAAATATGCATATAGTTCATATAAATCTTATTAATTGCTGTATTCTTCTGTTGAATAAAAACAGAGTAAGTTAAGACTGGTTTTTGGTATAATATAAGAAATAAACATGACAAAAATAGGCATGTTTCCATGTAAAACTATATAGTAGTTGCAACTGCAACAACTTGTGTGTAGGTGTGCACAATGCTATCAACCATTCACGGAAAAGTTTAATTTTGTTGTTAAAGGCATCAATATCACTTTTGTGTTTAGTTTTTGTGAAGTGTTGACACAGAGTAACCAGTAAGGATACTCTTAAGAGTAACCAGTAAGGATACTCTTAATAAATCATTTGTGCTCAACTGTTTAGCCATTACAAAAGTCATTCATTGCATTATAATTTTCTTACTGAATAATAATGAGTACTTTTGTATAATATTAAGATGAACACGTGATTTATAATTATTATATTTAATATCAATATTGTGATAAATATATTTTAATTCCGTCCTTTATGCTTTGTCTATAACAGTTATAATTTCTAGAATTCTGGTTCAATAATTGGTATTATTTGTTTCATGATTAAACAAATATCAAATTACAATGAACTGAAATATTACATGCACATTTTTTTCTTTTTATTTTATTATTTTTATATTTGATGTTTTAAATTTTCTATAATCGTTTTGATAATTAGTAATTATTGAATATATCTACTACCAGTAATTTCGAAAAAAAATGGCTGACAATAAATAAAATGAAAAAATTAAAGATACCACCCTTCTGAACAGTTCTAATATCTAATAGACAAATCTCAGAAAGAGGCAAATTTGATACCACAATGCTAATATTTGTTATTTATCCTGAGTGAATGGAAGTCGGATGTAATTACTTTCCACTTATTTGTGGTTTTAAATATATTCTCCAAAGACATGACAATAGAATCAGATACAAGTTTTACACATAGAACATCTTCTCCTTTGTTGATCAATTGGAAATTGCTGAATTGGCGTTAAACAACAATCATGCACTCACTTGATGAATTGGAAATGATTTTGTTTAAATGATCCAATCATATTAGAGTACATGTATAATGATAAGTTCTCCAGTCATCTGAATTTATACCCAAGTATTTAATCGAATAAAATATACCCCGTTATATAAATGATCGTGGAATATACTGATAAATAGGTATTCAGAGTCCATCCAATTATATATAATATCCGTCCTGAACAGCTGTGATATTGTACCTTTGTATAACTTTTATATTGTTGTAATTATTAAAGAATAAATGTTTGCATAGTCATCTGTCTTCCTACTTTGTTTTAGATTTGTTTGACATCCCTTTCTAGTCATTGTAAGATTGTAAGTTAAATACACCTGAGAGAAAACGAATGTGCAATCTAGAAAGGGCAATTCAGAGACACAGGCAATATTGGGCTCAGGATTAGAGACACATGCAATATTGGGCTCAGGATTAGAGACACAAGCAATATTGGGCTCAGGATTAGAGACACAGGCAATATTGGGCTCAGGATTAGAGACACAGCCAATATTGGGCTCAGGATTAGAGACACAGGCAATATTGGGCCCAGGATTAGAGACATGGGCAATATGGGGCTCAGGATTAGAGACACAGGCAATATTGGGCTCAGAATTAGAGACACATGCAATATTGGGTTCAGGATTAGAGACACAGGCAATATTGGGCTCAGAATTAGAGACACAGGCAATATTGGGCTCATGACTAGAGACACAGGCAATATTGGGCTCAGGATTAGAGACACAGACAATATTGGACTCAGGATTAGAGACATATGCAATATTGGGCTCAGAATTAGAGACACAGGGAATATTGGACTTTGGGCTCAGGATTAGAGACACAGGCAATATTGGGCTCAGGATTAGAGACACAGGCAATATTGAGCTCAGGATTGGAGACACAGGCAATATTGGCCTCAGGATTAGAGACACAGGCAATATTGGGCTCAGGATTAGAGACACAGGCAATATTGGGCTCAGGATTAGAGACACAGCCAATATTGGGCTCAGGATTAGACACAGAACGAAAACAAACAAAACAAAAATCACAACACAAAAAAATAAAATGATGGGGTCAACCGAGGGGTCAACCCAGGTGCCCACGAAGGTTGAGCAGTTCTTGTTTCTTATAAGACATCGGTAGTATTACTCATTTTCCGAAAAAAAAGGTTTATCAGTGATAAAGGAAAGAAGAATTGGAGGAATGGATATTATATAGCGGTCAATCAGTTCGTGATGACGACTGTAGACGTTTTGTAGAAATGACTCGTTTTTCCTTTCAACCTTGGAACAAAGCAACTTTGCTTGAGTAGCGTTTTCGTCAGTAGCTGAGCATGTTAGAAATGAAATTTAGTTTTTTAGAAAAGTTAACTCACAGAAACCTTACTACTCATTTGTCTTGACAAATGTGAAACGCTCGCAATAACAGTAGATTGTTTCTGGTATAATCCATTCATGCAATCCTTATGTTCAATAATATCACCTGTTTAACTTCCTGAACAGCAGGACAGGTGAATGCCACACATAGGGCAAGATTAAATAGTTATAATCAACTATATCAACATCAGCAACATCAAGAATAACTTCTTAGACAAACTCCAACATAGTAGTTGTTACATATATGTAATGGTTTATATTTGGAATGTTTGTTATATATATGATATTTAGTTTGTATGTGGTGGTCGGGATCTGTTTGCCTGATTTTAGTGTGTGCTGATTGGCACCTACATTTTTGTAGGTGTGGAATCATGGGTAATTTTGAGAGTGAGGCTCGAGGAATGGAAGTTGGTGAAAGCCAAATTTTGAATTTACAAACTTTGAAGTTATGTTGAGGATTATAGTTCGGTGTCGGCATTTTGTGTGTTGTGGGAATAATCAACATTTATTGTGAGGCTGTTGGAATCAACATTTTAGTGAATTTAACATTACTTGGAATTATTGTGATGGAGTTTGCGAACTGCTGAATTCTAGTAATTATATTAAATTAACATTCACTGCTTTCACATGAACAATTTAGGATTTGGAAACATTGACAATGATGTTGAATGCCAGGTATTGTAACTTTTTATGCATTACAATATTATTTGTGTAAAATACTTATTTGTAAAAATTAAAGATAATAATTTGTATATAATAAAAATTATTGTGATTAATTGACAAATCTCTTGGCTATTTTCCTGTCCAGTCCGTAACAGGAAAAGTGGGGGCTCGTCCGGAATATGAGCATTTCTTGGCCAAAAGTTATACATTTTCTGTTTGTTAAAAATTACTTAGTGTTATACGCTACCTATTTATTTGAATAAAAAGGAGTACTTTTATTTTAGTAAATTTTGACAGTTGAGAGATTTGTCAATATGGTTTTTGAAGCAGAAGAGTTTATGAAAAAATGTTAAGAAATTTGAAAAAGGATGATCTCTTCCTGCTTGCCAAACATTTAGAACTGCCCATACGCCATTATCAGACTAAGCAGGAAATTAAAAATATTGTTGTAAGATTTTTAGTTGAGAATGCACTTTTAGATGAGAAAGCTTTGGAGCTTGTAGTGGAGGTTAAGTCTGATGCTGGTAGGTTGAAAGAGTTAGAAATGTTAACCAGAGAGAAAGAATTGGACATGCAAATGAAATTAGAAAGAGAGAAAATGGAAAAAGATAGAGAGATTGAAGGGATGAAAATGCAGATGGAAAGAGAGAAAATGGAGCATGATAGAGAGTTGCAATTGAAACTGAAAGAAATAGAAATGGCAAGGAATGATAGGTTTGATATTTCAAAACATGTTCGCTTTGTCCCACCTTTTCAAGATAAAGAAGTAGATAACTATTTTCTTCTGTTTGAAAAAGTAGCCAAAGATTTAAACTGGCCTCTTGATAAATATACTATTCTCCTACAATGTGTTCTGAAAGGCAAAGCATGTGATATTTATCTTTCTCTGTCTGCTGAGCAAACCTCAGATTACCAGGTTGTAAAAGCTACAATATTAAAAGGTTATCAGTTGGTCCCTGAAGCCTATCGCCAAACATTCAGGGATTATAAAAAGGATAGTGACAAAACATTTGTCGAATTTGCCAGAGAGAAAGAAAGATTGATTGAAAGATGGTGTACTTCTGAAAAAGTGGCCAACAGTTATGATAACTTAAGACAGTTAATTCTTCTTGAAGAATTTAAAAACTCTGTTTATCCAGAAGCTAAGACATACATAAACGAACAAAAAGCAGACACTTTAGACAAAGCTGCACGAATGGCAGATGATTATACCCTTTTGCACAAGTTGTCTTTCAACAAAAGTTCCCAACAAACTTCTTATAAGAAACCCTTTTATTCCACTACTTCAAATAAACCTTTGAACATTGCCACCAATAAACATTCACTTTCTACTGCAGGTAGTCCTTTTAAAACTGAGAAATCAGAACCTGCAAGGTCGACTTCTGTTCCTACTTGTGGTTATTGTAAGAAAAAAGGTCACATTCTATCTGATTGTTATATACTTAAACGCAGACAAGAACGCAAAGCATCGTCAACATTGCCCAAAGCTTTCACAGTATTGAAACATCTACCCAATACTTCAGTGTTATTTGGGGATTTTTCTGTTGACAAACGTTCTCAGTCCGATACTGTTTTGGAGGGATATGAACCTTTTCTTTCTGATGGTTATATTTCACTCTTAGGTCAAAATGCCCATTCGAAACCAATTAAAATATTACGAGACACAGGAGCTTCTCAATCTCTTTTATTGGCAGATACCCTGTCTTTTTCTGAGGAGTCTTCTTCTGGTGAGAATGTCTTAATTCAAGGTGTAGAATGTGGATTAGTTAAGGTTCCCCTCCATCATGTCAATCTTACTTCAGACTTAGTTTCGGGTCCTGTGACAGTTGGTGTTAGGTCTGTTTTGCCTATGGATGGTGTTCATTTGTTATTGGGGAATGACTTGGCTGGTGATAAAGTGGTGGTCAACCCCATTGTGACTGACAAGCCAGTTTTGGAGGAGGTCTATGACCCTATTATTGAAGAAGTTTTGGATTTGTACCCAAAATGTGCTGTCACTCGAGCTATGGCTCAAAAAGCCATTCTAGATCAGCCTACTTTTAGTCTGGATCCTGATCCTTCTTATGACCTTTCAGATACATTTTTAGGTCAGTCTGATGACCAGATTGGTAACTCTCTTCCAAAAACTTCATGTGAAGCTGATGCAAAGTTTAATGAAAGTCATGATTCACAAGTACCTGCTAAAGGTCTTTCAGATAGTTCATTTCTATATGTTCCCAATGAAGATATATCTGGCCAAAAGGTTAGTTCTGTTAATACACCTATTGAAGGTTTTCCAGTTCTGTCTACTGAACAACTTATTATTGAACAGAATAAAGATTCTGAACTTTCAGTTCTAATTTCTAAAGCTCTATCTGAGGATGAGATGTCATGTGTACCTGTCTGTTTTTATGTCCATAATGGTGTTCTCATGCGTAAATGGAGACCCGTAGATGTTCCTGCCAATGAGGAATGGACGATCAAACATCAGATAGTGTTACCCAGACCATACAGAAACAATGTTCTTTCTATGGCTCATGAAACGGCTTTATCAGGCCACCTAGGGGCTAATAAAACCTACTACAAAATCCTTGAACACTTTTATTGGCCCAAGTTAAGAAAGAATGTTTCAGAATATTGCCGTACTTGTCATACTTGTCAGGTGGTAGGAAAACCTAATCAAAAATTTCCACAAGCACCTCTATGTCCTATCCCTGCCTTTGATGAACCCTTCAGCAGAATATTGATTGATTGTGTCGGCCCTTTGCCGAAAACCAAATCTGGCAATTAGTACCTTCTTCCTATAATGTGCACCTCTACTTGCTTTCCTGAAGCTGTTCCACTAAGAAATATCAAAGCAAAAACTATTATTAAGGCTTTGGTGAAATTATTTACTCTAGTTGGATTACCCAAGTCTATCTAGTCTGATCAAGGATCCAAATTCATGTCTGGAGTTTTTCAACAAGTCATGCATGAATTGGGTATAAAACAATATAAATCTTCAGCATATCACCCAGAAAGCCAGGGAGCGTTAGAGCGTTTTCACCAAACGCTGAAAAATATGATTATGACATATTGTTATGACACAAATAAAGATTGGGACGATGGAATCCACATTTTGCTCTTTGCTGCAAGAGAATCTTTCCAAGAATCATTAGGTCTCAGTCCATTTCAATTAGTCTTTGGGCATACAGTACGTGGTTCTTTGAAACTTTTCAAGGAAAATCTCCTAGCTCAAGATGGTGTTCCTATTGATCTTTATACTTGTGTGTCAGACTTTAAGCTTAAGCTTTCTAAAGCCTGTGATTTAGCTAAAAACAATCTTCTATCTGCTCAGGCCAAAATGAAACAAAGACACGACTTACATGCTAGGGAGAGATATTTTCAACCTGGTGATTAAGTTCTTGCTCTCTTGCCTATTCCAGGTCGGCCCTTACAAGCCAGATATTTTGGACCTTATATTGTTGATCAGAAAATAAGTGGTGTAAATTATGTTATTAATACTCCTGATAGACGTAAAAGTCAGCAACTTTGCCATGTAAATATGTTAAAGCAATATTTTGAAAGAGATAGCTCTACTACTCATGTTGTTAGTTTAGTGACACCTGTCCCACTTGATATACATTCAGATGATGGAATAGACCGTGACACAACAAACAGTGAAAGCAGTGAATCGGGATTTACACGTCTTAAAAATTCCGAGATTCTTGAAGATTTGGATTCGAAATTGGAACATTTAGACAGTTTAGAACGTGAACAGTTGAAACAGGTAATTTACGAATATAAATATTTGTTCCCAGATATTCCCACACGAACACACAAAATATATCACGATGTTGATGTAGGCGACGCTACGCCAATAAAACAACACCCGTATCGTACACATCCGGTTAAACATGAATACTTACGAAAAGAGATTAAATATTTATTGGACAATGACTTCATAGAGAAAAGTCAAAGTAATTGGAGCTCTCAGTGCATATTAGTGCCAAAACCGGACAATACGTTCAGAATGTGTACAGATTATAGAAAAGTCAATAATGTGACAAAATCGGACTCGTTTCCAATTCCTCGAATAGACGATTGTATAGATAAAATTGGCCGTGCCAAATACGTAACAAAATTTGACTTGCTCAAAGGATTTTATCAAGTACCACTTACTGATCGAGCAAAGGAAATTTCTGCGTTTCTTACTGCAGACGGACTTTATCAATATAAAGTGACTCCGTTCAGAATGAAAAACTCGCCGGCAACCTTTCAAAGGCTTATGAACTTGTTAATCAGTGATATTGATGGAATCGATGCCTATATTGATGATGTCATCATTTACAGCGATTCATGGCAACAACATTTAATGACAATCCGCAAATTCTATAAACGTCTGACGGAAGCCAATTTAACGGTGAATCTCGACAAAAGTGAATTCTGTCACGGACCTGTTACATTTTAAGGACACGTAGTGGGACAGGGTCAAGTTAAACCTGTTTTAGCTAAGATTCAAGCTATCTCTGACTTTTCTGTACCTGCGTGTAGAAAGCAGCTTATGCGATTTCTGGGTATGGCGGGTTACTACCGGAAATTTTGTTCAAATTTTTCGGACATTTCTGGTCCTTTGACAAATCTTCTTAACAAGAAAGTTAAATTTATCTGGGATGAAAACTGTGAAAGGGCATTTTGTAAAATTAAAGCCATACTCCAGACTGCACCAGTGCTTTCTGCACCAGATTTTTATAAATCATTTAAACTTGCTGTAGATGCTAGTGATATTGGTGTAGGGGGAGTGCTTCTGCAAGAGGATACTGATGGAATAGACCACCCAGTTTGTTATTTTTCAAGAAAATTAAATAAACACCAGAAGAAATATTCTACAATTGAGAAAGAGTGCCTAACTCTTCTTCTGTCTTTACAACACTTTGAAGTCTATCTTTCTGCCTGTTCTTTTGGTGTGATAGTTTACACGGATCATAATCCACTTACATTCATCAACAAGATGAAAAACAAAAACCAGACTTTTGCGGTGGAGTCTGTTATTACAGGAGTGTAATCTTGATATTCGACATATTAGAGGTAAGGAAAATGTGATTGCAGATGCACTCTCCCGTATCGGTTGAAAATTTGACATTTATTGAAAATAATTATTGTCAATAATTATGCTGTGTTCGTTATTATTGTTATTGTTACTATTATTATGTTTCAATATTATGATTTCAAAATGTATAAAATATTATTTAAAAGAAAGCTATTCTTTCATAAAGCTTTCTTTCACTTCAAGGAGGGAAGTGTTACATGTATGTAATGGTTTATATTTGGAATGTTTGTTATATATATGATATTTAGTTTGTATATGGTGGTCGGGATCTGTTTGCCTGATTTTAGTGTGTGTTGATTGGCACCTACATTTTTGTAGGTGTGGAATCATGGGTAATTTTGAGAGTGAGGCTCGAGGAATGGAAGTTGGTGAAAGCCAAATTTTGAATTTACAAACTTTGAAGTTATGTTGAGGATAATAGTTCGGTGTCGGCATTTTGTGTGTTGTGGGAATAATCAACATTTATTGTGAAGCTGTTGGAATCAACATTTTAGTGAATTTAACATTACTTGGGAACAATTTAGGATTTGGAAACATTGACAATGATGTTGAATGCCAGTTATTGTAACTTTTTATGCATTACAATGTTTTTTGTGTAAAATACTTATTTGTAAAAATTAAAGATAATAATTTGTATATAATAAAGATTATTGTGATTAATTGACAAATCTCTTGGCTATTTTCCTGTCCAGTCCGTAACATAGTACATTTACAGAAAATACAATAGAAACAGAGAGAGTATAAATCCAGGCTCAGTGAATGCTCCAGATTAACGACTAATAAAATAAAAAAACAAATATACCACACTGTCGCAACAGTTCTAAATGTAGAATGTGTATGTGGTTGACCGTTGAGGCTAACACAATCACAATTAATATTCATATTGAACTTGATATTGTTCATTGATTATTATTTATAGTCCCCAAGTGTAATAGAAATAGTAACTCCGTTTGTTTTGTCGGACAAATCAAATACACAATTTATCTTTAGAAGTTAGTGCCTCGTGTTTGCAGAATATTACGATCTTAATTAGTAAAAAAACACTTACTTTGCAGGACAAGAGGAGGATTCATGTCTTATCTATGCTATTTGTGTTTGTTTGCGTATGTCGGTGTTCAATAAGTATTGACTATACGAATAACACGACGCGTGTCTTATAAGTGACAGGAACTGCTTACCCTTCTCGAGCGCATGGGTTCAACCCCGGATTTTCGTGGGGTCCGTGTTGCTCATCTTCTTAGTTTTCTGTGGTGTGTTGTTTCTTTGTGTTTTGTATGTCTTTGCCCTGTTTCTTGTGTACCCAATGTTGCCAGTGTTTCTGAATTGTCAATTATTGATTTCCCCTTCGGTATTCTCTAACGTCTAATTTCCGAATATATCCAAAATGCATGTTTCATCTTCTGTACATTTTAAGTTTCGGCCTATCCTAGTGGCTTTTATTTACCCACATCATATATTGATTTGTAAACATGTTCTCGACATGTACAAGTATGTGGCCAAAAGTATTGGCACATGTAAAAAAAAATCCCTATATAATCAACCAAAACCATATTTTTTCAAAAAATTATTGTGAAGTCATTTCTGAATGGATTTAAACAACTTTTACACGAAAACATTCGGAATTGTCAATATTTTTATTGTTTATTTGCTCATTATATTTATATGAGTGGTTCTTATTTATACATAATTTTTCCATGATTGTTAATTTTTTTTATTTATTTTTAGTTGAAATATATAGGAAAATCAAGTCAATTTTTATTTGTTGTGTTTAAATTATGTACAAATAAAAACCACTTATAACAACATAATGAGTAAATAAACAGTAAAAATATAGACAATTCCGAATGTTTTGGTGTAACATTTGTTAAAATCTATCCAGAAATAACTTCACAATATTTTTTTGAAAAAATATGGTTTTGGTTGAATATATAGGGATTTTTTTTTACATGTGCCAATACTTTTGGCCACATACTGTATATAACTGGAACACTACATACTTGACAATCATTATATCACTTAGCCATCAACGTCAAAACTATTAATGGGTTTTGTAAGAGACGAAATTTGTCAATAGTTTGTGCATACAACAAAAGTAACATAAAGCTATATATTGAATGCTGGAACATTAATTGCAAGATAACGTTACTGGTTCAGCAATCAAATTATATCTTTTTAAAGGGAATCAGTTTCAATGACAACTTCTTGGCATATTTATTTTTACAGTATAGGAGAATAAAATTGGTTTAAATGTAATAAGTATAAAAATATCGAGATTAAATATGATATTTGTATTACAACATCGTCATAGAAACGAGGATGAGAATGATCATTGTTGTGTTGATGAATGGTGTACAAGGTTTTAACAGAATCCAGAACACATTCAAGGGAATGCAAATTTTGGCGCGTGTGTGAGTGCTGCTCTATACATTATCATGCTTACACAAAACCAGAAACTTTAAAACAAATTAAACAGTAAAAGACATTTTATCATTATGAATATATTTATTAATTTTAAATGCATTGTGTTATCGCTTTTTTCGTGTTGATCAACACCTACTTCGTACAGGGATGTTTGCTAGTATAGTTCTGCTGGGTGTGCTTAATATTCGGTTTTCCTTCCTTGTCTAATATCTCTCTTTATAACATTCGACAATTATCTATTACCACCATTTTACCTTTATTACTGGACGTTCCACAAGCAGTTATCCCTAAACAAACATATACGTCATGTCATCTTTTCCACAATTTTAGCTTAGTAAGGAGCTAACAATAAAATCAGTTGAGACACTAGAATTCGATACTAATCAACCAACTGACGATGGCAAACATAGCTTTTCTGAGCTGATAAATTAGGTTTTTCAAATGAACGTTAGAGAACACAGAAGGGACAATCAAGAATGGACTATCCAAAAACACAGACAACACCGGACACAAGCCGCGGTCGAAGACAAACAAGACAACAACAACAACAAAATCCACAGAAAACAAAAATGAGAAGCAACACGCAACGACCGAAAAACTGGGGTGAACCCATGTGCTCGCGAAGAGTAAATAGTTCTTGTTTCTTATTAGATATCAACCATGCTACTCATATAGCAAAGTCTGACAAAGTCTTGTCAGTGACAGAGAAAGAACAAATCTACGACAAAGTCTTGTCAGTGACAGAGAAAGAACAAATCTACGACAAAGTCTTGTCAGTGACAGAGAAAGAACAAATCTACGACAAAGTCTTGTCAGTGACAGAGAAAGAACAAATCTACGACAAAGTCTTGTCAGTGACAGATAAAGAACAAATCTACGACAAAGTCTTGTCAGTGACAGAGAAAGAACAAATCTACGAGAAAGTCTGGTCAGTGACAGAGAAAGAACAAATCTACGAGAAAGTCTTGTCAGTGACAGAGAAAGAATAAATATACGACAAAGTCTTGTCAGTGACAGAGAAAAAACAAATCTACGACAAAGTCTTGTCAGTGACAGAGAAAGAACAAATCTACGACAAAGTCTTGTCAGTGACAGAGAAAGAACAACAAAGTCATGTCAGTGACAGAGAAAGAACAACAAAGTCTTGTCAGTGACAGAGAAAGAACAACAAAGTCTTGTCAGTGACAGAAAAAGAACAACAAAGTCTTGTCAGTGACAGAGAAAGAACAACAAAGTCTTGTCAGTGACAGAGAAAGAACAACAAAGTCTTGTCAGTGACAGAGAAAGAACAACAAAGTCTTGTCAGTGACAGAGAAAGAAGAAATCTACGAGAAAGGGCAAATGTCCATAAAGGTAATAACAAAATTACCGAACTCCGAACAATCTTACAAAGGGAAAGTCAAAACTCATAATTATATAAACAGACAAAATCAGTCAACAACCGGAAAACTGTGAAAACCGTAATGACCCTGACTTGGTACAGGCATTTCTAAAGAAATGGTGGGTTGAATCAGATTTTAAGGCGCCAAACCTCCCGCTCTCATTATGGTTCAAAGGTTCCGGCTGTCACTGTAACAGTATTTAAATACAGGAACAAAATAGGTAAAATAGTTGTCAAAGCAGTACCATATTCGGTGACGTAAATGTCAAAAATATTTTTACGTCACACATTGACAAAAAAATTCTTGACATTTGTGACTTCTTTATCTTTATACATTTTCACTATATGAAAATGCATCGCTTATAATTTTTTCTGCAGAGACGGAATATATTTCGACAAGATATTGGTATCGGAATATAAACTTTTTAAGAGATCGAATAAGGCGAATCTTTTTATAGCCCTGGTCCAGTAGCCTGTTTCTCAGATGAAGATGACGTTTCAGGAAATCAGAATAATTGCTACTGGCCCTTGCATAGCGAATCAATTGCGAGATGTAAACACCATATGCAGGTCATCTGAGAAATTGATATTTTGTATTGAGGTAGTTTCAAAACAGGAGTAGACTCTTGGTGAAATAATCCGAGAAAAAGAACCGGATGTAGACCAACATATCAATTTGGATACAAATATCTTATTAGAAAGGAGAGGGGGAGAATTGTTGCTACTGCTTGAGAAGGATTATGTGGGATTATGGTGCTTAACGCTACTTTCAACAATATTTCTGTTATATCGTGGTGTTGGAGAAGGAAGGCAATCACGTTTATCATAAATTGTGGAACGCAAATGTTCCTCGTTGTCAATAATAGATATAAATTAAATTGAAAACGGGTTAGTATATATATATTTTTATTTATTTTTATTTTTAATGAATTGGTATATACTACAGGCAAATTGTTACAGAAACTTGTTTTGTTAAGTGAAGAAACATATCCATATCGAAAGGTGAAATTTAAATGTGTTGCCAAAGGTTTAATATTATCTTTGAGTAAATTTTGAAACTCATATAAGATTACAAAATGCCAGCCACCATTATCAAATTCAACAAAACGTAAAATTCGATCTTTAAAGGTTATAAATAAGAACACAGCTACCCTATATATTTTGTATATTGATGGCATTGTTTCACCATATTCCTGTTTATTTAAAAAAAAAAATCAAATTTAAAATCAAATTCTTGATAAAAGTGGAATTATGTAGAGTACACGTTATATAACTATATATATATATTTTCAGACGTATATATATACAATGTATATAGTTATAATAGCTAATGTGTTATATATATATTAACCCTGTGACCTAACTACAGAGAGATTATCTAAAATCTTAAGAAGTCGTCTATATAAATTTACTTAATCTTTTAATCCAGAAATTTTAAAGTAGGTTAATTACAAATGGCGCACGATATTTGTAGCAGAAATGTTGCATAAACTTTGAAATGGGAACGAATGCTTCAACTCTCCAAAATGGAAGAAGCGGAAGGATTAGTTTTGATGTCAGCTATCAGCGAGGGGTTAGTAGATTGTTATGTATTATTATTATTTTATTATTATTATTATTATTATTATTATCATTATTATCATTATTAATGTAGAATGCACACATATTCCGTTATAGACTCCCTAACTCTCTCAGGTTTCGTCATATTTTCGACCCTATTCTCTTCTGAGAATTAGTAATATACAGATTGTATACAGGAACTGTTAGGACTTTGGCAACATGTATTATGGGGTTAGGGTTAGTTTCAATTCCTAGCTGGAACACTGGGTGTTTAATGCCACTTTCAACAATATTTCAGTTATATCGTGGAGGTCAGTTTATTGGTGGAGAAAACCGGAGTATCATGAGAAAACCACCGACCTGTCGCAGGTCACTGACAACCTTTATCACATAACGTTGTATAGAGTACACGGGCGGGGTTCGAACTCACAACTTTAGCGGTTAAAGGTAAGAAACGGTAATAGTATAGCGCGGATGTGAAGTAGGACATCGTTAAAATCTATTAGATCGACGCAAGTTTTTGCTCGTTTTAGCAAAATGGCATTTGTTTTGGACTTTTTAACATTTTAGGATAAAAATAATATGCGTACATTATCCGTTAAAATATTTTTCGTACTAGCTGCGAAACATGTCAGAAAATAACACAAAAGGGTAGCTTTCCTACCTGTTTCTAAAGGTCGTACAAATTAATTTGATATATTGCCACAATATACATACGTTGTATATATATTTGTTTATAAAAGCTGTTAAATTAAATTTGGTATTTCTCCAGATTTTCAATATAAAATATATCAAGGATTAGTATTATATGGAAAGATAAACGTTCTGTAAGGGGCACAATTTCTTATTGATAAACGTTGTCAGCAGATATCAGTGGTAGATATATCGTTTGATGTTACTTGTATGCATGCATTTGTATAGCCTTGCTTAGTATAACATTAATTTATATTCAACAATATAATCCACATGCATTTTAACAAATTATTGAGTGAGTGAGTGATTATTGTTTAACGCCAAATGAGCAATGTTCGGGCTATATCATGACGAGAACACGTTACATTCGATGAGATGATGATGACCCCTTTGTAATAGACCAACACGCTTAGTTGGATGTTGATAGTGTTAGCTCAGTGAAACAACAGTCCACGGGTAGACATGTCGCTCCTCTCAGACACATTATTCTGATTCTGAACCAACCAGTCTTTGTTCTTACTCCTTAATGCTGCGTGCTTAGCGGAGAAGCAACAAATACCAATTATATAGCCTTTAGTTTGACCCGACGATATACCGCACTCGCGTCTAGCACGCTAACCATTATACCACCGATGCGGTTCTAGCAAATTAGTATAGTGACAGTTAATCAATGCTTTTTTCAATAAAAGACTCTTTATTTTTTTCAAGATGTGTCGTCTCCATTTGTTTTCAATATAATTTTACAGAAAAGAATATTTTCGTATGACGATCAGGCCGCTACATCTAGGTCGGTAATAACCAGGAGACAATCAGTGGTGGTTACAACACGTCCCGAGACACTACCATCAACGTCTAGATCAGAAATACTACATTCAAGACGAGGAACACTGACCACAAATGATCAACCAAAACCACTTCCATCGACATCAAAGAAAAAGGACTTTCTTAAAGATATCGATTTTTCAGATATAGATTACATCGTATCACAGGTAAGAGCAGTGTTCTTGTCCTCTTCATTCATAATTGCCTCTTTTTATTACAAGAAAAACGTGCACTTCATTCAGATTTTTCGTCAGGTGCACAAAACATTAGTAGTGAACTAAAAATTATACTGTTGCTTCAAATAAGAGGTGCGCATGCGTGGAGACTAGACGCCATAAAAAATTTTGAAGCTGATTTTTTGGAAAATATTTGGTTTAATACAGTACTAACTGCCCAAACTTCACAAGTCATCAATAATCAACATCTTTAATTGCCAATAATGTGAAACTCGATGAAATTATGACCTTATAGTTAACTGCACATTCACTTTGATCTTTGAGATTCAAATACCTGCGGGAAGTTCCAACTTCCGGTTTAGACCAACTTCCGACATAAACAAATACACTGCATGTCAAACAGACTGAAGTCATTCAAGTTCTAACACTATGTAACATACCCAATTATGTAATATACTAACCTAGGCCTCATCATTGTGTTACATTACTTGAGTGTCGGCCCTCAAGAAGAAGATAACGATCATTTGTACAAGCTAACAGTTAACACATTGAGAATATCATCAAACAGCACAAATCCCATCGGTGCACTGCATGAATGACTTCAGACAAAAAAGGTACGTAATTCTATTTTATTTTTATTATATTTTTAGTTGGAAATTAAATAAGTACTACAGTCATGAAGTATATGACTCTACCATTTTTACTTGCCATTGTAGCCTATCATATAATTCAACAGCTACAGATGTGCAGAGCACTTTACATACAGCTGCAGTTTTAGAAGATAAATGCTATATATCTCAGCAACAAGATAAAACATATAATCAGAAGGATGTATTGTACTTCTTTCTCATGTTCGTCAACAAGCCCAAGTACCGCACAGTAGTATGTACAAACAAAAACATATACTTACTGCTTAAAATCATATTGAGTAATCAAGTTGAGGTAAATCCTGGCCCTTCAGCCAATACCAGTTCGGATAGTATAAAATATCCGTGTTATATATGTAATATTCCAGTCCTATGGTCAGATAAAGGGGTTGCATGTGACAAATGTGATCAATGGTACCATGCTAAATGTATTAACATGTCATCACAAGTTTATCATGGTTTAGACATGTCCACTAATTGGTATTGTAGTAAATGTGAGACACCAAACGGCATAAGTGCATTATACCAATCAGTTTTGTTAGATAGCACACATACAGGCAGTTACATGTCAGGTGACAGCAAACATATAAATAATAACAGTAGTATAAACTTGCAACACCAAAATCATAACATCACAAATATAGAAAATGTTGGTAGTCCAATCGCAGCATCATCGCCAAAGGTGAAGAAAGCACAAACAAATTACAAACGAAATGCAAATAATATGAGAGTGCTAAACATTAACTTCCAAAGCATAAAATCTAAAGTGCATGAACTATCACTCTTATTAGACTCAGCCAAACCTGACATCATAATAGGTTGTGAAACATGGCTTAAGCCAGAAATACACAATTCTGAAATAATGCCACCAAACTACACAATTTATCGGAATGATAGGAAAGATGGTTATGGAGGGGTGCTGATAGGGGTCCGATCAGACATAATAAGTTCTGAATATGTAAACAGCAAAAACATTGAGCTAGTTGCTGTTAAGGTACAACTTTCAAAGCAAAAACCTCTAATTGGTGGTAGTTATTATAGACCACCAAACCGTACAGATAATGAATATGTGAACAGCTCCATTAATGAGCTGTCAGAGCTCTGTACAGGTAGTAACAATGCAACTGTCTGGATAGGTGGAGATTTTAATCTCAGCGACATATCATGGCCAAGTGGTAACATCACTAGTTCAAATCACACCAAAAAACTGAATAGAAGCTTCCTTGATACATTCAAAGACTGCTTATTAGAACAGATCGTAAACTTTCCAACTAGAAAAAACAAGACTCTAGATCTATTTATAACCAACAAACCATCATTGGTCAGTAAATGCAAACCACTGCCTGGCCTGTCAGGCCATGACATTGTTATGACAGACAATAAAATTATGCACACGACAAAAACCTATCAAAAGGACAATATATTTGTGGAAAAACGTAGACATTGTCAACATGAAAATAGACACCAACACCTTAAGTTCTAACATTCTTAAGCACAAGCATGATTTACAGAAAAATATAGAGAACATCTGGAATCAATTAAATCAGGGGATAGACAATATCATCAATAAAAATCTTCCATCCAAACAGTCTAGTGCCACCTTCACAAACCCCTGGGCAAATACTACGATCAATAAACTATCAAGACGCAAAAAGAAAGCATATAACAAAGCCCGGAGATCTAATTCTGAACAAGACTGGGCAAAATACAAGAGACTAAAATCACGATCTCAAAAAACCACCAGACAGGCACATAACAAGTACTTATACGACATCATCAGTCCAAAGCTAAAAGACAACAATAAACAATTTTACAGCTATATCAAGAGCAAAAAACAAGATGCATCAGGTATATCCTCATTAAGAGACAACCAAGGATACCTACACAGTGAAGAAAAAGACAAAGCAGAAATACTAAACGCGCAATTTAAATCTGTGTATACACAGGAAGACCGTACAAACATACAGGACCAGACAACATACAGGCTAGATACTAAAAGAACTGGCACTAGAACTCACCCCGGCTATCACCTTCCTATTCCAAACATCTTTAGAGCAAGGTAAACTGCCTAATGACTGGTTACAAGCACACATAGTACCTGTATTTAAAAAAGGTGACAAAAACACTGCATCCAATTATCGACCGATGTCATTAACATCTATACTATGCAAAACACTCGAGCATATAGTAAATTCAAGCATCATGAAACATCTAGATATCCATAAAATACTAACAGATTCACAACATGGGTTTAGAGCTAGAAGATCCTGCGAAACCCAGTTGTTAGAGACCCTTGATGACATCACCAAAAGGGCAGCAAATAACAAACAAATTGATATAATTCTACTGGATTTCTCGAAGGCCTTTGATAAAGTGCCGCACAAAAGACTGTTAAACAAGCTAAACTACTATGGCATTCGCAGCAACACACTGCAATGGATCTACTCATTCCTACATGACCGCAAACAACTTGTACTTTTAGAAGGGGTCAAATCATCTACAGCCACAGTTGACTCAGGGGTGCCCCAAGGTACAATCTTGGGTCCATTATTATTCCTGGTCTACAAAAACGACCTACCTGAAAACTTACACTCTTCAGCCAAGCTCTTCGCAGACGATTGTTTATTGTATAGGGAGGTAAATACAACATCAGATACCAATAAACTCCAGGAAGATCTTGACATGTTACAAAAGTGGGAAAGCAAATGGCAAATGGCTTTTAATGCAGATAAATGTTTTGTCATAAGAGCTGGTACAAAACGTAAAACCATCAAACAAGATTATACCATCCACAATCACATATTAGAAGTTGTTGAAGAAAGCAAATACCTAGGCGTTACCATAAGTAAAGATCTCACTTGGAAAGCACACATCAACAACATCACTAACAAAGCCAACAAAACACTAGGTTTTATTAAGCGAAATATTCATGGGTGCACTCAGAAAGTAAAACAACACACTTCCACTACAATGGTAAGACCGACATTGGAATATGCATCCACATGCTGGGATCCTCATAGCAAAGATCTGATTGAGGACATAGAACAAGTGCAAAAAAGAGCAGCACGTTTTGTGTACAATAATTACAGGAGTAAAGAACCAGGGTGCGTTACAAACATGCTAGACACACTAAATTAGGAGCCTCTGAGTCAACGAAGAGCCAAAAACAGAGTCACCATGCTATACAAGATCATTAATGACCAAGTGACTATAGACCCAAACACATACTTAAACAAAAGTGACACACGTACTAGAGGGGAACATAAATATAAACAAATTGCAACTTCAAAAAACATATATAAGTATTCTTTTTTTCCCCGCACCATCAGAAGTTGGAACTACCTCCCGGAAGCAGTAGCACAGGCTACAGACCTTGACAGCTTCAGGTCTGGTTTGGAGGTATACAATTCCCTCCAGCCTTCATGTAATTCCACTTGTTAAATTGTAAATATGTAATTATGTAAATATATTTTTATCAATCTATAAATTCAAAATTTATAGTCTCCACGCCGGCATAATTTCACTCGATCCTTCGAGTCTATCCTGTATTTGGAAGAAGAAGAAGAAATCAAATATAACGCGAAATGAAAAATATAGTATGTGGTGGTAATACTCGTATAAACACTGAATCAATGGCTGTTTCTTCACGTCTTGTCAAACAATGTCTTCATTTTCCCACTTTCAAGGATACAATTGTCACGGAAGCGACAACTGCATGACGTAGTACGACTAGAATTATTACATCAAATGCATATACAGCATGTGGACAAAAGTGATTCCGTTTCTGCCATCTTCCCTATAAATTCATATAAAACCATTTATTTTCATAATATTCTCATGAAGTCATTCCTTATCTGATTTTCATGAAATTTTCAGCATTAAATGCAGAAATAAATATAGTTTCTTCTTCGTATAATTTGCAAATAATTTTATTTCTACTTTCTCTTAAGAATTGATTTAAAAACAAAGTTTAATTTTTTCACCAAATCTTACTATATAATCATATAAAATTTTGACGTCACGAATTTACATTTGTGTTTAAATCATAAATGCTTGCAAATAAAAGTTCGAAAAAATTACATGAAGATATTAAGATAAACTCTAATTAATTCTGTTTTTAAAGTTGAAAATTTCATGAAAATCGGCTAAGGAATGACTTCATGAGAGTGTTATGAAAATAAGTGGTTTTATATGAAATATATAGGGAAGATGGCGGAAACGAAATCCCTTTTGTCCACATGCTGTACATAGAGACGTATTATGCACGCTACAGGACATATATACCCATATACTTTCTCATCATAACCGCTTCAGTGCATATCTACATAAAAACTTTAACATTATAGCTGTTACCGTTCCTACATACACACTTTAGTATATTACACGATACTACAGGTATTCATTATATACATACAGATGGCAGCTTCATACCGGTTACACTACATATAAACATGATATTGAAGTATTATGTTGGTTACAGTACAAATGTACATAGAGATTTCAGCATGATAACGGAAGTTAAAAGTACATCTACATACAGAGGCTATCGTTAGACAGGTTACAGTACATATAGAGATACATATCTTGGGGATATGCCGAGTTACATTCTTATATTGTAAGAAATTCAAAATAGGGATATTGTTCCGAAAGTTTATTGTCCGTAATTGTGATTATGTATGTGCTTGGCAGTGGTAGCAGTTTCCAGGGTCAACCTACATTGCTGTACAGCGCGTTCCTAGAGTAGGCGCTACAACAGGCTAAATTTTTCGAGCCTATGGTTCGTAAAAAGTCGTTGTCCCACTTCACCCTTATCAAAAGGGTAATCAGAATCCGCAAAGAAAAAGAACAAAAGGACAAACAACGATCTACAAAACACTACATAGAAAACAAAAGATCGAGCCGGGTGAACTCAGGTGCTCTGAAAGGATAAGCAGTTCTATCTCCACTGATGGCATCAGTCGTGTTACTCTAGTTACAAACACGGTGATAAGCAACATATACACAATATTCAGAGGTAACATACAAACTAATTTGAAAACAATACGTGCGTATTGCATTTTAATGTCATTTTTGCTATGGGCAATATCTATATTTACAAACGTTCTTAAATAACAAATTAATCTTGTTTGTCCAGGCACCACTAGACATTTTGACAAAGACAATGTGGGATGTCGTGGAGTACTTAGTTATAACTCCTTCTGGAAAACAGATCGATAATATGTTAAAAATACGTGCAATATTTAGATGGATGACGTCATATGATGTCTATGGCATCGACGCTGAGATTATTCCACCAACCGACTCGCCATTAGAACACATGTTAAAGATTCAATGTGACTTGACATCTCACGCACAAATGGTCTATACATTGTGTATGTAAGTATTGTGAAAATATGACATGTATGTAAATTCTACGATTTAACAATGCCAATTTCGAACGATTCAAAGTCCATGGTACCTCGAGAGATATTCGTGTAAAGAGTGTCAGAGCAAAATAGGGCAGCATGAAGAGATCGGTGCTCTGAAAAGGTTTGCAACTCGCTATGTGTGCTGTTCATGAAATCACATCCATAAAACCAATAAAAGAAACAGAGCTTCACAAGTTTTAAGTAGTAGCACAGAATCCAGTATTAATAGATCAAAATTATCACCGCATATATCAATATCAAAGTGAGTTTTGTCAATTAATGTGTTCCATATCGAAAACACGACATATTTAGTACATCTATAATATAGTATGCGTGACATATCAACAAAATAATAAAAGGGCCCGGGTGGCTCAATGAGTTAGGTAGTTGGATTAGCTAACAACTCGTACAGACGTTACGCGCGATGTTGGTGACACTTGACGTTACACATAATTAACGTTGAAAAGAACATTTCGCGTCTTCTTTTTCATTTGTTTTCGTTATTTGTGTCTGTATAACTTGGGTTTGGTTAGGATGGGGGTGTTTTTGGTGTATTGTTCTTCATTTCGGAATTTCACTTTTTGTTTTTTATTGATTTTTATTTTATATTCGCTTGCTCGTCTATATATATATGTGTTGTTGGTGTTTTCCTTTACGGTGTTTGATTGCTTGCTTATTTGTTTTGTTGTTTTCTTTCGTTTTTATTCCCTTTTTGTATTTATTTATTGTTTATGTTATGTGACTGTAATTTATCAATTTTTCTTTGAAAGTATATGTTGCTCTACAATGAGATTATCATATTCTGTTTGTTTATTGATTGATTGTATACGTTGTATTCTTGAAAATTGACCGTAATATCGTATGTATAATCCAGTGAAATTATAATTAAAATAATACAGTTCACATTTTTAATTTTCATATAAATCAATTGCAGACAAAATATCAAAGTAATCATTCTTAGTCAACCGATAAAAATGGGACATATGCAATAACAATTTTCACAAGTCTGTAATTTAAATTATTACATAATGACTGTACATATCCGTACTTTAGCTAAGTAAAGTCTAGAAGTCAATAAATAATGGTATTCACCTGCTGAAAGTGGTATTCACCAGATGACGTCATAAGCCTTATAGTATATGTAATAAAACAATTACAGACTTTTGTATCAGTGAATATTAAGAGATTATTACATGACATTTTCCATATCGGCCCTGGTATTAGACCGAGACTCCCATATCAAGCCCGACGGCGAAGCTGGAGGGCTGATATTGGTCGAGGGTTGATACCAGGGACCATATGGAAAATTTCATGTCATAATCTTTTTATCACATATTTTACATTGACCTTTTCCAAGCATTGACTTTTATATTGCAAAAAAGATCTATGAACAGACAAATTGCGAAAATAAATCCCTAAGAGAGTTGCCTTTGTTCAACTTGCAAATATTTTTGTTTCGAATCTGGTTTCAAAAATATACCAAACAATGTCGATCTGTACAATGACGTTAGAAACTGTTTGTAAAATCTACCCAAGACGTTGACATTTGAATGGAAATTCCTATTCAGCACGACGTATATATTTGAACTAATTATTCCGTTTCAAGTTATTCAAAATTTATTCTAATATGTTGAAATGTGTTAATTTGATTGAAATACGATTTAATGCATATCTTTTAATCTTTATGCATCATCTTTCCTTGTACTTTGACATATAATCTTTGAGACCACTGCGCAGATACCGGAAGTTGAATACGGGGGCAAATACGGATATATGAGGGCAAATACGGATATTTGAAGGCAAATAACCAACACTGACTGTTAGCTATTATTGGACATGCAAAAATCAACATATTGCAACAAAATATGTGATAAGAGTTTTTATTGACCTGCAAAACCAATATTGACCTCAGCCTTCGGTTTCGGTCAATATTATTTTACAGGTCAATAAAAACTCATATTCACTTCTACAAAAGTCTGTAATTGTATAATATTATTGTAAAATCTTTTCAAGGTAATATCCCATGACAACTTTCGTCCCCCTTTCGTGTGTAACGCCCCAACCATCTTTCATTTCCGTTTTAAGATTTCCGGCGCGGATGCTGCCTTAAACAAGTAATAGTCGGCAGGTACATTTTAGGTAGAAAATTATATTTCGCGAATTTTTTAACAATTATATAATTATAGTTTCTACAATGCACACATTCTTTTTTGTAGTGCTTGCTCAAAAATGACACCAACAAAATTTAGGTCATGAAGTCATTTTTAATTAGGGTCGCTCGGGTAAGCGGAAACACATTTTTTTTTTCAGGTTTGGTATATTTTTGTATTTTGTTTTCGCTTTTCTGTTCGTTGTTTTTCAAGTTTTTTTTATATCGATTGTTTGTTTTTTTTGTTTCGCTTTTTTGGTTTATTTATCTATTTGTTTTCCTTTTATTTTTAATAGAAAACTTCCCTTTGAAAAATATAGTAAGATTTAATGTAGCGCGACGTTATTTTGTCGTCGATAAGAAAAAAACGTTTACTGGACAAATTGCTTGAACTTCTACAATTTTACGTAGAAATCGTAATTTTTATCCGAAATCAAGATTGTTAAGTTCATTCTCTTCCACTGAAAATGCACATTTTTGCTATTTTGATTTAGCACGTAAATTATGAGCGAAAAATATAGTTCCAAATGTGTAAAGTTTTATACTTCGTGATTTTTTGACATCAAGTTGCAACTGGACATTTTAACCCTAACCCTTTCTCCTTTAGAAATATTTTTTTAACTTTCTGAAAAAAAATAAATTTGGACAGATTTCTTCGTTTTTTAAGATAATCACATTTGATACGTATAATTTTTTTGTGAAAATGTAGTAAGACATAGCTGAAATAAAGCTTGGTTTTTGGCATGCAGATGTTTTTCCTTTTGCGTTACATTCTTTTCCTTCCATGAATTTACCGGTTTTTTCTTTAAGCATTCCTTTAATCAGAAATCGTTAATGACGTCATAAAGTACACTGACTCTGCTTCCGGTACCATAAAAAATATGCACGAAAAACGTTTTTTTTTTAGGTTTTTACTTAACCCGAATAATCCAGTTGTTATATTACTCTCCCGCTAGTCGCTGCAGCGAAAGTGCCGATAGAGGGCGCAGTATTATTCAAGTTAGTTTTTACTCAGAAAAAGTGTAAAAAGCATACGGATATTTTGTAACGCGTTACATGAGAAAAATGTGCGTTAATGGCGTTATCTTCCAATAAATTTGTTTTCAAAAGCAAAAATAAACCATATCTAATATAATAAAACAATTATTCATATAATTATCTATACAAGTATGTATCGGAAATCAAAATCCATCAATTTAGAAAAAATCTACATTCGTTTTACTTATTTCATGTTGTATTTAGTCAAAGTATCACCAATAGAGCGCGTGACGTCACAAGCCTATCACCAATACGGCGTGGGTTCGCGCCCGGCTTGGTAAATTACAAAAGAGGATGCACTCGACACGCAGCCGCAAGGGATCAAGCTTACACGTTGCTTGCCAATGGTCGGTGGTTCTCTCCGGGTACTCCGGCTTCTTCCACCACTAAAACTGGTCGCCATGATCTAACTGAAATATTGCTGAAAGTGGCGTTAAAACATCAAAATCAAATCAATCAACAAAATACATTCAGCACATTGATATGAAATATTGCATATCGACAAAAAACACATTCGATATATTGATATGAGAAGATGCATGTCGACAAAGAGCACATTTAATAAATTGCTGTGATATGTGTCATATCGGTGTGATATGTGATGTGTCATATCGGTGTGATATGTGATGTGTCATATCGGTGTGATATGTGATGTGTCATATCGGTGTGATATGTGATGTGTCATATCGGTGTGACATGTGATGTGTCATATCGGTGTGACATGTGTCATGTCGACAAAAGATACATGTAGTTCAAACACCAGAATATAACAATATAATTCAATAACATAACAACATCACTGCAAGGTGAACCGATCACTCACAATGTATAGGACAAAGTACCAGTATGACGGTGTTCTAGTAAGGCAACAATCTGGATACAGAACCGTGATACACTGTCAAATTATTCGGACATAATAATAGCAACCTCTTAAAACAATCCGAAAATTAAAAAAAAACCATATGAAATAAGATAAGGGAAAGGTTTTTTTCGGTTTTGTTTGATAACAAAAGATATAGATTAACATGGTTTACAAAGGATTAGAGGGAATTGTGTTGTTTAGCGCCACTTCAACAATATTTCAGCTATATCGTTGCGGTCTGTTTTATAAGTGGAGGAAACTGGATTCGGAGAAAACCACCGACCTGCCGCAAGTCACTGACAAACTTTATCACATAGCGTTGTATCTAAATATGGTTTACAAAATAGATGTGGTGTTGACAAGTACTTAGAAATGACGCCTCATTACATAAAAGGAAGGAATAATCTAATTTTATTTAAACCTAGGTTAGCTGATATTCCATGTGTGATTATAAATGGTATTACAAAAGGGGGATCTTATGAAGTGGGAAGCGACATTAAGTATGACGAGTTGACCAGTCAGTGGAACGCTGTATATATAAATAATCAGTGGCGTTTTATTGATGTGTTTTGGGCGTCAACGTGTGTTCTAGGTAGTACTGATGATAATACAATATTTATTGGTACAGACGGTAAGATATCTCAGAAAGGTGACATAGATCGTACTATAAAGTTCAATGAATTCTATTTTTTCACGGATCCAGATCAATTAATTTCTACGCATTTACCAGATGACGACGAATGGCAGCTTCTCCCAATCCCGATTCATATGTCAAAATTCCAGAAGATGCCTTATTTGAGAGAGCATTTTCACTTGTACGAAATGACGATTTTGGAAAAGAGTAATAAAGTGTGCAAATTAGTAGCTGAAAATGAAACAATTAACATAAGTTTTGGTCTCCCTGAAGACAGAAGTGAAAATTACATGTTCAAATTCATGCTTAGCCAGAAAAGAACCCAGATTGAAAGTAATAAACCAGTTGATATTCTATTGGAACGTTTTGTTGGTGTTATTCATATAAAGGATAAAGTAACTTTCAAAGTAAGACTTCCGTTTTATGGAAAATATCAGTTTGATGTGTATGGATGCGACTTTTCAAAAACAAATACTTTTTCTTTATTGTGCACATACATGATAGATTGTATTGACCCGAAAGAACCATGTCTTCCATTTCCGGACTGTCCCGATGTTGGATTCGGAAATAATCCGCATGCAAACAAAATGGACATTTACGCAGAATCTCCAATGACCCCGTTTGTACGAACACAAAATGGAATAGTTGAATTTATTATAAAAGTGGATAAAAATCACGAAATATCACATATACTTAAAAGTCTACTTATTGACAGTGGTTTACTCAGTAGACACGTGGTAGCCAGGAGAGAAGGAGATAGGTACAGGGCAAATTTAAAATTACCAAGGGAGGGGGAATATGTCATCAAATTTTATATTGGACAATCGGAAGACAATATTGAATATAATTTACCACCGGACTTGTTAAATTTTGTTATTAAATTCAAAGGAGATGAAAGGCCAAGTAATTTACCCTTCCCGAATGTCCCGGATGGACAACTTGGTGCTAAGTTAGATGCTGTTTCTCTAAGTGTTAAATGTTTGAGTGAAACTGGAGATTACGTAAAAGCTCCAGAAGGCAAGGCTACCTTTCTGTTTAAAGCAGATGATTCTGTAAAACTTATGTATGAACTTTCATGTTGCAAACGAGAGGGTAACACCCGTGTATCGGTTGATACAGACATCACTGATGGCGTGTGGAAGTTTGACGTCGACATGCCAGTCCCTGCAGAATATTCCATGAATGTATTTGCATTCAAAGACAAAGATGAATCTAAATTGTATCAAGTTCACAGTTTCTTCATTCATTCAGAAGGAAATATACCAAGACGCGTTCGATTTTATGACGACAGCTTTGTAGAAAACTTAATATCAGACGCTGTCGTTACATCAGACGACTATATTGTTATTTCAATCCCTCCGTTAGAACAATATGAAAAATTATTCACAACAGTTCGAAAAACAGACCAAAAATATTATGAATATGAAAACAATGTAAAAATACTTATGCATAACGACAGAATAGAAATGATCTTGAATGATTATGGTGAATACGTTCTTGAGGTTTTCACAAAGGACATGTGTGACAACTCAATTAATACGACAGGACGATTTTATATTCACCGTAAAAAGGAGGAGGATATTTATGAGGACGACTTTCAAGAACTTGTTAACACACTTAAACCTCGAATTGACGACCAACCAGTGGAAGAACCAATACCTGACAGAAAAGATAGTGTGTTTGAACCCAGCCAGTTTGATGAAATCGGAAGTCAGGATTCTGACAGTGATAATGGAGATATCGGCAATGAAGATGAAACGGACGATGAAGAGAGATTAAGAAATGGACAGAAGAGTGAGAATGACGACACAATGCTGATGTACGACAACATTCCTGAAACGTCAGACTACATGACCGATGACACGAAATCTTTAGCCTTAACTGAAGACAGGAAATCATTAGTTTTAACTGAAGATACTAAATCATTGGCCTTGACTGAAGAAACTAAATCTTTAGCATTGACCGATAACAATGATCTTCAAGAAGGGGAAATGGAAGAGGAGGCAAAACAAAAGTTGAAGATAGGTAAGATTATGAACAATTATAATACGAACTTAGGTAGATTATGCAGATGAAGGTGTAAAAAGTCTCAACATATTACGTAATATTATTTAATCGTTCGACCAAAATCATAAGAATAATTCACTGAACCACATTAATAGTATATTAGTAGGGTATGGCGTTTAACGCAACTTTCAAGAATATTTTAGATATATCGTGGCGGTCAGTTTTATAGGTGGAGGAAACCGAAGTACCCTCGAGAAATCCACAAACCTGCCGCAAGTCACTGACAAACTTTTTCACATAATTTTGTATCGAGTATATTAGTATGTGATCATATGAGAAATCTATGCGTTCTATATAAACTAGAAAACTCTGACATGATTTCAAAAGACATTTAAAGAAGGGATAAACCGAGAGATGACTACCACACTCGCTGTTAGCTAAACATCAGTATCTGATGTTCTTGTGACAAGTAGAATTTTGATTGGCTAAAAATTTACTTCTAACACTTCATGGAAGCCGTGCTGTGTATTTCATACGACACAGAAAATCAATAACCGCTCTCACATATTGCCTGTGCTGTGTATTCCATTTACATTGTAGAAGACGGCACACATATGGCACAGAAAATCAATAATCGCTCTCTGTGATCTTTTTCCAAAGATACACGTATTTATGTTTTTCCTATAATAAGGACATACTTATTAATGTTAGAACATTCAGATAAAACTGTTATCAGTCTCGAGATGTTATATATCCCATTTTAAAGGGATATATAACATCTCGAGACTGATAACGTATAATATATTATATATGATTCTCTTCATCCCATATATTATGAGGGACAAGAGTTTCGGTATCTGGTCAAAGACACCTTCAATTGTTTTAGAGATAAGTATAATAAGATATCTTATAAATATTTGCACTTTCGCTATCTTTAAGACTATTTAAGATATCTCTAAAACAATAGAAAATAGATAAACAATAAGCTTTATAAGATATCTAATAAGATTTATATGATATCTAATAAGATTTATATGATATCTAATAAGCTTTATATGATATCTAATAAGCTTTATATGATATCTAATAAGATTTATATGATATCTAATAAGATTTATATGATATCTAATAAGATTTATATGATATCTAATAAGATTTATATGATATATAATACGATTTATATGATATCTAATAAGATTTATATGATATCTAATACGATTTATAAGATATCTAATAAGATTTATAAGATATCTAATAAGATTTATATGATATCTAATAAGATTTATATGATATCTAATAAGATTTATAAGATATCTAATAAGATTTATATGATATCTAATAAGATTTATATGATATCTAATAAGATTTATAAGATATCTAATAAGATTTATATGATATCTAATACGATTTATAAGATATCTAATAAGATTTATATGATATCTAATACGATTTATATGATATCTAATACGATTTATAAGATATCTAATAAGATTTATATGATATCTAATACGATTTATATGATATCTAATAAGATTTATATGATATCTAATACGATTTATATGATATCTAATACGATTTATATGATATCTAATAAGATTTATATGATATCTAATACGATTTATATGATATCTAATAAGATTTATAAGATATCTAATAAGATTTATATGATATCTAATAACCTTTATAAGATATCTAATAAGATTTATATGATATCTAATAAGATTTATATGATATCTAATACGATTTATATGATATCTAATAAGATTTATAAGATATCTAATAAGATTTATATGATATCTAATAAGATTTATATGATATCTAATACGATTTATAAGATATCTAATAAGATTTATATGATATCTAATAAGATTTATATGATATCTAATACGATTTATAAGATATCTAATAAGATTTATATGATATCTAATAAGATTTATATGATATCTAATAAGATTTATAAGATATCTAATACGATTTATATGATATCTAATGCGATTTATATGATATCTAATAAGATTTATATGATATCTAATAAGATTTATATGATATATAATAAGATTTATATGATATCTAATAAGATTTATATGATATCTAATAAGATTTATATGATATCTAATAAGATTTATATGATATATAATAACCTTTATAAGATATCTAATAAGATTTATATGATATCTAATAAGATTTATATGATATCTAATAAGCTTTATATGATATCTAATAAGATTTATAAGATATCTAATAAGATTTATATGATATCTAATACGATTTATATGATATCTAATACGATTTATAAGATATCTAATAAGATTTATATGATATCTAATAAGATTTATATGATATCTAATACGATTTATAAGATATCTAATAAGATTTATATGATATCTAATAAGATTTATATGATATCTAATCAGATTTATAAGATATCTAATACGATTTATATGATATCTAATACGATTTATATGATATCTAATACGATTTATATGATATCTAATACGATTTATAAGATATCTAATAAGATTTATAAGATATCTAATACGATTTATATGATATCTAATACGATTTATATGATATCTAATAAGATTTATATGATATCTAATAAGATTTATATGATATATAATAAGATTTATATGATATCTAATAAGATTTATATGATATCTAATAAGAGTTATATGATATCTAATAAGATTTATATGATATATAATAACCTTTATAAGATATCTAATAAGATTTATATAATATCTAATAAGATTTATATGATATCTAATAAGCTTTATATGATATCTAATAAGATTTATAAGATATCTAATAAGATTTATATGATATCTAATACGATTTATATGATATCTAATACGATTTATAAGATATCTAATAAGATTTATATGATATCTAATAAGATTTATATGATATCTAATACGATTTATAAGATATCTAATAAGATTTATATGATATCTAATAAGATTTATATGATATCTAATCAGATTTATAAGATATCTAATACGATTTATATGATATCTAATACGATTTATATGATATCTAATACGATTTATATGATATCTAATACGATTTATAAGATATCTAATAAGATTTATAAGATATCTAATAAGATTTATATGATATCTAATAAGATTTATATGATATCTAATACGATTTATAAGATATCTAATAAGATTTATATGATATCTAATAAGATTTATATGATATCTAATAAGATTTATATGATATCTAATACGATTTATATGATATCTAATAAGCTTTATATGATATCTAATAAGATTTATATGATATCTAATAAGATTTATATGATATCTAATAAGCTTTATATGATATCTAATAAGATTTATAAGATATCTAATAAGATTTATAAGATATCTAATAAGATTTATATGATATCTAATAAGATTTATATGATATCTAATAAGATTTATATGATATCTAATACGATTTATAAGATATCTAATAAGATTTATATGATATCTAATAAGATTTATATGATATCTAATAAGATTTATATGATATGTAATACGATTTATATGATATCTAATAAGCTTTATATGATATCTAATAAGATTTATATGATATCTAATACGATTTATAAGATATCTAATACGATTTATAAGATATCTAATACGATTTATATGATATCTAATAAGATTTATATGATATCTAATACGATTTATAAGATATCTAATAAGATTTATATGATATCTAATAAGATTTATATGATATCTAATACGATTTATAAGATATATAATAAGATTTATATGATATATAATAAGATTTATATGATATCTAATAAGATTTATATGATATATAATAAGATTTATATGATATCTAATAAGATTTATATGATATCTAATACGATTTATAAGATATCTAATAAGATTTATATGATATATAATAAGATTTATATGATATCTAATAAGATTTATATGATATCTAATAAGATTTATATGATATCTAATAAGATTTATATGATATATAATAAGATTTATATGATATCTAATAAGATTTATAAGATATCTAATAAGATTTATATGATATATAATAAGATTTATATGATATCTAATAAGATTTATATGATATCTAATACGATTTATAAGATATCTAATACGATTTATAAGATATCTAATACGATTTATATGATATCTAATAAGATTTATATGATATCTAATACGATTTATAAGATATCTAATAAGATTTATATGATATCTAATCAGATTTATATGATATCTAATACGATTTATAAGATATCTAATAAGATTTATATGATATATAATAAGATTTATATGATATCTAATAAGATTTATATGATATCTAATAAGATTTATATGATATCTAATAAGATTTATATGATATATAATAAGATTTATATGATATCTAATAAGATTTATAAGATATCTAATAAGATTTATATGATATATAATAAGATTTATATGATATCTAATAAGATTTATATGATATCTAATACGATTTATAAGATATCTAATACGATTTATATGATATCTAATAAAATTTATATGATATCTAATAAGATTTATATGATATCTAATACGATTTATAAGATATCTAATACGATTTATATGATATCTAATAAGATTTATATGATATCTAATACGATTTATATGATATCTAATACGATTTATATGATATCTAATAAGTTTCATTAGATATCTACAATTGTTATAAGATATATTATTATTATTACACGATATCTAATAGTTGAACAGTTTTCCATATTAAGCAGACATAATTATAATATTTATATATAATATAGTGTGTAATATGTGCTTGCTATTTGTAGCTAAAGAAAAATCAATTAAAAAGAATATGACAAAAGCAATTAAGTCAAAGAATCTCCCGCAAATGAAGGCAGAATTAAAACGATATAAAGCTTGCGACTTAAACCCAGAGGATAAAATGGTTGTCTATGTTCAGAAAGTAGTGAATGAACTTGTGGCGAAACAGAGTAAGTTATCATTCCTATAACTATAAGGTCCTCTTCCATCAGGTATACGTGACCTTAGACGACTTTGGCTACCCTGCGTATGTCCTTTGTTCTTGCTACCAAAGACTTTGTTTAAATAAAATATTTTGAATTTCAATCTTTCGACCTTGAGCGTACCTGATGAAGGTTATTCCAGAAACGCTTTAATGAAGATACAATCAAAAGCAAGCAAAGTAAATAAAGACAATATATGAATGAATAGACACCATTACAACCATGTGTTCCAAAGGCCAATTCCTACCACCAGTTGTGTGGGTTTGACACCGCAATCGTTTTAGTTGATACCAAGTCAGACATTCTATATGATTAAATAAATATTTCATGATGACTGTAAATATGGTCTTTCTTTTAACCACTATTTCTTGATTATATTTTTGTAAATTGGCTATTATTCGTTTTCATCCAAACCTCTAGAATGAGTTCCATTGTTATCCTTTTTCATCGAACTATCTGCAGTGCATTATATTTTTATTCTTCTTCATCCAATCATCTGGAATGTATTCCCTTTCCTCTCATTTTGGTTGAAACATCCAGAATGAGTTCCATTTTAACTAATTTATTGCACATGACGCGGTTCTGAAATAATCTTCATCAGGTAGGCTCAAAAGCAAAAGATTGAAAGTCAAATAATTTAAAAGTGTTTGGGAGCAATACAGGAAGTGTTTGGGAGCAATGCAGGAAGTGTTTGGGAGCAATACAGGAAGTGTTTGGGAGCAATGCAGGAAAGTCACCTATGCCTGAGGAGGAGAACCTTAGATTTGATAATAATTACATTATTTAGGAACTGTAACTTTCAAAAATAAATATATCTAATAAACAATGTCAGTCAAACATCGGGAGTAAGTTTCCTTCCAAAAAATCTGGAGTGAATTCCTTTCTTTACTATTTTTTGCTCAAGCATTCAAATAAGGGTAATAGCAAAATTACCGAACTCCGAACAATCTTACCAAGGAAAAGTCAAAATTCATAATTATATAAACAGACAAAATCAGTCAACAACCGGAAAACTGTGAAAACCGTAATGACCCTGACTTGGTACAGGCATTTCTAAAGAAATGGTGGGTTGAATCAGATTTTAAACGCCAAACCTCCCGCTTTCATTACGGCTCAAAGGTTCCGGCTGTCACTATAACAGTAGTTATAACAATACTGGAACAAAATAGGTAAAATAGTTGTCAAAGCAGCACCAAACCCAGTGAAGCAAATGTCAAAAACAATTTTACATCACACATTGATAAAAAAATATTTTTGACATTTTGTTGACCTCCTTATCTTTATACATTTTCACTATATGAAAATGCATCGTTTATCATCGTCTCTGCAGAGACGGAATATATTTCGACAAGATCTTGGTATCGGAATATAAACATTTTAAGAGATCGAATAAGGCGAATCTTTTTATAGCCCTGGTCCAGTAGCCTGTTTCTCAGATGAAGATGACGTTTCAGGAAATCAGAATAATTGCTACTGGCCCTTGCATAGCGAATCAATTGCGAGATGTAAACACCATATGCAGGAGAAGCTGGTATGTTGCTGCACATATTTGGAAAATTTATGATTTTAAAATTGAAGTCGTCCCATTTATCATACATGTCGTCAAATTCGAGGTATAAGTCCAAAAATGATGCGGACGAAGCTGTATCTGTGGTCTCTTTAACTTCCAGCTCTGGAGGATATATTAATGGAAGAAATTCTGCAAATCTAGAATTATTGATAGATAAAACGTCATCAATATACCTGTATGTGAAATTAAAGGCTCTAGCCTCATGAATCTTCTTATCTTTTACAAGCTTTTGAAGAAACTCCGACTCATATGAGTATAAAAATGAGTTCCATTTTTACAATTTTTCGTCCAAGCATCAGGAATAAGTTTCATTTTTACAATTTGTCATCTGATCATCTAGAATGAGCTCTATATATACTATTTTTCGTCCAAGCATCTAGAATGAGTTCTGGTTTTACTCTTTTTCGTCCAAGCATCAGGAATGAGCTCTATATATACTATTTTTCGTCCAAACATCTAGAATGAGCTCTATGTTTACTATTTTTCTTCCAGACATCTAGAATGATTCCCATTATTACTCTTATTCTTTAATATTATATGACTTGCTCTACTTGATTTTTAATTTAAGAATTTGTTCATAGCTAAATATTCACTACATAATGGATATCTTTCTGTTTATTAATCTATAATGTTAGACAACATAGTCGTCGGATGATGTTCAATTGTACAATGAACCAATATGCTACCGATTTGAACGATTGTTTTGTCATGTAAATAAAATGTGTATTGGTAGCTAGAGAAACGTATTTAGCAATCATAAAATATTTTAGTCGCTGTATATTTTCTCATTGCAAAATTGAAAAATTTTATTTCATATTTTCCTCACCCTTTATCCATTCTGAATATTTTTAATTATATTTTTTATGTTTTAATTATCTTCTTGCTAGATATGGCTGAAGCATGTTGTCTACGGAACACAAAAGAAATACAGAAATCAATAGATATGGCTCGAGAGGCAAACTTTGATCACCATCTTGATATGCAAATAGCATTATCATTGAAAATTCTCAATCGTGTCAAAGAAATAGAAAGGATTACGAAACCTTTACTGAAAATGAACCAAAAGATGTTGACAGAAATGAAAAAATATCAAAAGCCACCAAATGGCGTCCACCAGGTATTACGGGCAACATGTCTGCTGCTAGGCGATGATCCTAAGCATCTAAGGGTAACGTATAATTTCTAAGTTTGCATTTACGTGGGCAATACAATTGAAATATCCAAAAATAAACACAATCATATCCGGATGTACAAAAATACAAAGGGAATCAAAAATCAGACCAGACAAAAAAAAAATTCTTATTAAACTCTGAAACTGACAACAGACGTTCGAATCTTCTCTGGTTTCGTACGCAATACCAGTCTTTTAGATGAGATTAATCAAAATCGATGACATATTTCAATCTTGGTAATGGCATGATGTCTTTTAATTGATAACATTAGTAACATGATTAAAACTAACATGGGATAACGACTCCTTTGCAGTAAATATTAATTTTGGCTTTTGGAAGTTTTGTTTTCACTTAAAATTCACTTAAAGGGAAATACATTTTTGCTTCATTTATCTTTATTAGTTGTAAAAATGTTAAAAAAACAAAAGTTGAAACAAAATTAGAAACCGATTAAACAAATACAATTATCCAAGAATTATACCGCAAATACAAACGAGTACTTGTTAAATCCATATATATTTATTATTAACAGTTTAGTCTCATCAATACAACTGTTTATTTTCCAGAAGTGGAAAACCTGTCAAGGGGCATTATTCAAAACTGGGAAGGAACACATGATGAGAAGAGTATCACAATTTGATATAAATTCTGCATCACCGGAAGTCTTGAAAAAAATACAAACCATTCTTAAACCGTTCACTCTGGCTCAAATACGTGACGTAAGCAAGGGGGCAGCAACATTCTTTGTCTGGGTAAGTACTTAGGGCAAATTCAGAATAGTGTTTGACTTATAGCTCATGTTAAATACTTGATATAGCCAAGTATCAGTAAACCATCAATAATAACACCAGACATCAACTTCAAATCTAACATAACAATACCAAAATAAAATCCGTATATTGCCGTTGGAGATCCAATTATCAAGAAGAGGAGGGTTGGGATACCTTTAACCGGCTTAACGCCGCCACATTTGTTATGCCTTCCCTTGTTATGCAGAATATGGTACTGCTTTGACAACTATTTTACCTATTTTGTTCCTGTATTTAAATACTGTTATAGTGACAGCCGGAACCTTTGAACCGTTATGAGAGCGGGAGGTTTGGCGCCTTAAAATCTGATTCAACCCACCATTTCTTTAGAAATGCCTGTACCAAGTCAGGGTCATTACGTTTTTCACAGTTTTCCGGTTGTTGACTGATTTTGTCTGTTTATATAATTATGAGTTTTGACTTTCCCTTTGTAAGATTGTTCGGAGTTCGGTAATTTTGTTATTACCCTTATTTCCCAAGATTGGATTTTCAATGTTATATATGTTCAATGATTTGAGATGAAAGATGAATACTCCTTGATGGAATGTTTACCAATCTTTCTTTTCATAACCAGTAACGACTTCAGATATCATTTTAGAAGGTCCATAATATTGGCAAAAATAAACTCTCAGTAGTTCTGTTAAATTTTAAATACAAACTCTTGTTGAAAGATGGTATTTATCAGGATTAAAAATAGACTTAAGTTAATGGAAATATTCATATGCATCTCTTTCAGCAATCCTGAAAATTGAAAGCCAGATTATCTTGCAGTATATTTACACCTTTGCAGTCAATGATTTTATTGTAAACACATGTATACATAATCATAACTAGAGGGCGCTCGATTTACCAATAGTCGATACCTCTAAAAGTATTACTCTTTTTTTAATCTTTGGACATTCACTTTCAAATAGAAAAGAACCTATCATAGTAGTCGTGATTTTTGCACACACAAAATCAAAGCAACAACCCCAAAAAAAAAAAAAAAAAAAAAAAATCTAACATTGGATGGACTGTCGTAATATAAAATAAACAGTGATAACTTACTGGTGGTATTGCTAATTTAAAATTAATATCTAAAAATAATTGTTCATATATTTTCCAGTCACAGACATTAATAACGATATGAACTGATTACACAGCTAGATGTAAATCCAGTTGACTTTTCTTTTATTTCAGGTAACTGATATCATCAAGGAAATTGAAAGTAGACAAAAGACGTTACATAAAACAAGATCACTCCGGTCAGCCCTGCCCCGTCCAGCTTTGATGAATGACCATCACCAGAATAGCGTGTTAAAAATATGATTAAGTTTCTAAAATATATTTGTCTGATGGCTTTCAATAGAATGAACAAACGGTCCATACATTTTACCTCTACGTCATTTACAAGAACGATGATAATTTATCTCAAAATAAATAAAATAAATTACAAAACAACATAAGTATGAGAAGTGTGATGACATCATAGTTTATATGTCACGAATAGTCATGATTCTTGAATAAGTAAAAATATATGTTATACAGGAAATATGAACTATTATTACATAAAAGGTGGGAAATACATGGTTTGTTCTTCAATTGTTTACAAAGTTAAATGATCACATATCCTTACAATAAACACAGGGATAATTCAAAATCACATAGAAACAGTTCCTTCGTGGGGGTACTGGTGATAGGGATTCGATTTCATTAACCAAATAAAAAGTTGTATTATTGGTACTTGCTGCTTCTGTGTATAAAACCATAGAACAGCAATATAACACGATGACCATGAAATATTGCGGGGTGTTAGCACCATCAAATACAATTTATTGCGGGGTGTTAGCACCATCAAATACAATTTAACGATCTCGTTAAGCACTTGTAGACATAATAATATACAATTCATAATACAATATGATCATTTGTACTTATCATTTTACACAATCTCTATGAAATCATGCTGTGTGGCGACGTGTACTCGATGTATTTTATTTGATACAGTGACTAGCGAGACCTGGTACTCTGTCCTCCAACAAAAACGGTGAACTCTATCACCACTGAACGGGTCTGTTATTTATTTCGTTGTATTTCACATCGGTAATCAAGCTATAAATTCTGTTTTGTTCTGATCTAACTTTAATATAAATCTTTTTTAAACAAAAATGAAAACAGTAGACAGCTTACAATGTTATTCTGTCCATTTCCAATGTTTGGACATACCTCATATAAAAATACGAATTGTCTTCTTCGAACTAGCTTAAAATATTATATAAAATAATCCTTTTGTAAATTGTATTTAAAATCTAAAAAGCTACGAAAACGGTCGAATATTTACAATGCCATTCCACCCATTATCAACTTTATTATTTATTATTTACATAACTCCTTAAATTATTAAGAAAAGAATCAGTTAATGATATTATGGAGATCAATCCTATTTGTAAATATAATCCAAATCTAACGAGAAGTGAGAATGATAGAGCCCATTATTAAGGTCATTAAGGGACATAACTCTTACAAATATTCAAGAACAGGACTTGTCGTCAAACATAAAGAGGACGTCAGTCCAAACTTCAGTTAAAATTGCAATACATTATTACATTAAATTGCAACATTGGATACAATGTAAATGAACGGACGAACATCAGACAATATTTTATCTGGTGTGGTACAAACATTCCACACCAGTTAAACATAAACTTAAATGAAATAAAACAACAATATATTGAACAATGCATAACCGGGAAGTGGGACCAGAACCTTTCAAAAGGTTAACATGTATCCTAGTTCATCCGGGAGTGAGACAATCAAGATTGGACAATACCAGTGGACAATAGACACTGGTAACACTAGGCACACAAGACGAAGACAAACAAATCAAATAAAAAAACAACAAACAAGCAATCAAACAATAATAAACACAACACAGAAAATTAAAAAGATGAGTAACACGGACCTCACCAACAACAGGGGATGAAACCAGGTGCTCGAGAAGAGTAACCAGTAGCTGTCTCTTAAAAGATACCCGCCATGTTACTCGAGAAGGGTAACCAGTAACTGTCTCTTAAAAGATACCCGCTATGTTACTCATATAGTCAAGACATGTTTGACAACACTATACACAAAGAAAAACATATAGCATAAATAAGACATGAACCCTCCAACAAACAATTTGCGGCGTGTGACTAGATGTTTTAGAAAGACTGAGATTTCCTACTTCATTCCTAGAGTGAGACCAAATGCTTTGGAAAGGCTCAAATTACATACTACATCTTGGAGTGAGATCATATGCTTTGACAAGGTTAGTGTTTCCTACCTCATCCGGAAGTGCGACACGATGCTTTGAAAATGCTAACATTATTTTCATCCGACAGGAAATACACAATATATAATGTTTTATGACTAATGAATACAAGATTTAATGACCATCTAATCTTACAGACAGACTGGATATCATCATGCCAGCTTCATACTGAGATCAATTCATTGAATTTGATACAAGGAGATAATTATTACAAAAGCGAAAAATTATGTTTTCTTATTATTAATTTCCCATAATAAGTAGTGACATCTCTGACTTATTGGGATTTGTCCTACTTGGGAGTGCTGCACCACTACTTTACTAAGTATCCGGAATTATATTCTCTATTAATTGTGCTGCATATGTAAAAATAAAGCAATGGTATGAGGAAGCCAACTATGATATAGTCGACCCATTTCAGTGTCCCTGTGACTTTCAGACAAATTCTTAACGCAACCATTAGTAATATTGTTCCGTTTATCCTATGTTTACTATACACACACTTTGTAATTAAGGAAATTATAAGGGGTGGTTTGTTTTCGTTGTGGACATTAGGAGTTCCGATATGATTGGGGGTAGGTTTTCTTTCTTTTGTTATACAAGACATTGTAATCGAGGAAACTACAACAGGGCAGTGGCGGACTGGCCCACCGGGATACCGGGAAATTTCCCGGTTGGCCCCAAAGTGATGGTCCTTCACTTTGATTCCTTTGACTACGTTTTGGGATTAAGTGGGTCCTTTTGACTGGACCCTTTTACAGGTTTTCCCGGTAGAAATTTTCGACCCAGTCCGCCATTGCAACAGGGGATATGGTTTTGCCCTATATATTATGTATTCAGATATGAGGGTGTATTTTCTATCATTTTATTATAGAAGTAATTCCCAATGCCTTTGTTTGTCTATATGCGATATATTTTCTGCATTTCTCTCTCTAGTTGATTTACTCTCGGGACATTTTATTATAATTTGTTTTGTTAAAAAGGTTGTGAATTGGGCATGTTTATTGTCGGAATAATTTCTATAAATCAAGCAATGGTCAATACAATGATATAAATATTTCTTTAACAGATTAAATACACCACCATAGTGCAAATGAAAGCATAGTGTAAATATTATATTAAAAATATAAAAATCTTTAAAATAAATATTTGATGTTAACTGCCTTTAAATTGACACATGAGGTCTTTGGACACATATAAAGTCCATGGAGATAAGATGCTTAACTTATATCTCCACATTAATCATAAATATAGGTTAAAATAACATTGATAGTCAAAATATCATATATCAAAATTTCAAGGAATGTTGTCTTTTCTTCTGCGTTGACATAACAATGTTAATTATCTGTTAAGATGGGGAATAATTCTGGAAAGAGACCACAAACACCGGGTTCATATAAGGTAATTTGATAAATTAATCTTCATATATAAGATATGTACTCAATTATTATAATATATCGGTTTCTCATTTAGTTTTTGCCGTAGCAGAGTCAAGCAAATAAAACAAAGTAAGAATGGAACCGAACGATATGCATTCTGTTCATAACTCATAATATCATAATGAAAACTATTTTCTTTCAGAAATATTCTCTCTATTATTTACTCGTAGTTGTGACACACTTCATTCGAACCCCCACAAACACAAAAAAATGAAAATTAATTGTTGTTTATGATGACAAAAGTCATTTATTAACGGGGTATTATCATGTTATTTTGGACAACAGCAGTAGTTTATTATCCTGGTATTATCATGTTATTTTGGACAACAGCAGTAGTTTATTATCCTGGTATTATTATGTTGTTTTGGACAACAGCAGTAGTTTATTATCCTGGTATTATTACGATGTTTTGGACAATAGCAGTAGTTTATTAGCGTGGTCTTATTATGTTGTTTTGGACAACAGCAGTAGTTTATTATCGTGGTATTATTATGTTGTTTTGGACAACAGCAGTAGTTTATTATCGTGGTATTATTACGATGTTTTGGACAACAGCAGTAGTTTATTAGCGTGGTCTTATTATGTTGTTTTGAACACTAGCAGTAGTTTATTAGAGTGGTATTATTATGATGTTTTGGACAACAGCAGTAGTTTATTATCCCGGTATTATTACGATGTTTTGGACAACAGCAGTAGTTTATTAACGTGGTCTTATTATGTTGTTTTGGACAACAGCAGTAGTTTATTAGCGTGGTATTATTATGTTGTTTTGGACAGCAGCAGTAGTTTATTATCCCGGTATTATTACGATGTTTTGGACAACAGCAGTAGTTTATTAGCGTGGTCTTATTATGTTGTTTTGGACAACAGCAGTAGTTTATTAGCGTGGTATTATCATGTTGTTTTGGACAGCAGCAGTAGTTTATTATCCCGGTATTATTATGATGTTTTGAACACCAGCAGTAGTTTATTAACGTGGTCTTATTATGTTGTTTTGGACAGCAGCAGTAGTTTATTATCCCGGTATTATTATGATGTTTTGAACACTAGTTGTAGTTTATTAACGTGGTCTTATTATGTTGTTTTGGACAACAGCAGTAGTTTATTAGAGTGGTATTATTATGTTGTTTTGGACAACAGCAGTAGTTTATTATCCCGGTATTATTATGTTGTTTTGGACAGCAGCAGTAGTTTATTAGCGTGGTATTATTATGTTGTTTTGGACAACAGCAGTAGTTTATTATCCCGGTATTATTACGATGTTTTGGACAACAGCAGTAGCTTATTAGCGTGGTATTATTATGTTGTTTTGGACAGCAGCAGTAGTTTATTATCCCGGTATTATTACGATGTTTTGGACAACAGCAAGAGTTGATTAGCGTGGTCTTATTATGTTGTTTTGGACAACAGCAGTAGTTTATTAGCGTGGTCTTATTATGTTGTTTTGGACAACAGCAGAAGATTATTAGTGTTGTATTATTATGTTGTTATGGACAACAGCAGTAGTTTATTATCCTGATATTACTATGATGTTTTGGACACTAGCAGTAGTTTATTATCCTGGTATTATTAAGATGTTTTGGACAGAAACAGTAGCTTATTAACCCGGTATTATTATGCTGCTTTTGACAATAGCAGTAGCTTATTATCCTGTGTTATTATTATGATGTTTTCGACAGAAACAGTAGTTTATTTGAGTTGTATTATTATGTTGTTTTGGACAGAAACAGTAGTTTACTTGAGTTGTATTATTATGTTGTTTTGGACAGAAACAGTAGTTTATTAGGGTGGTATTATTATGTTGTTTTGGAAAGAAACAGTAATTTATTTGAGTTGTATTATTATGTTGTTTTGGACAGAAACAGTAGTTTATTTGATTTGTATTATTATGTTGTTTTGGACAGAAACAGTAGTTTATTTGAGTTGTATTATTATGTTGTTTTGGAAAGAAACAGTAATTTATTTGAGTTGTATTATTATGTTGTTTTGGACAGAAACAGTAGTTTATTTGAGTTGTATTATTATGTTGTTTTGAACAGAAACAGTAGTTTATTTGAGTTGTATTATTATGTTGTTTCGGAAAGAAACAGTAGTTTATTTGAGTTGTATTATTATGTTGTTTTGGACACTACCAATAGTTTATTACCGTGGTATTATTATGATGTATTGATCAACAACAGTAGTTTATTAATGTGGTTTTATTATGTTGTTTTGGACAACAACAGTAGTATATTAGCGTGGTTTTATTGTGTTGTTTTGGACAACAACAGTAGTTTATTAGCGTGGTTTTATTGTGTTGCTTTGGACAACAACAGTAGTTTATTAGCGTTGTATTATTATGTTGTTTTGGACAACAACAGTAATATATTAGCGTGGTTTTATTGTGTTGTTTTGGACAACAACAGTAGTTTATTAGCATGGTTTTATTTTGTTGCTTTGGACAACAACAGTAGTTTATTAGCGTGGTCTTATTATGTTGTTTTGGAAAACAACAGTAGTTTATTAGCGTTGTATTATTATGTTGTTTTGGACAACAACAATAAATTACTACCATGGTATTATTATGTTGCTTTGGAAAACAACAGTAGTATATTAGCGTGGTTTTATTGTGTTGTTTTTGGACAACAACAGTAGTTTATTAGCGTGGTCTTATTATGTTGTTTTGGAAAACAACAGAAATTTATTAGCGTTGTATTATTATGTTGTTTTGGACAACAACAGTAGTTTTATAGCGTGGTGTTATTATGTTGTTTTGGACAACAACAGTAGTTTATTAGCGTGGTCTTATTATGTTGTTTTGGAAAACAACAGTAGTTTATTAGCGTTGTATTATTATGTTGTTTTGGACAACAACAGTAAATTACTACCATGGTATCATTCTGTTGCTTTGGAAAACAACAGTAGTATATTAGCGTGGTTTTATTGTGTTGTTTTGGACAACAACAGTAGTTTATTAGAGTGGTGTTATTATGTTGTTTTTGACAGCAGCAGTAGTTTATTAGCGTGGTGTTATTATGTTGTCTTGAATAACATTAGTAGTTTATTAGTGTGGTATTATTATGTTGCTTTGGACAACCACAGTAACAGTAGTATATTAGCGTGGCTTTATTATGTTGTTTATTATCGTTGTATAATGTTGTTTTGGACAGCAGTAGTAGTTTATTAGCGTGGTATTATTATGTTGTTTTGGTAAACAACAGTAGTTTATTAGAGTGGTATTATTATGTTGCTTTGGCAAACAACAGTAGTTTATTAGCGTGGTATTATTATGTTGCTTTGGTAAACAACAGTAGTTTATTAGCGTGGTATTATTATGTTGTTTTGGTAAACAACAGTAGTTTATTAACGTTGTATTATTATGTTGTTTTTGGACAACAGCAGTTGTTTATGAAAGTGGTATTATTATTTTGCTTTGGACAACAGCAGTAGTTTATTAGCGTGGTATTATTATGTTGTTTTGGACAACAGTAGTTTATTAGCGTGGTATTATTATGTTGCTTTGGTAAACAACAGTAGTTTATTAGCGTGGTATTATTATGTTGCTTTGGTAAACAACAGTAGTTTATTAGCGTGGTATTATTATGTTGTTTTGGTAAACAACAGTAGTTTATTAGCGTGGTATTATTATGTGGTAAACAACAGTAGTTCATTAACGTTGTATTATTATGCTGTTTTTGGACAACAGCAGTTGTTTATTAAAGTGGTATTATTATTTTGTTTTGGACAACAGCAGTAGTTTATTAGCGTGGTATTATTATGTTGTTTTGGTAAACAACAGTAGTTCATTAACGTTGTATTATTATGCTGTTTTTGGACAACAGCAGTTGTTTATTAAAGTGGTATTATTATTTTGTTTTGGACAACAGCAGTAGTTTATTAGCGTGGTATTATTATTTTGTTTTGGACAACAGCAGTAGTTTATTAGCGTGGTATTATTATGCTGTTTTTGGACAACAGCAGTAGTTTATTAGCGTGGTATTATTATGTTGTTTTGGATACCTGTAGTTTATTAACATGATAATATGATGTTTTCTACCTCCTAGTTACACGCACTAGATCTGCTATTCCTTTTACTTACTATATGTAACAGTATTATGTTTTTTGCTTAATAAACTAGATACCTGACGTATTCCACCATGACCGTGGAACATTTGGAACAGAAGAGATCCCTCCTCCCGTCCCTACAACAGTATGTAAGCAGGACTTTCTAAGAAATGTTGACTTCACAAACATTGACAAAACAGCTCTTAATGTAAGTATACACGAGGGGGCGTATATTGTGTGTTATATATGATACAGACGTTACAAACACAACATTCCATGTCATGATACAGACGTACAAACACAACATTCCATGTCATGATACAGACGTTACAAACACAACATTCCATGTCATGATACAGACGTACAAACACAACATTCCATGTCATGATACAGACGTACAAACACAACATTCCATGTCATGATACAGACGTACAAACACAACATTCCATGTCATGATACAGACGTACAAACACAACATTCCACGTCATGATACAGACGTACAAACACAACATTCCATGTCATGATACAGACGTACAAACACAACATTCCATGTCATGATACAGACGTACAAACACAACATTCCATGTCATGATACAGACGTACAAACACAACATTCCATGTCATGATACAGACGTACAAACACAACATTCCATGTCATGATACAGACGTACAAACACAACATTCCATGTCAATAACAACCTTTTTTTATTTGGTCATGTAAAATCAATTATAGTCAAATGTGCCCATGTGGTCACCTCTATTAAGCAGCCACCTGTATCAAAATGTTACCTTTATCTTTCCCTGTCATAGAAAGTTTCATATGAATTGAACCTCTTTTAAGAGGTCACCTGTCTTATAAGGCCACCTTTTCTTTCTCCCAAAGGTGAACTCTTAAAACAGGTTTAAACTGTAGTAGACACCTATTTTACTGATATATGAGTATACATTTTAAAAACAAATTTCATTTCGGTGAAATATGCACTGCTGCTTCGGTGAAAAATGCACTACACAAACGTTGATCGAACAATTCTTGCGTCAGAATAAATTAGATTGAATACGCATCTCTGTATGTAAATAAAGATTATAAAATAACAACACTGAATGACGACAGTTTGATACGTGTATGAAATCTGTAGAAATATTATCTATATAAATTATATAGCATTTTCAACATTGAGCAACGAACTTTTACGAATAAAGTTTAAATAAAAGATTAGTTTCTGTGTATTGTTGAAATCAAAATAATACACCTTTATCACATTCCTGATTAGATTCTAAAATTATATGCCATTTTAAGTATGCAAGTTATTTCCCTTAAAACGACGGACATAACGGTACCCGATCTAGCAAGAGTAATGGAAAGAATAACGCCGAATTTGAGTATAATTTTCTCGTGATTTGTAGATATTTGAACCCTGTAAAAAAAAATCCACAGGATAAGTTTATAGTAAATAGAAAATTTACAAGTTGCTACAACATTAAAAGTTTGAAATTGATATTTTACTGGAACATTGTAGGAAACTGAACCTTTTTCGCACACGTTAAATTGGAATAACTTCTGTGGAACGTATAATTTTGGAATCAGTCGGAAAATGGTTTTTATTTGTGTTATTTCCCTTACAATGACAAAATGTTTCCCGTTCTGTGCAAGAGCCACAAAAAGGACAAAGACTGATGATAATGTTCTTAAAATTTATAGATATTTGAACCTGTTATGAAATAACAGAATTTAATTCAAATGAACAAATCACAAGTCGCCTTTAAATTGCATACATGGTATATGTAATTCTGGCTGAACGTTCATTGCATGAAATAAGACATTTTTGTCCGGCTTAAAAAACGTAGAAAAAGTGTATAATTTTAGAGTAAAGTCGGAAACTGGCAATCGTCTATTTCTTATCCCAAGTAGAAAGAGAAGATAATATAACACAGATATTATAGATAAAAGATATGTATAATTTGATGTACGACGTGACAAATTGTATTGTTTACAGTAATCATAAGTTACTTTTTTCAGGTTTCTACCGATTTGTTGATGGAAACATTTTGGGACATAGTTGAACATATGATAGTGAAGAAATCGTTTAAATATATTGATGAAGTTCTCAGGGTCAGAGCTATTTTTAGATGGATGACGTCATTTGATATAGATACAATAGAAATGGAACTTCTGCCTCCAGAAAATTCACCTATTGAGTACCTTATTAATATACAGCAAGACTTCGGAGACCATTGTCATTTGTTTTATGCATTATGCCAGTATGTTATTAGAATTACTGTTTGTAAGGAACACTATTGAGTAGAGAAAATCTCGAATATCATTACAATTATGGTCCCATGTTCAAAGATTTTCTTGCATTCAAAACTCTGATAAATAATCCATATTTCATCAAGAAATTTAATTTAAGATTCACTATTTTCCTTTCTAAGATAACCACTTTACAGATAATCCATATAATGTTTCCATTGTTTATTGTTACATCACAGGAGCTTGACGTTTTATCAATAAAATAGAAATAAAATAAAAAAATGTCCTGTTTTATATATAAAAATTAATTATTTTTTTTAATTTCTATTATATTTGATAAAACGTCAAGCTCCTGTGGTTACATCAACATTTTTAGAAGAAAACAAACATAAATAATAAAATACAGAAATACTTAACAACTATCCATATTTCAAGTAAATATTTACAAAATAACACTTACATACTCGTATTGAACAAAATGAAAAACAAAAAAATACCACACTGTCGGAACAGTTCTAAAATCTAATCGACAATTTCAAATAGTGTAAAATAAAATACAGTGTAATAGCGATTATCTGTTCTTCTTTTTTAAGTTTTAATATAAAAGCTATATATTTTGTAAATATCTAATCATTTTATTATTCCCAAGGATCATCAAACGAAGAAATAGTTTAATAAATAAATGAAGGTAAATAATTTAACACGTACTTTCTTTTTATAGAATAGCCAATATTCCTTGTGTGATTATCAACGGCATGTCCAAGAACATGATGTACGTCGTAGGAGACGATGCTGATAGGGAAATATTAGACTCTAGATGGAATGCTGTTTACATCAAAGATCAGTGGAGACTAGTAGATCCATACTGGGCGTACTCCTGTATAGAGGATGGAGACTATGATGACAGGATATCCATCGACTCTAAAGGCAAGATAAAAAGATCAGGAGTCGGTAAACCACCCAGACCTATAAATGAAAGTTATTTTTTTCCTGATCCAAAAGATTTTATCTATACTCATTTCCCAGATGATAGCGAATGGCAGCTTCTCGATAAGCCATGGACATTAAAACAGTGGCAAAACTCTCCATACATACGTGAACACTTTCATATAATGGAAATGAAAATAAGCTCAAAAGGGAAATCGGACACTTGTATCATGAAGATGGAAACCAAACCAGTCAGTATGTGTTTTGACATTCCCGCCGACAGAAGTCATAATTATAGATTTGCTCACAACATGAGTTTGATAAAATCAGAACATAGTTCCGAAGGGAAAAGTTTGAGACAGTTTGTCATGTTCGAACATTCAGTAAACACGTTATCTTACACAATCAGAGCGCCATTTCCAGGCACTTACAGGTTGGATATTTATGGGAAAGACATCACCACAGACAAGTTATATCATCTTCTGTGTACGTATGGCATCAAGTGTAATCGAAATAAAGAACTAGAGGTTGATGAATATCCTGATTGTCCACATTTAGGATGGGGACCTAATCCGTATGCTCTAGAATCTGGAGTGGCACCTACACCGAAAGTATCGGTAATACAGGTCGACAATGGTGAGGTTGATATCAAGATTCCAGTCAAAGCGGTTCGAACAATTAACCACAGACTCAAGTGTAAATCCACGAGTGATGCCGAACTGAGTCGATTTACAACTGGACGGTTCGAAAAGGGAAATTATATAATACACGTGAAAATTCCATTTGATGGAGAATTTGCTTTGAAAATTTTTGTTAAATTGTTAAATGAACCAGAGGACAGTGTACTTACAAATATACTTACATTTTTGATTCAGTGTAAAAATAAGGAGCTAAATGCCCAACCATTGCCAGCAATATTAGGTGAACATTTAGGAGTACAAGATAGCGCAAAAGATATTGGCGTTATTATTCCAGGAGCAAGTGATGTTAACACAAAGAACGACACAGACACATCAGATGCGTCACATAGCACATCAAACAATGTAAACGATGCAAACACGAAGAAAGACGGTCAAGGATCCGGAATGCAAGATAAGAATGGGCAAGAAAACAATAATGACGGAAAAGGAGACAAAGATGGAATGGAAACGTCTAATGATACGGGTAAAAATGGTACTCCAGGTATTGCGGCCAATAGTGGTAGTGAAGGACTGAATAGTGGTAAAAATAAATCAAAGAAGCAAGATGATGGCTTTCCTAGTGCAGAGGAAATGGCATCTGGGCAGTTAGCTGCTAAAGGTGGAATATTAAAATTAAAGTTTGAAACCGGAGCAGATGTAATGCTTTTCCCGGAACTTTGTAGTTCAGATGACGAGTCATCGAAAATGATGACATGTGAAAAAAATTATGATAGTGATGGAAACTGGATATTTGAACTCGACATGCCTATCAAGGGACTGTACTCATTCAATTTAATGGGACGAAATCCTGATAGTAAACCTAAACCAATATATAGTTGTCTTATAACATCACCTGGACATTCATTTCCGGCCATGTTGAGGGATTCTAATGAAAGCAAACTCACTACCATCAAACATGAGACAATTGTAACTCAGGAACCATTGCTTATGATACCCGCCATAACTGACATCAGAGAAATCTCTACGTCACTTCAAAGTAGTACAATTCCACCAGATCAGCTAAGTCGAGTAACCCGTGTCGTTAAACAGGAACATGATTTGGCAGTTCATCTAAAATTTCCTGGAGAATTTACACTTGATATATTCAAATCTCTGTCTGATGAAGGCCTGACCACACTGGCACGTTATTACATCGTTCGAAAATTTAACCCTGAAATTGATCAAGATACCTGGGGTTCTATGGATTTAAACGCTCTATTTGATGAAGATGAATCAGACAATGTCTCTTTATACAGCCAACCAGTGACTAAAACAAGCAAAGGCAGATCTAAAGGTATGATACATGGGAATAGTTATAATCAGATATTGTCTGTTACTGTAGCTTAACAAAATTCAAAGAATTGTTTTGTATGTTTATGGGTAAGAAAATAAGTGCATATCGCCACTTTCAAAAATACATCAATTATATTACTAAATAGTAAATGTTGTAGAATCTCGACTAAAGTGCTTTAATCATACTCGTTTAATAAAAACGTAGATATCTAATTTAGTACACACGACACGTTTAAACTACTTACGTTCTTTGGCTGAAAATATCACACATATATTACAATGATATTGTTATGTATAAAATTAACATTATAGTTATTTATTGTTGTTAACTACGCTGTTTCAGTCTTATAGTGATTACATAATGTAACGTATGCTGGAACAGACTGCTGAATACGTTCGTAGAAGATGTATGTATTCGTCTGTTTTATATTTCTGTACTAATTAGTCAGTGTTGTTTATAATTAGCTATCATATGTGTATTCTTCTTGTGTGTTATGTTTAAAGGTAAAAAGAATACGATTCAAAAGAACATTAAAAGAGCCATGAACCAGAAAGATCTGGATAAACTACTGAGGTATATGAAAGTGTATGAGACAACCTCAAGACCATCAACAAATGATTCAATATCCCTAGAAGCCAATCAAATGATCATGTTACTTCAAGCCCAAAAGTGTAAGTAAAAAAAATAAATAAAAATTCAATTGGCATTTTATATCATATTAATGCATTTTACCATGTATATTTTTCCCATTATGATTTTGTTTGATTCGATCTTGGCTTAAGCTATTGATACCTTGTAGACTTTAACAAGAAATAAACCTAGCAAAAAGACAGAACAATACCATCTCGAACTCCTACTTTTGTCTCAAATTAGAACAGATCATCGAAACTGCAAGCTCTTTCTGCTATTTGTATTCTACCACTCCATGAAGAACGTTTTTACACCTCGGTCTTCATCTGAGTACTCATGCGGAAAAAGAAACCCGTTACATCCAATACGGGCTGCTTCTTTTGTTTCAATAGTACTGTATCTTATACATGTACGTTGATATTTACAATAAACAGACTTGATTATTGTGTCTGTAATATTTTTATTTTATTAATATAAAGATGTTCCTTTTTAATAGCAGCAGCAATATATAAAAGACAATATCATGTTTATATACATTAGATTTAGACAAAGCATGTCAATCACGACAAGAAGGTATGCTGGAGGATGCCGTTGAACGTGCCAGAAAGGCTGGTCTGTCGAGGAAACTCAACTCGAAAATCGTCGTAGCCACCAGAATACTTGGTAGAATCTACAAAATTGACAAGGTTTCCAAAATTGTGTCAAAAATAGATCAGAAATCATTAGCTGAGTTGAAAAAGTATCAAACACCACCCAATGGTGTCCACCAGACGTTAGTAGCTGCCTTTTTATTGTTAGGATTTGGATATGATGATGTAAAGGTACTCTAGCTCAATAACATAATAGATCATTTACACATATCAGACTTGATTAAAACATTACATGATTTTATGTATTTCTGTAGGAGTTATTTCCCTTTATTGCGGGAAAAAGGGCCCGTTGTCATGCAAAGTGTATATTATTCATATGAATATATAACATATTTTTTCATAAATTGTACATAATTTTCGTACGCACTATCCTTTGATCATTTACAAGGCTAAATCATCTGCAAATTATTGACACACACATAATTTAAGTTTTTGGGAGCAAGTAACCTCCACGTTCTTTATTTTGCAGTCACAAAGACGAGCTTAATGTCAGAATTGTTATTATCTCAAATGAAATACTACAGATATTGTGGCTATATATTTACTACAGATATTGTGGCTATATATTTACTACAGATATTGTGGCTATATATTTACTACAGATATTGTGGCTATATATTTACTACAGATATTGTGGCTATATATTTACTACAGATATTGTGGCTATATATTTACTACAGATATTGTGGCTATATATTTACTACAGATATTGTGGCTATATATTTACTACAGATATTGTGGCTATATATTTACTACAGATATTGTGGCTATATATTTACTTAGTCTTAGGAAGCAGGAACAGCTTACCCCTCGCGAGCACCTGTATTCACCCCATGTTTGTTGATGGGGTTACCCCTCGCGAGCACCTGTATTCACCCCAGGTTTGTTGGTGGGGTTACCCCTCGCGAGCACCTGTATTCACCCCAGGTTTGTTGGTGGGGTTACCCCTCGCGAGCACCTGTATTCACCCCAGGTTTGTTGGTGGGGTTACCCCTCGCGAGCACCTGTATTCACCCCAGGTTTGTTGGTGGGGTTACCCCTCGCGAGCACCTGTATTCACCCCAGGTTTGTTGGTGGGGTTACCCCTCGCGAGCACCTGTATTCACCCCAGGTTTGTTGGTGGGGTTACCCCTCGCGAGCACCTGTATTCACCCCAGGTTTGTTGGTGGGGTTACCCCTCGCGAGCACCTGTATTCACCCCAGGTTTGTTGGTGGGGTTACCCCTCGCGAGCACCTGTATTCACCCCAGGTTTGTTGGTGGGGTTACCCCTCGCGAGCACCTGTGTTCACCCCAGGTTTGTTGGTGGGGTTACCCCTCGCGAGCACCTGTATTCACCCCAGGTTTGTTGGTGGGGTTACCCCTCGCGAGCACCTGTATTCACCCCAGGTTTGTTGGTGGGGTTACCCCTCGCGAGCACCTGTATTCACCCCAGGTTTGTTGGTGGGGTTACCCCTCGCGAGCACCTGTATTCACCCCAGGTTTGTTGGTGGGGTTACCCCTCGCGAGCACCTGTATTCACCCCAGGTTTGTTGGTGGGGTTACCCCTCGCGAGCACCTGTATTCACCCCAGGTTTGTTGGTGGGGTTATCCCTCGCGAGCACCTGTATTCACCCCAGGTTTGTTGGTGGGGTTACCCCTCGCGAGCACCTGTATTCACCCCAGGTTTGTTGGTGGGGTTACCCCTCGCGAGCACCTGTATTCACCCCAGGTTTGTTGGTGGGGTTATCCCTCGCGAGCACCTGTATTCACCCCAGGTTTGTTGGTGGGGTTACCCCTCGCGAGCACCTGTATTCACCCCAGGTTTGTTGGTGGGGGTTACCCCTCGCGAGCACCTGTGTTCACCCCAGGTTTGTTGGTGGGGTTACCCCTCGCGAGTACCTGTATTCACCCCAGGTTTGTTGGTGGGGGTTACCCCTCGCGAGCACCTGTGTTCACCCCAGGTTTGTTGGTGGGGTTACCCCTCGCGAGCACCTGTATTCACCCCAGGTTTGTTGGTGGGGGTTACCCCTCGCGAGCACCTGTGTTCACCCCAGGTTTGTTGGTGGGGGTTACCCCTCGCGAGCACCTGTGTTCACCCCAGGTTTGTTGGTGGGGGTTACCCCTCGCGAGCACCTGTGTTCACCCCAGGTTTGTTGGTGGGGGTTACCCCTCGCGAGCACCTGTGTTCACCCCAGGTTTGTTGGTGGGGGTTACCCCTCGCGAGCACCTGTGTTCACCCCAGGTTTGTTGGTGGGGTTACCCCTCGCGAGCACCTGTATTCACCCCAGGTTTGTTGGTGGGGGTTACCCCTCGCGAGCACCTGTGTTCACCCCAGGTTTGTTGGTGGGGGTTACCCCTCGCGAGCACCTGTGTTCACCCCAGGTTTGTTGGTGGGGGTTACCCCTCGCGAGCACCTGTGTTCACCCCAGGTTTGTTGGTGGGGGTTACCCCTCGCGAGCACCTGTGTTCACCCCAGGTTTGTTGGTGGGGGTTACCCCTCGTGAGCACCTGTGTTCACCCCAGGTTTGTTGGTTGGGGTTACCCCTCGCGAGCACCTGTGTTCACCCCAGGTTTGTTGGTGGGGGTTACCCCTCGCGAGCACCTGTGTTCACCCCAGGTTTGTTGGTGGGGGTTACCCCTCGCGAGCACCTGTGTTCACCCCAGGTTTGTTGGTGGGGGTTACCCCTCGCGAGCACCTGTATTCACCCCAGGTTTGTTGGTGGGGGTTACCCCTCGCGAGCACCTGTATTCACCCCAGGTTTGTTGGTGGGGGTTACCCCTCGCGAGCACCTGTGTTCACCCCAGGTTTGTTGGTGGGGGTTACCCCTCGCGAGCACATGTGTTCACCCCAGGTTTGTTGGTGGGGGTTACCCCTCGCGAGCACCTGTGTTCACCCCAGGTTTGTTGGTGGGGGTTACCCCTCGCGAGCACCTGTGTTCACCCCAGGTTTGTTGGTGGGGGTTACCCCTCGCGAGCACCTGTGTTCACCCCAGGTTTGTTGGTGGGGGTTACCCCTCGCGAGCACCTGTGTTCACCCCAGATTTGTTGGTGGGGGTTACCCCTCGCGAGCACCTGTGTTCACCCCAGGTTTGTTGGTGGGGGTTACCCCTCGCGAGCACCTGTGTTCACCCCAGGTTTGTTGGTGGGGGTTACCCCTCGCGAGCACCTGTGTTCACCCCAGGTTTGTTGGTGGGGGTTACCCCTCGCGAGCACCTGTGTTCACCCCAGGTTTGTTGGTGGGGGTTACCCCTCGCGAGCACCTGTGTTCACCCCAGGTTTGTTGGTGGGGGTTACCCCTCGCGAGCACCTGTGTTCACCCCAGGTTTGTTGGTGGGGGTTACCCCTCGCGAGCACCTGTGTTCACCCCAGGTTTGTTGGTGGGGGTTACCCCTCGCGAGCACCTGTGTTCACCCCAGATTTGTTGGTGGGGGTTACCCCTCGCGAGCACCTGTGTTCACCCCAGGTTTGTTGGTGGGGGTTACCCCTCGCGAGCACCTGTGTTCACCCCAGGTTTGTTGGTGGGGGTTACCCCTCGCGAGCACCTGTGTTCACCCCAGGTTTGTTGGTGGGGGTTACCCCTCGCGAGCACCTGTGTTCACCCCAGGTTTGTTGGTGGGGGTTACCCCTCGCGAGCACCTGTGTTCACCCCAGATTTGTTGGTGGGGGTTACCCCTCGCGAGCACCTGTGTTCACCCCAGGTTTGTTGGTGGGGGTTACCCCTCGCGAGCACCTGTGTTCACCCCAGGTTTGTTGGTGGGGGTTACCCCTCGCGAGCACCTGTGTTCACCCCAGGTTTGTTGGTGGGGGTTACCCCTCGCGAGCACCTGTATTCACCCCAGGTTTGTTGGTGGGGGTTACCCCTCGCGAGCACCTGTGTTCACCCCAGGTTTGTTGGTGGGGGTTACCCCTCGCGAGCACCTGTGTTCACCCCAGGTTTGTTGGTGGGGGTTACCCCTCGCGAGCACCTGTGTTCACCCCAGGTTTGTTGGTGGGGGTTACCCCTCGCGAGCACCTGTGTTCACCCCAGGCTTGTTGGTGGGGGTTACCCCTCGCGAGCACCTGTATTCACCCCAGGTTTGTTGGTGGGGGTTACCCCTCGCGAGCACCTGTGTTCACCCCAGGTTTGTTGGTGGGGGTTACCCCTCGCGAGCACCTGTGTTCACCCCAGGTTTGTTGGTGGGGGTTACCCCTCGCGAGCACCTGTGTTCACCCCAGGTTTGTTGGTGGGGGTTACCCCTCGCGAGCACCTGTGTTCACCCCAGGTTTGTTGGTGGGATCCGGTTTGATCTTTTTAGTGTTCTGTGTTTTTTGTGTGTTGTTTGTCTTCGTCGTGTGTCTTATGTGCCTAATGTTGCCAGTGTCTCTGGATTGTCCATCCTTGATTGTCTCTTAGGTTTTCTTTAACGTTTATCTGATTCTTAGATAATTATACCCTTCTTTTAGTGTAATAACAATTAGTCCAAATAATATCAGATACTTGTTTGATTTTCTGGCGATACAATAACATCTAACAACATCTCGTATGGGGTAATATCACGTTATCTTGTGTTCATCCAACAAAGACCGTTAAATGTATTGACCTATCGGACAACAGCTATAAGCTGGATTTATACCTCAATATTTGGTTGATTGAACGGTTGAAATATGACACTTTTAATTATTTGGCTTTGAAATATTTTGGTTTTTTGTGTACCTAATGACGGTTATTCCAGAAAAGCATCGTCCGCACTAATTTTGATATCTGCGTTTTTTATTACTATCACTGGTCGATACCTATGCTGGTGGGCTATTATCATTCCACCCTAAGTCAGCGCTTCTAAATGTCTAAATCTAAATTTGATTAAATTTGTGTAATTATGAAATGTAGAGCTACACAAATTGATACATTTAATATTTATTTGTCAATAGGATCCAAAGAAATAATTGTTCTTCATGGGAGACCAGCAGTATAATATATATAATTAAAATGTATCCAAAATAACAATTATATTAATTGTGTTGCAAAGAAAACGTACTAGTTTAAATTTGTGTAATTATTCTGATTTCTTGAAACGTCATCTTTATCTGAGAAACAGGCTACTGGACCAGGGCTGTAAAGAGATTCGCCTTATTCGATCTCTTAAAAAGTTTATATTCCGATACCAAGATATTGTCGAAATATATTCTGTCTCTGTAGAGACAATAGTGAACGATAAATTTTCATAAAGTGAAAATGTATTAAGATAAGGAAGTCAACAACAATGTCAAAGATATTTTTTGTCAATGTGTGACGTAGGAGTGTTTTTGACATTTACTTTCGTAGTTAAAATACTTCAGGTGACTCGTGGTTGTTGATGGAGATGGTTCACGATAGATGTTCCACCCTCCTCACTGGATTTAGTACTGCGTTGACTACTATTTTACCTATTTTGTTCCAGTATTGTTATAACTACTGATATAGTGACAGCCGGAACCTTTGAACCGTAATGAAAGCGGGAGGTTTGACGTCGTAAAATATGATTCAATCCACGATTTCTTTAGAAATGCCTGTACCAAGTCAGGGTCGTTACGGTTTTCCCAGTTTCCAGTTGCTGACTGATTTTGTCTGTTTATATACTTATGAGTTTTTACTTTCCCTTTGGAAGATTGTTCGGAGTTCGGTAATTTTGTTATTACCCTTATTAGCAATCATATTATATATATTCTTACAAGCAAAAACATGTCTCAAATACTTAGCTAAGAAAAGTTCGAACATGTCAAAGGCGTAATCAGAACCCGAAGGACAGACAATGCAATGGCCAACAGAAAAATGATAAAGGACAAATAACAAAACACAACACAGATTGAGCAATACGAACATCACTAAACCCTGGGGTGAATGTGCTCCTGAATGATACGCAGTTCCTGGTCCACTATAACCTTTGTAAATAACATATCTTAAAATGTCAGACTTTAATTTATAAACATATTGGCCAATGAGAAATACCATTATTGATCAAATAGATCTGGGAATGTTGAATTCTATTTGTTTTGTTCCTAGGACTGGAGATCATGTCAGACATTACTGTTTAAGACAGGCAAAGAGAATTTGATGAGACGAATGGCACAATTTGACTTTAGAACAGTCACTCCGATCATTCTAGAAGCAGTGAAGAAAATATTAGATCCATACAAAGCCTGGCAGATCCGTGATGTTAGTAAAGGAGCAGCTAATGTCTATCTTTGGGTTAGTAAATGAGCAGCTAATGTCTATCTTTGGGTTAGTAAAGGAGCAGCTAATGTCTATCTTTGGGTTAGTAAAGGAGCAGCTAATGTCTATCTTTGGGTTAGTAAAGGAGCAGCTAATGTCTATCTTTGGGTTAGTAAAGGAGCAGCTAATGTCTATCTTTGGGTTAGTAAAGGAGCAGCTAATGTCTATCTTTGGGTTAGTAAAGGAGCTGCTAATGTCTATCTTTGGGTTAGTAAAGGAGCTGCTAATGTCTATCTTTGGGTTAGTAAAGGAGCTGCTAATGTCTATCTTTGGGTTAGTAAAGGAGCAGCTAATGTCTATCTTTGGGTTAGTAAAGGAGCAGCTAATGTCTATCTTTGGGTTAGTAAAGGAGCAGCTAATGTCTATCTTTGGGTTAGTAAAGGAGCAGCTAATGTCTATCTTTGGGTTAGTAAAGGAGCAGCTAATGTCTATCTTTGGGTTAGTAAAGGAGCAGCTAATGTCTATCTTTGGGTTAGTAAAGGAGCAGCTAATGTCTATCTTTGGGTTAGTAAAGGAGCTGCTAATGTCTATCTTTGGGTTAGTTCATTATATTCAAACTGTTTCTACTATGCTATTCGAACGGCAATAAATGAATCATGATGAGTCTAGAAAAGAAAGGTTATCATATTCTTTTTCATCTGGTTCTGACTACACAATGGACAATAACATTTGACTTGGAACTTTATTATTGGTTAAAAGTTTCTGAATGTGAATTTGTTCAAGATATGACTGCTGCATTGTGACTAAGAGGTTGGCATATCCTGTAAATAAAAAAAGTTCTCCTTGCACGTTCACTTCTTTCTGTCATAAATTTTAATGTACTTTTATCAACAAGTTTGCGCTCTTAAATATATGTTAGTTTTGTGTTTTCAGTAATTCTTTGATAGTGCTATAGACGTTATATTACTTATTGTTATGTAGGCTCTGTTTATTTAATGTAGAGTCATATTTAACTGACCGAATAATGGATAAGATTTGTTCCCAGTAGAAAATTAGTTCGTGTTTAGACACACCAATCAAAACAAATCGTCCGTAAGACGGAGCGCCATTTAAAAGATTTGTGGAATGCAATATATATGATTAATCCCAATAACACTGTTTAGAAAATCCTGTGTTCACCTTGTAAATGATTTACTAGGTACATGTATATAATTTAATCAGTCCAATTAGTGATTTGCCATTATTAGCAAATGGCCTTCCCGCTTACATCCCGTTTTGAGAAGACCACGGGTACTGGCGTACACTACATCTTGATGAATAAAATTATTAAGTTCTAATTCATCTTTACAGGTAAAAGGTATTATACAGGTAATTGAATATCAACAAGGTAATGTAGAGAGATGCATGTCGGGAAAATCCGTCCTTTCCAGAAAGGTGGGTCCAAGACGAGGAGTTCTTCCGGAATATTCCATCGAGAAGAACGGAACGATAATCTTTGAGAGTGAGGAATGGTACGATTCAGATGATGATTGGTAAATTATACGTCATCATACTTATGGTGCGTTTTGTGACTGGAACCATATTATATAAAAGAACATATATATATATATATTGTATAAACAATAAAACATTTTATTACGTGTTTATTTTGTGTGTATGGACATATCTTTTTGCTAAACTATATTTGTAGTTACATGTGTTTATATACTGTACATTTTTGTTATGCATTACCATCTGAATATCTCAACATTCAAATCACATCACCCCCTTTACAGTTTTATTATACAACTTGAACATCACAAGAAAATTGTGAATATACCACAAGGGTAATCAGAAGTCGTAAATCTAAGGACAGACAAGGCAATGAACAAACGAAAAAAAACACAAAAAGTCAAACATTGATCCACAAAACAATACACAGAAAACTAAATATTGAGCAACACGAACCCCACTAAAACCAGGAGGGAAATCATGGACCCCGGAAGGGTAGATAATTCCTTCTCCACTAATGAATTCCATCGTGCTACTGTTAAAAAAGACACGTACATCTTCAAATATGGAAACCGTGTTAGACACCAGTATACATAAATTATAGAAATAACATCATTAAACCATGAGAAAAGACGAACCTATCATAGTTTTCCATGGAAATCATAGCGGACATATAGAAATATAAAATCAACTTCGGAAAACTTTCCAAAATCCTACATGTAATTGCCAGAAAGGCCTGCGCAAAGTTAAAGCCCTTCCGAAGTCAATTCTATATTGTTACATCTTTGTCCTAGTTAAGATTGTGTAATAAAGGACGAAGTTAAGAACAACGAATTTTTATTCTATTTAAGTATGTAAATATAAACATTCAAAGATAATTAACTATAGAAGTTTGTAGAAAAATATTCATAATAACAAGCTCCATAAATAAGATTATTATACTTCATATATTAATTATCATAAATAGATTAATTTAATTGGATTTTCCCGCCAAAGTTATCGTTCTTTGACAGGAAAACGCATCTCTTTATTGTTGTGGCTGTGGTCTGAGACAACGTTCCAATGCCTGGACTTAAAATATGTTTGCCAGCAGTATTTTACATGTATGTGTTTTCTTGGTTTCATTCGGTATAATAAAACATCTATAATATACATCTATAACATGCGGGTTCAGGAAATATGAAAATGTATTCACCCACGAGTATCATATTCCTCTCGGGCGTTGCCCTCAGGGAATATGATACTCTTGGGTGAATAAATTTTCATATTTCCCTCACCAGTAGGCAATAAATGTATATTATCGCACGCTAAGGCCCGACCTCAGTTGGAGTCAGAATTCCGTAAGTTTACAAACGGTTGGAATCCGTAGCTCTAAGACGAAGGTCACGAAAAACCACAAGAGCTACGGTTTCGCAGCTATATTAGATATATAACGTGTGAAACATTTCATGACATAATCCATAATCTAAAGTGTGAACAGTTTAAGGCATCACTTATAGTCTAAAGTGTGAAATAAATCATGGCTATTAGTATTATTCTAAAGTATGAAACGGTTCATTACATTATCCATAATCTAAAGTTGTGAACGGTAATATTTGTATTGCATGGTATTACATGGCATTTATTACCTATGATGCGGAAACCGTGCATGTGGTAATCTAAAATGTTAAGCAGTTCATGACATTAGTCAAAATCTAAGTGTGAAACAGTTCATGACATTATTTATAATCTAATTGTGAAACAGTTCATGACATTATTTATAATCAAAGTGTGAAACAGTTCATGACATTATTTATAATCTAAGTGTGAAACAGTTCATGACATTATTTATAATCTAAGTGTGAAACAGTTCATGACATTATTTATAATCTAAGTGTGCAACAGTTCATGACATTATTTATAATCTAAGTGTGAAAAAGTTCATGACATTATTTATAATCTAAAGTGTTGAGCAGTTTATTGTATTACTCATTATATAAAGAGTGAAACAGATCATAGCATTGCGCATTATCTACAGTGTGACTGGGTATTTGGTGACGGTTACCGGGAATCAACACACAGAGCTGCCCAGTGCGTCCTCGGGTGGCGAATAAAGGGTGCCCTCTCGATTGGGGTTGCCAGGTTATAATACGGTAAGCCTGGTCGTAGATCACAGTGGGTCAGGAGTGTGGATATCACTCTTGCTGCATGTTAAAGACTTGTTTGTGTAGATTTCGAAAAGAAAAGTAGGCGAATCGTAGCCAATTCAAAGGGCTACAATTTCCGTCATATCCAAATTTCCATTCTTTTCCAGTCGTTGACCAGGCTGCCACATCTCTTCCTCATAGTCATTGCTATATAGTTTTAGATATCGTCCTGAAAATATGCATGAAATATTTTGCTACCTGACATTAAGCAAGCAAGAATGTAAACAACAAAAATCTAAAGTGTGAAATAGTTTATGTCATATCTCCTAATCTAAAGTGTGAAATAGTTCGTGGCATGACTCCTAATCTAAAGTGTAAAATATTTCGTGGCAATACTCCTAATCTAAAGTGTGAAATAGTTCGTGGCATGACTCCTAATCTAAAGTGTAAAATAGTTCGTGGCATGATTCCTAATCTAAAGTGTAAAATAGTTCGTGGCATGACTCCTAATCTAAAGTGTAAAATAGTTCGTTCCATGACTCCTAATCTAAAATGTAAAATAGTTCGTGGCATGACTCCTAATCTAAAGTGTAAAATAGTTCGTTCCATGACTCCTAATCTAAAATGTAAAATAGTTCGTGGCATGACTCGTAATCTAAAGTGTGAAATAGTTCGTGGCATGGCTCCTAATCTAAAGTGTAAAATAGTTCGTGGCATGACTCCTAATCTAAAGTGTGAAATAGTTCGTGGCATGACTCCTAATCTAAAGTGTAAAATAGTTCGTGGCATGACTCCTAATCTAAAGTGTAAAATAATTCGTTCCATGACTCCTAATCTAAAATGTAAAATAGTTCGTGGCATGACTCCTAATCTAAAGTGTAAAATAGTTCGTTCCATGACTCCTAATCTAAAATGTAAAATAGTTCGTGGCATGACTCGTAATCTAAAGTGTAAAATAGTTCGTGGCATGACTCCTAATCTAAAGTGTAAAATAGTTCGTGGCATGACTCCTAATCTAAAGTGTGAAATAGTTCGTGGCATGGCTCCTAATCTAAAGTGTAAAATAGTTCGTGGCATGACTCCTAATCTGAAGTGTAATATAGTTCGTGGCATGACTCCTAATCTAAAGTGTAAAATAGTTCGTGGCATGACTCCTATTATAAAGTGTACAATAGTTCGTGGTATGACTCGTAATATAAAGTGTAAAATAGTTCGTGGCATGACTACTAATCTAATGTGTAGAATAGTTCGTTGCATGACTCCTAATCTAAAATGTAAAATAGTTCGTGGCATGACTCCTAATCTAAAGTGTGAAATAGTTGGTGGCATGACTCCTAATCTAAAGTGTGAAATAGTTCGTGGCATGACTCCTAATATAAAGTGTAAAATAGTTCGTGGCATGACTCCTATTATAAAGTGTACAATAGTTCGTGGTATGACTCGTAATATAAAGTGTAAAATAGTTCGTGGCATGACTCCTAATCTAATGTGTAGAATAGTTCGTTGCATGACTCCTAATCTAAAATGTAAAATAGTTCGTGGCATGACTCCTAATCTAAAGTGTGAAATAGTTCGTGGCATGACTCCTAATCTAAAGTGTGAAATAGTTGGTGGCATGACTCCTAATCTAAAGTGTGAAATAGTTCGTGGCATGACTCCTAATATAAAGTGTAAAATAGTTCGTGGCATGACTCCTATTATAAAGTGTACAATAGTTCGTGGTATGACTCGTAATCTAAAGTGTAAAATAGTTCGTGGCATGACTCCTAATCTAATGTGTAGAATAGTTCGTTGCATGACTCCTAATCTAAAATGTAAAATAGTTCGTGGCATGACTCCTAATCTAAAGTGTGAAATAGTTCGTGGCATGACTCCTAATCTAAAGTGTGAAATAGTTGGTGGCATGACTCCTAATCTAAAGTGTGAAATAGTTCGTTGCATGACTCCTAATATAAAGTGTAAAATAGTTCGTGGCATGACTCCTAATCTAAAATGTAAAATAGGTCATGGCATGACTCCTAATCTAAAGTGTGAAATAGTTCGTGGCATGACTCGTAATCTAAAGTGTAAAATAGTTCGTGGCATGACTCCTAATCTAATGTGTAAAATAGTTCGTGGCATGACTCCTAATCTAAAGTGTAGAATAGTTCGTGGCATGACTCCTAATCTAAAATGTAAAATAGTTCGTGGCATGACTCCTAATCTAAAGTGTAGAATAGTTCGTGGCATGACTCCTAATCTAAAGTGTGAAATAGTTGGTGGCATGACTCCTAATCAAAAGTGTAAAATAGTTCATGGCATGACTCCTTATCTAAAGTGTAGAATAGTTCGTTGCATTACTCCTAATCTAAAATGTGAAATAGTTCGTGGCATGACTCGTAATCTAAAGTGTAAAATAGTTCGTGGCATGACTCCTAATCTAAAGTGTAAAATAGTTCGTGGCATGACTCCTAATCTAAAGTGTAAAATAGTTCGTGGCATGACTCCTAATCTAAAGTGTAAAATAGTTCGTGGCATGACTCCTAATATAAAGTCTAAAATAGTTCGTGGCATGACTCCTAATCTAAAGTGTAAAATAGTTCGTGGCATGACTCCTAATCTAAAGTGTAAAATAGTTCATGGCATGACTCCTAATCTAAAGTGTAAAATAGTTCGTGGCATGACTCCTATTATAAAGTGTACAATAGTTCGTGGCATGACTCGTAATATAAAGTGTAAAATAGTTCGTGGCATGACTCCTAATCTAATGTGTAGAATAGTTCGTTGCATGACTCCTAATCTAAAATGTAAAATAGTTCATGGCATGACTCCTAATCTAAAGTGTGAAATAGTTCGTGGCATGACTCCTAATCTAAAATGTAAAATAGTTGGTGGCATGACTCCTAATCTAAAATGTAAAATAGTTCGTGGCATGATTCCTAATCTAAAGTGTGAAATAGTTCGTGGCATGACTCCTAATCTAAAATGTAAAATAGTTCGTGGCATGACTCCTAATCTAAAGTGTAGAATAGTTCGTGGCATGACTCCTAATCTAATGTGTGAAATAGTTCGTGGCATGACTCGTAATCTAAAGTATAAAATAGTTCATGGCATGACTCCTTATCTAAAGTGTAGAATAGTTCGTTGCATTACTCCTAATCTAAAATGTAAAATAGTTCGTGGCATGACTCCTAATCTAAAATATAAAATAGTTCGTTGCATGACTCCTAATCTAAAATGTAGAATAGTTCGTGGCATGACTCCTAATCTAAAGTGTAGAATAGTTCGTGGCATGACTCCTATTATAAAGTGTACAATAGCTCGTGGTATGACTCGTAATATAAAGTGTCAAATAGTTCGTGGCATGACTCCTAATCTAATGTGTAGAATAGTTCGTTGCATGACTCCTAATCTAAAATGTAAAATAGTTCGTGGCATGACTCCTAATCTAAAATGTAGAATAGTTCGTGGCATGACTCCTAATCTAAAATGTAAAATAGTTCGTTGCATGACTCCTAATCTAAAATGTAAAATAGTTCGTTGCATGACTCCTAATCTAAAATGTAGAATAGTTCGTGGCATGACTCCTAATTTAAAGTGTAAAATAGTTCGTGGCATGACTCCTAATATAAAATGTAAAATAGTTCGTGGCATGACTCCTAATCTAAAGTGTGAAATAGTTGGTGGCATGACTCGTAATCAAAAGTGTAAAATAGTTCATGGCATGACTCCTAATCTAAAATGTAAAATAGTTCGTGGCATGACTCCTTATCTAAAGTGTAGAATAGTTCGTTGCATTACTCCTAATCTAAAATGTAAAATAGTTCGTGGCATGACTCGTAATCTAAAGTGTAAAATAGTTCGTTGCATTACTCCTAATCTAAAATGTAAAATAGTTCGTGGCATGACTCGTAATCAAAAGTGTAAAATAGTTCATGGCATGACTCCTAATCTAAAATGTAGAATAGTTCGTGGCATGACTCCTAATCTAAAGTGTAAAATAGTTCGTGGCATGACTCCTAATATAAAGTCTAAAATAGTTCGTGGCGTGACTCGTAATCTAAAGTGTAAAATAGTTCATGGCATGACTCCTAATCTAAAGTGTAAAATAGTTCGTGGCATGACTCCTAATATAAAGTCTAAAATAGTTCGTGGCGTGACTCGTAATCTAAAGTGTAAAATAGTTCATGGCATGACTCCTATTATAAAGTGTACAATAGTTCGTGGCATGACTCGTAATATAAAGTGTAAAATAGTTCGTGGCATGACTCCTAATCTAATGTGTAGAATAGTTCGTTGCATGACTCCTAATCTAAAATGTAAAATAGTTCATGGCATGACTCCTAATCTAAAGTGTGAAATAGTTCGTGGCATGACTCCTAATATAAAATGTAAAATAGTTGGTGGCATGACTCCTAATCTAAAGTGTAGAATAGTTCATGGCATGACTCCTAATCTAAAGTGTAAAATAGTTCGTGGCATGACTCCTAATCTAAAATGTAAAATAGTTCGTGGCATGACTCCTAATCTAAAGTGTGAAATAGTTCGTGGCATGACTCCTAATCTAAAATGTAAAATAGTTCGTGGCATGACTCCTAATCTAAAGTGTGAAATAGTTCGTGGCATGACTCGTAATCTAAAGTGTAAAATGGTTCATGGCATGACTCCTTATCTAAAGTGTAGAATAGTTCGTTGCATTACTCCTAATCTAAAATGTAAAATAGTTCGTGGCATGACTCCTAATCTAAAATATAAAATAGTTCGTTGCATGACTCCTAATCTAAAATGTAGAATAGTTCGTGGCATGACTCCTAATCTAAAGTGTAGAATAGTTCGTGGCATGACTCCTAATCTAAAGTGTGAAATAGTTCGTGGCATGACTCCTAATCTAAAGTGTAAAATAGTTCATGGCATGACTCGTAATTTAAAGTGTAAAATAGTTCATGGCATGACTCCTAATCTAAAGTGTAAAATAGTTCGTGGCATGACTCCTAATAAAAAGTCTAAAAGAGTTCGTGGCATGACTCCTAATCTAAATTGTACAATAGTTCATGGCATGACTCCTCATCTAAAGTGTAAAATAGTTCGTCTACCCATTTACGGCGGGATTACTAATATTATAATATTGTATATCATTTGACCGGTGAAAGTGATCAAAGAGCTCCGATCGAAAAAAATTGGTCAACATCCGGGATATTTTAAAGCGGTATTTTTAAAGCAGACACGGATAATTATCGTAAGTATTTATAAATATACTGTGTATATAATGTTTTGAATTATGATGCTTTATGATTGTTATTATTATTAATTTCATTTTTTGTCCAAATATCATTTATTTTTGCAGTGTAAAATTAGATTTTTCTATAAGTTATAAGGAATCCGGCTTCAAAATCATTACAATCAACTGAAATATCGCTATATCTTGCATTTACGAATGAATTAAATGTTGCCCAAAAAGAAAAAAATATTGATGAATGATTGATTTCACTTAAAAATACTATTTTGTTAATGAAAAGTCAATTAGTAACTAGTTATACCTTAAAACATGATGTCGACAGATGTTTTTGAAATACAACTTGGTCAAAATGTAAACATGTATACAAACCGGTTGGGTCATTTATAAATAACCGGGTTTGTCAGTATGTAAATACCACTGATCTTATTGTAATTGAGCATTATATTGCAATTTAACAATAGCTATGATTAGGAAATATCTCAAAGACGATAAATACTGATCCATAGTATGAATATTCGCCATGGCTGCTAATTTCAGCTACTTTGAACAATAAAAAAAATCGTTATTTCTATGTTAAATTGCTACTGTCGCGAACACTTGATTTTTTTTAATGCTTTTTGTGGCACTGACATCACGATTGGTGCTCAACACGCTACACTCACTTTAAGTAGTTGTCCAGGCGCATCAATTGAGTAGTGAGAGATTCTTTTTATAACGCAATATTTTAATTTTATACTCGTTGATAACGAAGTAAGTCACTCTGTGGAAATAACTTCATGAATACGATATTTAAGTTTCTTCACAGTATAATGGTTACATTAACATTACAGATAAGCAAATTAACAAAGGCTGTAGTATTGAATTCATTTCCTCACGGACGATTTTGGCAGTTTGTATACAAAGAAAATGTTAGGTGTACTCGATTAATGCAACGTTCGTTACAAGTTGTAATACGACAAATGTTCGTGCTTTGCTAACTGAAAATAGAGGCTCAGTGGTCTGAGCGTATGTCGTTCACCTTTCATTCTGCTTTGAGGAAACTTAATACAGACAGAACTTCCTATAGGTGCTTCCCACCAAAGTTCGGCTCATTTGGCTAAGCAGTTTCAGAGAAGAAGATTGTTAGAAATCGGCCATTCAGAAACAAGAATTGTCTGTGGCGACCATGTTTGTCAACGGATCGGGATGAAATGTGCAATCTTTATAGAAGACCTTCCATAGTTGCTTCCTACCAAGTTTCGGTTCATTTGGCTAAGCAGTTTGAGAAGAGAAGATTTTGATAAAATCGGCCAATTAGAAACAAGAATTATCTGTGGAGACAAAGTTTGTTAACGGATTGGGATGAAATGAGCAATCTTTATAGAAGACCTTCCATAGTTGCTTCATACCAAGTTTCGGTTCATTTCGCTAAGAACTTTTAGAGGAGAAGATTTTTTTCTTAAACCTGCCAATCAGAAACAAGAATAGCCAATCGTAACTACTCGGCCATTCTCGCTACCCTACAAATAACCTCGTATGTATTAGGCGTATAAATCGCACTACTTTTCACATGTCAGTTACATGAAAGTTTGATAAAGTTATATTTTAAACAATTTTCTATATTTCAAATATTTTCATGGATAAAAGTTAAAGTTTTGATTAGTTTTGCATGATTAGATTTTACTTAGTATGTTTTCCATATTGGATTTTCGTGGATTATATTTTTGTGCGGCTTAACTTAACTTAACTTCCGGCAAACAATTTAAGAGGAATTTCTACTATCTACGTACGAAGTTATTTGTAGGGTAGCGAGAATGGCCGAGTAGTTACGATTGCAAGAATCGCTTGTGGCGACCATGTTTGTTAAGGGCAGTTTTAAAAAAACTGGCTCCTACTGCTATAGCTGTCTAAATTACTCATTTTTATGATTTTATTGGATCTAAATAGTTCAAAAGATCTGTAATGGTTTGATGTTTATTACTGCAAAAAATCTTTAAAATATCTAGAATAACAAAAAAAATATGTCCAAAAAACATGTCAAAATTGTCAGGAGTGAAACCCTTTTTTGTGACACTTTAAAAAATCCTTAATTTTCAACAACCTACCACAGTGCTAAATCAAACAATATGTTATCAAAATCTATTTCATCACAAACTTTGATATGTTGACATACTTTAAGATAGCAATAGATCATGCTTCACATTTATTATTGCATGAAAATATGGCTTTGTAAAAAAGATGTATCTAGTCAGGAGTGCAACAAACATTTATGCAAGTTTTCCTAAATTACATTGTAGAAATGTTGTCTTTTAGTTTTCAAAGATATGGGGTATAAATAAATCTTAATACATCATTGCTGCTTCAAAACCATAGTTAAAGGATACACTAAAATTAGTAGTAAGGCCAAGAATGTCACATTAAAGGCAGCACCCTCAAATGTCAGGAGTGCAACATTTGATATTTTCTTAGACATATTTTCTTTTAAATGTAACTAAAATCACATTTGTTTTTCTATTTCAACAGAGACTGACTAAGAGAACAGATCAAACCCATTTACCTGTTTGAGATACATAAAATATCTTTCACAGTTTTAAGTGATCTTCTACACAGTCTAAATTATTGCTTTTTATATGGATGATTTAAATAAAATGAGATTCTGTCAAGTTTAGAATAATGTTTGAAAAAATTAAAAGTGCCAATAGCATTTTATGTGCTTTTAATGTTATGTAATAAAGCATTTTTGTTCATTTTAAATGGTCTCATGCTTAAATATATATTAGGTATTAATACTAGAGACATTCTCTGACAAGGGAATATGTTTTTTAGGTTCATTAGCTATTGGAGATTAATTGACTTGATAAAGTTTATGATAAATGCATTTATCTATTTTCTTATAGATAATTTATGGTTAACCATGTAAATGTTGCACTCCTGACATAATAATTTAAAAATCATTGAAATTTGATATAATTAATTTTCTAAGTATCCAAAAAATACTTGTAATTGTACATTAAACATCTATTTTCAATATTAGTTTAGATTAATACATGTTTTAAATGTTTTTGTATAGTATATTTCAAAAATAAGTTTTCATTTTCCTGCACAATTCACCAACCCCTCTCATTTTCCTGCACAATTCATCCCCTATGGTGTAAATACAATTATCATTTCACTGATCCTTACAACGTAATCTAACTTCTGAGATTATTAAAAGTAGATTTAATTAAACTTGGGATACGGATTTATATAAGTTTAATAACTTGTTTTCGGATCCTCTTAATTAATTCATAGTCATTACTATTGTTGTATTTAAATTGTTGTACTATATTCATATGTATTGATTAATAAAATATGTTTACACTAAAATAAGTTGGAATTTTCGAGAAGTATGGCTGTAAACAAGTTACAAATAACTAGAAAAATATTACTTTAAGAAACAATTATCATTAAAACTTGGTAAAACTAATGCTTGAAAGAACACTGATTTGTTCCCCTGTGAATTGTTTTAAGTTAATAACTCTTCTTTTTCTTGATGGCAATATAATGTCAGGAGTGCAACATATCCTGATAAAATAGTACCATTGATAAAATAATGATAATTTATAATAAATTGCCTTTTCTAGCCTATATAAATATTCTGATTATTTATTTATGATTTATCTAATATATTAGAGTGGTATAATACAAATTTTCAAATGTACATAATTAAAAATATTGCTGCTAAAACTGGGTATTGAAGAAGTGGTATGGCAAAAAATTGTTACAAATTTCCAAATACTGTCATTTCTGTACAAATATTTCATTGAAAACAGGTAAAAATTATTGTATGAGTTAACAGTAACATCACTGTTCAATGTTGGCATTTTAAAATGTGATATTTTCTTCTTTTTTTTCTTTATTATAAATTTATAAAATGTCAGGAGTGCAACAAAAATAGACAAAATGTTTTTTTTACAACCAATTATTTTGCGATCGTTCAAAGAATCAATGTTATTGTTTTTAACAAATGGCTACTTATCTTTAAAGTTTGAAAGTTTTGCTGTCTTAAGTAAAAATATTCATTATTATTTTGATAATAAAAACTTTATCAGGTAGATCGGACAAAAGTATTGAGAATTTTTCATAAAAAATAGCTTTTAAGAAAAACTACAACTACCAATAACCCAATATTTTGCACAAAAAGTCATTTATATCAGTTGCATTGTTTGAGAAATCATTATACAAAATAATTGAGACTAAAGATTGTTTAACTGATATAGAATAAGTATGTGTTTTACATGGTTTTTATGCCAATTTGTGTTTAATAAAAGGTTCTTAAAAATTTATTGCTTATCTGTTCATAGTTTCTTTCTTGTTTCATTTACTTCAATGTATACAACATTGAAAATTATCAGCAGAAAGTTTTTAGGAGTGAGTTTAATTTGGACATTTTTTTCACATGTTGGAGCCATTTTTTATGAAACAGCCCTTAACGGATCGGGACGAAATGAGTAATCGTTACAGAGGACCTTCCATAGATGCTTGCTACTAAGTTTCACTTCATTTGGTTGAGGCGTTTCAGAGGAAAAGATTAAAATGTGAATTGTTAATGGACGACAGACGACGAACGAAAGACGACGGAGTGATGATAAAAGCTCACATTGCCTTTGGCAAGGTGAGCTAACAACAGTCATTGGGTAGATATGTCGCTCCACTCGGACACATTATTCTGATTCCGAGCCAACCAGTCTTTGCTCTTTCTCCTTAATGCTGCGTTCTTAGCGGAGAAGCAACAAATACCAATTTGATATTCTTTTGTTTGACAAGACCGCAGTTCGTACCCACAATCTATCACACTCGAGGTGAGCACGCTAACCATTACGTTACCGATGTAGTTCCCTATTTTTATTTTCTTTTTATTATTTTTTTAATCAAAGTTTCTTATTGTCCTTCAATATATTATTTAAAAACAAAAATTAATCCAAAACAATAAGAGTTACTTGATATCTATATAAACATTGAGAGTTCCTACTTTTGTTCAAACACATCTTTGAATATTGCAATAATTCAACTGCATAGCAAATAAAGGAAACGAATTATAAGTTCTATACAAAATCATGACCATTCTGTCGAAGGTGACTTGGCGAATGCCAATTCTGCACAAACCGTTTGGTATTTCTTTCTTTTAATGTTGTACAAAACATCCACATGTAAAATATTTTGACTATGTGCTGTTGGGTTTTTTTTCACAACTTTTATTCATTGAAGACAATTTTTTTTTTTTTTATCAATTTGCAAGTCGAACATATCCTTGACAAGTGTTATAATGAACCTTAAATAAATTACAAAAAGGAAACATAATTGTGATATTGAGCTGTTTTCGCTATTCTTTCAATTTTCTACATAGACAAAACCGGTTCTACTGAAAAACAATTTTTGGAACCCAACCGGAAAGTAGTGGCTGACAGAGCCGGAACGAATGTACCTAAATAAGCATTGTGTTTTTTACTGTAGCAAGTCTAAAACTATTCATGGTGGCACGCCAGTGCAAACTATCATGTATATAAGCATTACAAAGGGTTTGTGTACTTTAATTACACATATAGACTACTTTTTATAGCTTTATTTGATGATTTCAATCTCATTATTAGCATTTTTCATTTTTTATGTCCATCATTTTATCTATATCTGAGTAATCTATTAAGTTAACCACAGAAACATATAGGTAAAAACAAGCAAAAATAATCGACCGATAACGACATCTTCTGGATTCAAGATATAATAAAACTATATGATCATAATACTTACATTTTGTCGTCGCCTGTATGTCAAACATGCCTAATTGACTTGTACCGGAAGATGACAGAACAATTCCGACCGGAACTCTTTGACGACAGTGGTACCATTACCCCATGGCAATTGTTGACTTTTTTGTTTAACTTATTATGTGACCATGTGCATTACCTCTATAGTAGAGAGTTCAATTATAGCACAAAAAAAGACGCATTAATTATTTATTTTTGTTCTGAAACAAAAATATATATTTTAAATTTTATCTGAGATAAATTTCATCCATTTCTGTATTTCTTTTGTGAAAAGTAATTATTTCAATAATTGAGAAAGTAAAATACACATAAAAGTGTTTTTTTAAGATGTTGTTAAATAAGTATTATTCTTCATTTGTATTGCTAACTTAAATATATAAATTTTCATGTGTCAATATGCGAAGATTATTGAAAGCACATTACTACTAAAAGTACAAATTAATTTAAATAGGAAGAATTTTCACTTAATTAATAACGAATCGAGTCCTCAAAACGGAGACTTATTTAAAGAAGCATTAAATATTTTATTGTTACGAGGGCAAAACAAAATTATATCATTTAAAATAAAAGAATTGAAATATTATATTTATTTACACTATTACAGTTCATATAATGTCATTTAATTAGCCGAGCGACCGATATACAAGTACGATGAATATTTAACTGGTGACTAATTGGTTTTGATCGCAGATCGTTAGCAGAAAAATTCGTGCAAGACAGTGTGTTGTACCAAATATAATTTTTCCATAATTGATTGGAAAAAAATCAAGTTGCGCCTTGTTCAAAGTAATTCCAAAAAAATGATACATCTTTTTAAAATAATTACCAATATTTTAATTAATAAAATATGGCGTTTAATTGAACATGATATGTTTTTCATTGGTATATATAGGCATTATTTACTCTCCCTCAGTGAACAATTATTTCGCCATAAATATAGGCTGAACTTTCAAAAGAAGAAAAAAGGTCTAAAAGTTGACGATAATCTATCTTTGGGTGCATGCCAGGCAGCTCACAATGACACTCCTGAGAATTAATAGAATAGGTTATTCATATACAATGTACCAACCTTTCAAAAGAGCTGAACACGAAAAGTTACCGATCGATAATTATTTGCGCAACAGCGTTTCCGTAACAAAATGCCAATGATAGACTTATTTCCCCCAAATTAATGCTGTAACGTTGACACACCAACATATCATCGAGACTGTTCGCATTGGATCGCAAGGAAAGGTTATTGATTTCGCGCAAAGAACTTTTTGCATGAGCTGTATTGAAAGCCTGTTTCTAACGTTGGCTCGCATATAATGGATTACGCTAGTTTGAATATAGTCCGTTTTAAAACAAGATTTATGTTTAATGATCAGTGGCGTAATGGTTAGCGTGCTCGCCTCTAGTGCGATAGATCGTGGGTTCGATCGGCGGTCGGGTCAAACCAAAGACTATGAAATTGGTATTTGTTGCTTCTTCGCTAAGCACGCAGTATTAAGGAGAAAGAGCAAAGACTGGTTGGCTCGGAAACAGAATAATGTGTCCGAGTGGAGCGACATGTCTATCCGCTGACTGTTGTTCCAGTTAGCTAGCACTATTAAAATCCAACTCAGCGTGTTGGTCTAGAACAAAGCGGACCACATCATCATCTCATTGCAAAATTAACTTGTTCTCGCCATGATAATACCACACTATTATTTAATCAAAAAGGATAAAATCGTGCAATTATATATATACTGCATATATTAAAAATTGCTGAGTTAGATTGCTGTCAAATTATAATATTAAGTATATATGTACCATCTACACACGCTTAGACACATGTCTTATGTCTATCTCTAGATTTTAATTATGATACAAGGTAACACTTCGATTATTGAAGCTCCATTTTTATGGAGTGGATGTGGTCGAGTGGTCTAGGGCGCTGGACGTAAGGCTAAGCGAATGGTGCTGCAGTGTATCAATGGTGTGGGTTCAAATCCCGTCGAGGGAAGAACAAACAATTTGACAGCTCTAAAATCTAATTCTAACACTGTTTGGTTTAATTTTCAGACGTATATAATATTTAGTGTTAACCTAGTATCCTTAGTAACTTTGAGATCCAGTGGGACAGATATATTGGATGGTTGTCACTTGCTTCTAGACGTTTGTATAATATACTTTATTTCCTGCGACTGTATAATGAATTCTTCATTATCATATACAATATATTAAAAATTGCTGAGTTAGATTGCTGTCAAATTATAATATTAAGTATATATGTACCATCTACACACGCTTATACACATGTCTTACGTCTATCCCTAGATTTGCCTTACGAGAAAAGGTAACACTACGATTATTGAAGCTCCTTTTTTAGGGAGTGGATGTGGTCGAGTGGTCTAGGGCGCTGGACGTAAGGCTAAGCGAATGGTGCTGCAGTGTATCAATGGTGTGAGTTCAAATCCCGTCGAGGGAAGAACAAAAAATTTGACAGCTCTAAAATCTAATTCTAACACTGTTTGGTTTAATTTTCAGACGTATATAATATTTAGCGTTAACCTAGTATCCTTAGTAACTTTGAGATCCAGTGGGACAGATATATTGGATGGTTGTTACTTGCTTCTAGACGTTTGTATAATATACTTTATTTCCTGCGACTGTATAATGAATTCTTCATTATCATATACAATATATCAAAAATTGCTGAGTTAGATTGCTGTCAAATTATAATATTAAGTATATATGTACCATCTACACACGCTTATACACATGTCTTACGTCTATCCCTAGATTTGCCTTACGAGAAAATGTAACACTACGATTATTGAAGCTCCTTTTTTAGGGAGTGGATGTGGTCGAGTGGTCTAGGGCGCTGGACGTAAGGCTAAGCGAATGGTGCTGCAGTGTATCAATGGTGTGGGTTCAAATCCCGTCGAGGGAAGAACAAAAATTTGACAGCCATAAAATCTATTTCTAACACTGTTTGGTGTTATATATATACGTCTGAAAATTAAACGTCTGAAAATTAAACCAAACAGTGTTAGAATTAGATTTTAGAGCTGTCAAATTTTTGTTCTTCCCTCGACGGGATTTGAACCCACACCATTGTTACACTGCAGCACCATTCGCTTAGCCTTACGTCCAGCGCCCTAGACCACTCGACTACATCCACTCCCTTTTATATATATAAGATCTCATTCATTTCTTCATAATAAACTGCTACAATAACGAAACTGGATGTTTGCTGCAGACACTTTTGGAGGAATTTGGGTAATACAAGAGCATACCTGTAGCAAGTTATTCAATGTTGCTACCAACAGTACACAGAAAAAGGTGTGGGATTCAATTTGGTGGAAAAATGGACTATTTATTTACAGTCTAACTAAAAGTAGATGTTTGTTGTATCGTTTTATTTATTTATTTATTAATTAATTTAATTATTAATTAATTAATTAATTAATTTATTTATTTATTTATTTATTTATTTATTTATTTATTTATTTATTTATTTATTTATTTATTGTTGGCGATACATCAATATCTATCAACACCCGTTGTCAGGGATCATATTTTCAACCGACCAATTAGCGATGAGCCTCCTTTGTAAAACCAGGTACACACCTATAAGCTGTTTTTCACAATATTTGACCGTCTTATTTATGATTGGAGGGTCAAACAGGAATGAAAGGTTACTGATGTAACCCCCAAAACGGATTGTTGTTATATACTTGTGTATCACCAAAGAATAAAAATGTAAAACAGATACAATAAACTTCTAATATTAGTTAGATTGACCTATTCTTCTGTTCTTCTACGAATAACACAACAAATTAGGGTATCATAGCTATATTCTTAAGGATATCATAAAAACAAATGTTCTTGTCCTAGCGTAAGGATAACTTAAGGTCATATTCTATTTTATGACACGTTCATTATATAACTTGACTTTATCGAGAATATCTCCTCAGACAATCCTAAGACATATCACCTTCACATACTAAACAACACTTTGTGCAACATCTAAAGAAAAAATATATCATACAAATTGAAATAAAGACCAACACTCAAAATGGAAGTCATACTGTATGTAGCCTTATAATAAAACATTATTCAATATTTAAATATTTACCTAAATATGGCATGTTTTTATTGTACAATGAACAGATTAAACATTAAACACAACTAAATAATTAGGTATTACTTTTCACCAGCTGACCTCCTCTTTCTTAAAGCTTAATCTTTATAACACTTTAATATATTTATAAAGATTATTGATATTTAATTCAACAAATAAATTGAATGTACATTTTAAACATTATGTTTTTTTCCATTCTTTGAATAATTATGCATGTGTTCATGTTGAAGATGCTGGGGAAAAAGACACCATAAAAAGGTATGTTTATCTCTTTTTTTATAAGTAAATAAACCCAGAGGTATACAATACATATAAACTTTTATCGTGGAGTCTATCTGTTGTTTAGTTACAAAAATAAAACAAAATATTATAATATGTTGTTTGTTCACTTGCAGCATCTTGTGATTTAGTGTACGATTGCGTAATAAACAATAATATGTTATTTACAAGAAAACTATTTCTTCTACAATTCCATGGAGACCAGAGACAATAAATATACATCCGACCAAACAAATATCTGCCGCGGCTTAAAGATGATACAGCGTCGTTATTTTATGCTTCCGAACGTAATGGTTATGACTAATATCCGATATTCGTCAGTTTGAGCTTCTCATGCGACCACCTTCAATTGTTGATTGATTGATTGGTGTTTAACGCCAACTTTAGCAATAATTCAGCTATATCGGCCTTCATTTGTTAATTTAAATATATATAAAATATACATATATTCAATTGATATGAAGAAAATAAATGAAATTTTGAAGGAAGCACAAAGAAGAAATATGGGTGCTAACGAATCAAAAAGACAACAGGTCACGACAGAGAATGAACCAACCCCATCTCCAAGTACTGGTCCAGCAAAAAAGGCACCCAAGGGGACTAACAAGCCTATCCAACAGACATATAACGTCAGTAAAGAGGAGGACGAAATTCAAACAGAATCTAGTTATGCTACCAAAGTAAGTTATGTCTAAAATGTTAGATATATTCGTGGTAGTCATAGATACGTTGAACGATAAACATAAGAATTATGTCCAATGCATGTATTCAAGAGCAAAATTTCCCTCACGTGAATTCCAATTTTCCCCCTTTTCTGATATGTCAGGTATACTGCCGAATACCAATAAGGATGAAAAGAATATTACTTACGAGACACAGAGTAAAGTTATTGTGTTTTTTTAATAATAACAAAATTAGTATAAAGAAATACAAATACATGTATTGTTTTGTAAAAGCAAAAAGTCACACCCAAAAACTATTTCGACTATGTATTTTTGTAATCCGTAACATTTGTCTTATTTATTTGTGTTTTCGGAAGTGCGGAGCTGCAAAGATCGTCCCCCAATACTTGAGATGTATGTTCTATATATACACGTGCGCAGCTTTTTATTAATGCAAGAATATTTCACGTTTCCGTGTGTTTTGTTGAAGTTAATCCAAATGTATCGTCCTATTTCAAATCGAATTCAATTGTAATATGGCGATACAGATATTTAGTATTTTTCATCAACTTTTAATAATAGTACCATCTCAGTCTTCATGTCAAATTATACTTTAGTTTCTGATATAATGAAATGACGTCATATATTTTTTTCTCAGATTGGAGAAAATTCAAATGCGTGGAAAAAATCTCAGAAAAAAGGAGACATCCCAGAACCAGTACCACAGACGACATCTAAAGCCAACTTCTTAGGGGGTATTAACTTTGACATAGTGGATGAGCATGCATTGAAGGTGGGTACTACAGTTAGATATCCATAATTATATGGTTGAATCTGACACACAAACAGTACATCTACGTCTAGGTCAGACAAATACTAGAGGTGATATACAATATTCACCATTTCTCAAATTGATAATGTTGGAAAAAATAAAGTTTTTATCAACAGTAGTTTTAGCTTGGAATTTTCAATGCAGGAAATCTTTTGATTTTATTTGGTTTTATGGTGTTTAACGCCACTTTCAACAATATTTCAGTTATATCGTGGCGGTCAGTTTTATTGGTGGAGGTGCGACTTGGGGAAAAAACAAGAAAAATATCGCAATGATAATTTATATGTAGAATATAATAAAATAATTACTTAATGAGAGGTTTAATTTTCAGGCCCCACATTCTTTGTTAACCGGCACGTATTATAAGAAAGTAAGTCCTGGTGATTGTAGAAACTAAAATATTCAGTACTTATTAATGTCTTTATATCTGTAGTTAGTTTTAGTATAGTTCGTAAAAAAGTATCTTCTTAACACCTTTCTTTATATCATTATTTCACAATAGACAATTATAGCATACACACCAGAGGCGGAACCAGACATTTTCCTGGATCCGCCTATGCACACTTCTACTACTGAGTAAGTAATACAGTGGGGTGTCACATTCCAAAGCTGTCTGATTATTTCTCTTTAATGTATTTATTGCATTCATATTTTATTATCATTTATCCTGCACTGGTCCTATTGCTATATCTTGGTCGGTGATCGATGTTAATTGAAATTAACTGTAATTATTCTGCTCTTCGGGGCGTCTTGATTGACAATAAAATAGTTGTATTTGTATTGTATTAGTATAAGCGCGGACTTCCAAGAGGACACCATAAAAAACCGATTAGAACGACGCTTATTTCTGCTCTTAATTGCTTTTAGAAAACATAAAGGTCACGACCTCGCTTAATATGACGTAAAAATTATGACGTCTCAGCAGAGGTTATCAAGAAATGTGACAAGTACATTTTTGTAGGACGATGTTTGTTGATATTGCTGACACCACAGTTCCTAATTTGATATATGTTTAAAAAATAAAATGTTAACTAGCTAATGGTGTTGCTGAATTTTATTTACTTTTGTCATCTGCACAGGAATTATCGTTTAAATGTTGGGAGAATTTGGTGATAACTCCTGCTCACTGTTGACAAGTCTAGCTCAGCTTACGCGAACTTTGATACGAGTTTTGCTTATGGAGTCAGCAGGTAGATATAGCGGGAGGGAAGGATGATAACTTCAAAGATTGTTTTCACAAGAAAAAACAGATGAATTATCACTTTTAATTAGATCGATGTCAGAGATCGAAGTTTGACATTGAAAAAGTCTCTCGGTGATACGAACACTTGTCATTTTAAAGCAGTAATTTTGACATAAAAATGCAACTTCTCGTAACTAAGAATTTACAAAATGTTTATTGATATAATACATGTAAAACACAAACACACAAACTCATTTTATGATATTCAATCTGTGAATGATGTACTAAATGTAAGTACACTACTACTTTTCAGGCTCCAAAGTCGTTGTTAACAGGATCTTTTTGGGATCTCATCCAATACTTAACAGATGACGATATATGGGATGATTTGGTTCGTGTACGAGCGATCTATCGATGGATTACGTCTTATGACATACAGAATATGGACATAGATATAACACCTCCACCAGACACACCATTAGAGTACTTTAGTAAAATGCAATGTGACATGGGAAACTTGGCCAATCTATTCTACATTCTATGCACGTATGTTATAAATGTACCAAACACTATAGGTCATGAATTAATATAGACTTTTTTTTAGTATTTACAAAATAATTAACCCCGAGGATGGATACAAAAAAGACACTACAGGTTGAATCCCTGCTAATTGCGTGAAATAAATCAAATTCGCTACTCACCCTTAAGACGGATACTTAATGAAAGCCTCGTGTGTGTAGAATGAAACGCTACTTGAACGTATGACACAACTTGCAGCAGATTCTTGTAATTCGAGTTTGTCATGAGTGGTCGTTGGTGTCCCGATGTAAGGCAAACTTTTTCTTATCCTATCTACTAGTATGATAGCTTCATACATTTCTTCGTGGCAATCAAAACATCCGTTCATAGCTACACACACCGCCATCTTTGGCCTGCATTGTGTATTGTTTGTAAGTTTGTTCTAGTCATGAATACAGCTGAAATATTACTCACTTAACGTATAAATGAATATAGCTGAAATATTACTCACTTAACGTTTAAATGAATATAGCTGAAATATTACTCACTTAACGTTTAAATGAATATAGCTGAAATATTACTCACTTAACGTTTAAATGAATATAGCTGAAATGTTACTCACTTAACGTTTAAATGAATATAGCTGAAATATTACTCACTTAACGTTTAAATGAATATAGCTGAAATATTACTCACTTAACGTTTAAATGAATATAGCTGTAATACTGCTCACAACAATTAAAGCAAGGAGCTAATTAAAAATTAAAAAGGGAGAATCTCCGTAGAATCTGAGATATGACTAATATAAGCTTATTCTGTAATGGTTATTTCCAGAAATTCGATTGGTCAAAGACACACACATTGTACAAAGAACACCCCACATGTCTAAATATAATTCACAAGAAAATCATCAATATACAGATATGTCTTAACACAAATATGATTGATTGATTCATTGTATTCACGTGTAGAGTAAGTTTGTAAACAATAAGTAAAATGGTCCCACAAAACGATTAATACTTGTAATAAAAATGTGTTCAGCTTTGAATTTAACCTTTATTTCTTACCCTTTATTAACCTTGTCTATGAAATATTGTTCAAATAGCCCTGAAAAATATAGTTACTTGAATTCTGTTATTTTCCGCTAAAGTAGTTCGAGAACTAGTTCTTTTTGCGCTATAAAAACATGTACACATGTCTGTTACAGGATGGCAGAAGTTCCATGTAAAGTTATTGATGGAATAACTAAAAATAGTGAATATGTTCTGGGAGAATCTGAGAAAACAGACATGAAAGCCCAGTGGAATGCCGTGTATGTACAGAACGAATGGAGACTTTTAGATCTGTTCTGGGCTAAGTCATGCGTTCAGTTAAATTCTGGTGAAGAGGAGGATCAAACTATAAGTGTAACGTCATCGGTTCAGAGGTCAATTGTGTACCACGATGATGACGCAGATGAAGAGTACTTCTTTACAGATGCCCACCACCTTATTTGGACACATTTCCCAGACGAAGAGAAATGGCAGCTGTTGAAAAAACCAATATCAAAAACAGATTTTCTTGACGCCCTTTATGTTCGTGAAAGGGCACGTGAACTAGGAGTTACATTCCCGTATAATAAAGCTGTATTCAAGGTGGAAGAAGGTGAATCAGAATTTAAACTTAATTTTCCACACAAGAAAGGAATAAATTACCATTTTAAACACAATTTTTACAGAATCCTACAGGAAGGTGAAAATCTGAGAAAGTTGGACAAAATCCTTCATCATTTTATTTTATTTGAGAGACACGATGATAGCATTCACTTTAGGTTTAATATACCAGTACTTGGGAAATTTCGATGCAATATCTTTGCATGCGATCCAAATATAAAAGATCTTGAAAAATTTGATTTAATTTGTTCATTTCTTGTTGTAAGTGACGTTTTATCAAAGGAATGTTTACCACTTCCGGACTACCCTAAAATAGGCTGGGGACCGAACAGGATATCACGACGATACGGAGTAATTCCAATTACGCATGAAGAATCTAGTATCTATACAAGTACAGGAAAACTCGATATTCGGCTAAAGGGAAAGCCAGAACTGAAACTTGAAATGAAATTATTAAATCCCTTTATAGATACTGGGAATATGTGTAAATATGCAATGATGTACTGGAATCGAGGAGAATATATTGTGAAAACGAGACTTCCTCGTTTTGGTATTTATGGACTCAAATTTTTTGCTAGGAACTCCGAGACAAAGGAACAAGAAAACGTGATAAACTATCTGATTCATTGTTCTATGGAAAAAGGAAAAGTTAACTCTCTCCCCCATATTGCCCAAGATACTCTTGGTCCCCATCCAGATATAGACCGTCTTGGTATTGCTGCAACTATGCACGAAAATGGATTCATTGAAGCTAAAGATGGTCATACCAATGTAGAATTTTTGACTAAGTCGGATGTAGAATTAGTAAGTGAACTTCATTCTAATGATCCGGAAGCAGTTCCACGAATGAGAGTTCATCCATACAAGAAAAACAACAAACTAGCGTATGCTATTGATGTACCTGTTAGAGGTGAATATGCTTTTAATGTGTATGCTTTCAAAAAAGACGAACCTCATAATTTAAATAATGCATATGCATTTCTAATAAATTCTCATGGAAGACATATTGATGTTGGCACATTGAATAATAAAACACTAGAAAACAGCAAAAACTTCTGGAAAAATACAAAGGAAGTCAAATCAGAGTCTATTGTGACTACAGACACAGAGGTTTCTATCCCTGTACCCAGAGAAATGGATTCGCTTGTCGCATTTCTACAGAAGGCTGACAAATCGGAACCACAGAGCTCCGAATCTATCAGCATGATCACGGAAAAGGGTATTGATATTTATAAGGTCACTTTAGAAGACCTTGGTGACTACACCTTCAATATTTTCCAAAAAGATCAGAAATTCTTACGACTTGTCTCTAGGTACATCATAACACGTAATGATCACAAGGAGGAAATAGAAGAGGACGTCAAAGAAGTCTTGGAAGTCATTAAGGAGGAGAGAGAAAACGCGGGAACAGACGTGTCTGATTTAGAACGACACATCAACGAACAACATCAAAAGTCATTTGTTGATGGTATGTTAAACTTATCTAATGATAAAAAGATACGTGTAAAATAATATTCCTATAATCGCACACGTTTCCGATGACAGGAATGTGAGCTTCCAATTTTCCTAGTCCCGTTCGGTGGCGGATCCAGAGGTGGGCGGAGGGGACGTTCGCCCCCTCCCCCCCCCCCTAAAAAAAAGAGAGAGAGAGAGTGGGGGGGGGGGCGGTCTTCCGTCTCTCTATTAAGCATATCAGCATTCATTCATTCCCCAGTTAAATGTAATGAATCATTATATATTTTTACTCGTTGCATTGCCCTTTTAGTTTATCTAATTACTTTTGAATTTTTGAAGAAGTCGACGATTAATCAGAAAACAAAGTGATATTATAATTCCTTAGACATTAATTTTATCAAAATCCATCCATTCTACAAACACTTCAATACAAATTACCCCATTTTCAACAGAGAAACATGAGAAAATTGGCTAATATAGCACGCTGGGTATTCGGAAACTCGGTGCAAACTAGTTATTTTGAACGTTTTCATTGGTCAATTTAGAATTTTTGGACACTACAGACCGCGGAGCATGCTGTTCCGTGTTCCGTTGCCGTCTTGCGCTACGGTCTGTAGTGTCCAAAAATTCAAAATTGGCCAATGAAAACGTTCAAAATAACTAGCTTGCATCGAGTTCAAAGTGTCCGCACCTGTTCCGAGTATATGAATACCCGGCGTGATAAGGAAATCAGGGGAGTCACAGCTCCAGATAGATGATTTCAAGGGACATCTCCCTCACTGCTTAAAAACTATTTGAAACTTTTTGGAGAAGATTCATGCGTTTTAATACACATTCACAAAATGCTTCAAAATTGTTGACGGAAAAGCTTCCTAAATACTCAAAACCCAGGAGCTTCTGGGGGCGGGGGGCTTCGCCGGACCCGCCGGAGACCTTAAGCGGTCCTCAGACCCCTCGCCGACTTTTGTCCCCACCCCCCTAACACAAAATCCTGGATCCGCCCCTGCCGTTTGTTTATCGAAATGGGAATTTTCAGTTGGTAGTACAATAATGGAGACATTTCTACCTTTCAAGGTTAACGATGTTCATTGTTGGTTCGGTGTTATGTTCGTGTTATTGAAATCCACATATAGTGGTTTCAGGTTACACTTGTTGATCTTCATTCGCATTCTTTTGTGCATTCCTCTTTAAACTTCTTTGTATTCTACATTTGTTTATTTACATTTCTAATTAAAAACTTCTAAAAGCAAATATTGATGAAAAAGTTGCATAGAATATCAATAAAATTGTAGTCAAAATATTGACAGTTGAGATTCTTCTAGAACATATTTTATTTTATTTAGAACAAACATGATTTACCATTACAAACGTGACGACAGATATGTCTCATGTTATGACATGATGTTTTAGTTTAGGAAAAGATCAGCTTAACGAAGGGGTTACTGAAATAAATCACTGAACAGTAATACAAAATATTTACTAAAAAAAATTGTTTACGGATCATATCTTAGGTCTTTTCCTTTCCAAATGTTGATTCAACGTAAACAAAAGTAGACCCTTTTCATACATAATAAACATGTCTGTCAATATTACCTGAAATTTGTCCTCACTTATAATTACGTATTTTTGGATTTATCCAATCTGTCTACTGTATAAAAATTTAAGGATTAAACATGTTTCGATATTCAATTAGATAACACTTTTATTGCTTTCGTAGTTGACAAAAGGATAGAAGCAGCTCAACAGTTAGCCACTGCACTAAAATCGAATGATCCGCAGCAAATAAGAAAAGCTCTATCTGAATACCAGTACAACAAGCCTGACGGTGAAGATGACCTATTGATTCAAGGCAGGAAACAGCTCAGGAAACTGGAGGCCAAATATGGTATGAATTTATTAAATAGTTGATTTTATGATTTAAATTAATTGAATGAAGACTGCTGACTTATTTGTTAACACGAAAAGAGATTAATAAGTAGAATTCAGACAATAACCAATCATAAGTCGTATATCATTTCATGAAATATTGCAGCATTGTCAAACAAACTGTCTTTCTGCTTGATGTAAGGGGTATTGGGCTGGTTCTATGTCATATATTAAGAAATAAGTTAGATTTTATTTTTAAGTAAATTCTACAATAAGCTGACCTTTATAATAGCATACAAACATTACTGAGGCAAGAGAGACTGAGGAACATTTGATTGATACAGCTTTCGACAGGTTTATAAGAGGATCCAAACTTTCTATGAAAAGGGGGGATCACTGCGTGTAATATTTTTGACGAGTTATTTCCCCTACGTGTTAATGTTTAATGCATTGCTTTGAACTATTATTTCTTTGCAGTCTTTACGCATTTTTACGCAATTTGGGTGTAAATATTTGTTTGTACCATATTTCGTTAATTCTTTCTACTTATAGATTTACTATGATTCAGTATTATTTACTAGTATAACTAATTATATAACGTAATTAATTCCTCCGAGCATTAAATGTTTATATAAAATATGGATTTTTCAATTCGTAAATTCAACATAACATATTAAAAAGGCACACTTAAGTTTGTAAACAGAGTATTTAAAATGCTATTAAATATGAGAAATCAATTTAAATTGTGTGTATTTTGAAACGTATAAGGTAAGTTTTAATTTGTTAGAAATTCATACACATAAACATATTTTTCCTACACATATTTTTAAAATTTCCAATACAAATAACTAATTGTTGAATGTATTCAAAATCATTATATGATAGATAGATTTGTAATAATGAACAATTTGTGAATAAAGTATTTCGAAATGAATTGTGATTAACTCGTTTTTGTGATGTTTACCATACGAGATTATCAACATTGAAAGATCGGATGTGGCGTCTTGACGGTCAGCTGGGCCTGTTAAACGGTGAGGTGCAAGGTAAGATATGGCGCTTTGACGGGACAGTTGGACCTGTTAAACGATGGGATGCAAGCCATTAACAGGTTCAGTTATCCTTCCAGGGCGTCATATTCGACCTCTCTAGACCGATAATTTTGTTTTTCTGAACATTCTAATATTAATACATATGTCTCAATTAAACACTCGACTGCAGTGAGAATAACCTTCGTTATACCGAAGAAAGTAAACGTAAATAAATTGACATAACTCTAGTTATCAAAGAATTATATCAGTACCATGTTGACAAACTAATTATAGAAACGAAAGTAGCTGGTATTTTTTTGCCCTTATATTTAGTTTACAAAAGTAATTTTGTTTCATTTCCTATGTATTTAGATCTTTTGAGGGCATACAAAGCCAGAGAACTAACAAACCTTGATCGGGCAATCGCTGTTGCCACGGCAGCTAATGAAGACAGATCGTTTGATCCTCAACTGATACATGCCAAACGTCTACGGGATAGATTAGCTGCTATAAGAACAATGCAGGACATTGTTAGAAACACAGACAATAGGGTTATTGGAGAAATTAGACAATACATTAAGCCACCTGTAGGAGTTCATCAAACAGTCATGGCAGCTCTGATGTTGATGGGACATGATCCATCTGAAGTAAAGGTATGATCTAAACGATATAGACCATGTGTTGTCACTGAAGTAAAGGTATGATCTAAACGATATAGACCATGTTTTGTCACTGAAGTAAAGGTATGATCTAAACGATATAGACCATGTGTTGTCACTGAAGTAAAGGTATGATCTAAACGATATAGACCATGTGTTGTCACTGAAGTAAAGGTATGATGTAAACGATATAGACGATGTGTTGTCACTGAAGTAAAGGTATGATCTAAACGATATAGACGATGTGTTGTCACTGAAGTAAAGGTATGATGTAAACGATATAGACGATGTGTTGTCACTGAAGTAAAGTTATGATCTAAACGATATAGACGATGTGTTGTCACTGAAGTAAAGGTATGATGTAAACGATATAGACGATGTGTTGTAACTGAAGTAAAGGTATGATGTAAACGATATAGACGATGTGTTGTCACTGGAGTAAAGGTATGATGTAAACGATATAGACGATGTGTTGTCACTGAAGTAAAGGTATGATCTAAACGATATAGACGATGTGTTGTCACTGAAGTAAAGGTATGATCTAAACGATATAGACGATGTGTTGTCAATGAAGTAAAGGTATGATCTAAACGATATAGACGATGTGTTTTCACTGAAGTAAAGGTATGATCTAAACGATATAGACGATGTGTTGTCACTGAAGTAAAGGAATGATCTAAACGATATAGACGATGTGTTGTCACTGAAGTAAAGGTATGATCTAAACGATATAGACGATGTGTTATCACTGAAGTAAAGGTATGATGTCATCTAAACGATATAGACGATGTGTTGTCACTGAAGTAAAGGTATGATCTAAACGATATAGACGATGTGTTGTCACTGAAGTAAAGGTATGATGTCCTCTAAACGATAGAGACGATGTGTTGTCACTGAAGTAAAGGTATGATGTAAACGATATAGACGATATGTTGTCACTGAAGTAAAGGTATAATCTACACGATATAGACGATGTGTTGTCACTGAAGTAAAGGTATGATCTAAACGATATAGACGATGTGTTGTCACTGAAGTAAAGGTATGATGTAAACGATATAGACGATGTGTTGTCACTGAAGTAAAGGTATGATGTAAACGATATAGACGATGTGTTGTCACTGAAGTAAAGGTATGATCTAAACGATATAGACGATGTGTTGTCACTGAAGTAAAGGTATGATGTAAACGATATAGACGATGTGTTGTCACTGAAGTAAAGGTATGATGTAAACGATATAGACGATGTGTTGTCACTGAAGTACAGGTATGATCTAAACGATATAGACGATGTGTTGTCACTGAAGTAAAGGTATGATGCAAACGATATAGACGATGTGTTGTCACTGAAGTAAAGGTATGATCTAAACGATATAGACGATGTGTTGTCACTGAAGTAAAGGTATGATGTAAACGATATAGACGATGTGTTGTCACTGAAGTAAAGGTATGATCTAAACGATATAGACGATGTGTTGTCACTGAAGTACAGGTATGATTTAAACGATATAGACGATGTGTTGTCACTGAAGTAAAGGTATGATGTAAACGATATAGACGATGTGTTGTCACTGAAGTAAAGGTATGATGTAAACGATATAGACGATGTGTTGTCACTGAAGTAAAGGTATGATGTAAACGATATAGACGATGTGTTGTCACTGAAGTAAAGGTATGATGTAAACGATATAGACGATGTTTTGTCACTGAAGTAAAGGTATGATCTAAACGATATAGACCATGTGTTGTCACTGAAGTAAAGGTATGATCTAAACGATATAGACCATGTGTTGTCACTGAAGTAAAGGTATGATGTAAACGATATAGACGATGTGTTGTCACTGAAGTAAAGGTATGATCTAAACGATATAGACGATGTGTTGTCACTGAAGTAAAGGTATGATGTAAACGATATAGACGATGTGTTGTCACTGAAGTAAAGGTATGATCTAAACGATATAGACGATGTGTTGTCACTGAAGTAAAGGTATGATGTAAACGATATAGACGATGTGTTGTAACTGAAGTAAAGGTATGATGTAAACGATATAGACGATGTGTTGTCACTGGAGTAAAGGTATGATGTAAACGATATAGACGATGTGTTGTCACTGAAGTAAAGGTATGATCTAAACGATATAGACGATGTGTTGTCACTGAAGTAAAGGTATGATCTAAACGATATAGACGATGTGTTGTCAATGAAGTAAAGGTATGATCTAAACGATATAGACGATGTGTTTTCACTGAAGTAAAGGTATGATCTAAACGATATAGACGATGTGTTGTCACTGAAGTAAAGGAATGATCTAAACGATATAGACGATGTGTTGTCACTGAAGTAAAGGTATGATCTAAACGATATAGACGATGTGTTATCACTGAAGTAAAGGTATGATGTCATCTAAACGATATAGACGATGTGTTGTCACTGAAGTAAAGGTATGATCTAAACGATATAGACGATGTGTTGTCACTGAAGTAAAGGTATGATGTCCTCTAAACGATAGAGACGATGTGTTGTCACTGAAGTAAAGGTATGATGTAAACGATATAGACGATATGTTGTCACTGAAGTAAAGGTATAATCTACACGATATAGACGATGTGTTGTCACTGAAGTAAAGGTATGATCTAAACGATATAGACGATTTGTTGTCACTGAAGTAAAGGTATGATGTAAACGATATAGACGATGTGTTGTCACTGAAGTAAAGGTATGATCTAAACGATATAGACGATGTGTTGTCACTGAAGTAAAGGTATGATGTAAACGATATAGACGATGTGTTGTCACTGAAGTAAAGGTATGATGTAAACGATATAGACGATGTGTTGTCACTGAAGTACAGGTATGATCTAAACGATATAGACGATGTGTTGTCACTGAAGTAAAGGTATGATGCAAACGATATAGACGATGTGTTGTCACTGAAGTAAAGGTATGATCTAAACGATATAGACGATGTGTTGTCACTGAAGTAAAGGTATGATGTAAACGATATAGACGATGTGTTGTCACTGAAGTAAAGGTATGATCTAAACGATATAGACGATGTGTTGTCACTGAAGTACAGGTATGATTTAAACGATATAGACGATGTGTTGTCACTGAAGTAAAGGTATGATGTAAACGATATAGACGATGTGTTGTCACTGAAGTAAAGGTATGATGTAAACGATATAGACGATGTGTTGTCACTGAAGTAAAGGTATGATGTAAACGATATAGACGATGTGTTGTCACTGAAGTAAAGGTATGATGTAAACGATATAGACGATGTTTTGTCACTGAAGTAAAGGTATGATCTAAACGATATAGACCATGTGTTGTCACTGAAGTAAAGGTATGATCTAAACGATATAGACCATGTGTTGTCACTGAAGTAAAGGTATGATGTAAACGATATAGACGATGTGTTGTCACTGAAGTAAAGGTATGATCTAAACGATATAGACGATGTGTTGTCACTGAAGTAAAGGTATGATGTAAACGATATAGACGATGTGTTGTCACTGAAGTAAAGGTATGATCTAAACGATATAGACGATGTGTTGTCACTGAAGTAAAGGTATGATGTAAACGATATAGACGATGTGTTGTAACTGAAGTAAAGGTATGATGTAAACGATATAGACGATGTGTTGTCACTGGAGTAAAGGTATGATGTAAACGATATAGACGATGTGTTGTCACTGAAGTAAAGGTATGATCTAAACGATATAGACGATGTGTTGTCACTGAAGTAAAGGTATGATCTAAACGATATAGACGATGTGTTGTCAATGAAGTAAAGGTATGATCTAAACGATATAGACGATGTGTTTTCACTGAAGTAAAGGTATGATCTAAACGATATAGACGATGTGTTGTCACTGAAGTAAAGGAATGATCTAAACGATATAGACGATGTGTTGTCACTGAAGTAAAGGTATGATCTAAACGATATAGACGATGTGTTATCACTGAAGTAAAGGTATGATGTCATCTAAACGATATAGACGATGTGTTGTCACTGAAGTAAAGGTATGATCTAAACGATATAGACGATGTGTTGTCACTGAAGTAAAGGTATGATGTCCTCTAAACGATAGAGACGATGTGTTGTCACTGAAGTAAAGGTATGATGTAAACGATATAGACGATATGTTGTCACTGAAGTAAAGGTATAATCTACACGATATAGACGATGTGTTGTCACTGAAGTAAAGGTATGATCTAAACGATATAGACGATGTGTTGTCACTGAAGTAAAGGTATGATGTAAACGATATAGACGATGTGTTGTCACTGAAGTAAAGGTATGATGTAAACGATATAGACGATGTGTTGTCACTGAAGTAAAGGTATGATCTAAACGATATAGACGATGTGTTGTCACTGAAGTAAAGGTATGATGTAAACGATATAGACGATGTGTTGTCACTGAAGTAAAGGTATGATGTAAACGATATAGACGATGTGTTGTCACTGAAGTACAGGTATGATCTAAACGATATAGACGATGTGTTGTCACTGAAGTAAAGGTATGATGCAAACGATATAGACGATGTGTTGTCACTGAAGTAAAGGTATGATCTAAACGATATAGACGATGTGTTGTCACTGAAGTAAAGGTATGATGTAAACGATATAGACGATGTGTTGTCACTGAAGTAAAGGTATGATCTAAACGATATAGACGATGTGTTGTCACTGAAGTACAGGTATGATTTAAACGATATAGACGATGTGTTGTCACTGAAGTAAAGGTATGATGTAAACGATATAGACGATGTGTTGTCACTGAAGTAAAGGTATGATGTAAACGATATAGACGATGTGTTGTCACTGAAGTAAAGGTATGATGTAAACGATATAGACGATGTGTTGTCACTGAAGTAAAGGTATGATGTAAACGATATAGACGATGTGTTGTCACTGAAGTAAAGGTATGATCTAAACGATATAGACGATGTGTTGTCACTGAAGTAAAGGTATGATCTAAACGATATAGACGATGTGTTGTCACTGAAGTAAAGGTATGATCTAAACGATATAGACGATGTGTTGTCACTGAAGTAAAGGTATGATCTAAACGATATAGACGATGTGTTGTCACTGAAGTAAAGGTATGATGTAAACGATATAGACGATGTGTTGTCACTGAAGTAAAGGTATGATGTCATCTAAACGATAGAGACGATGTGTTGTCACTGAAGTAAAGGTATGATGTAAACGATATAGACGATGTGTTGTCACTGAAGTAAAGGTATGATGTAAACGATATAGACGATGTGTTGTCACTGAAGTAAAGGTATGATGTAAACGATATAGACGATGTGTTATCACTGAAGTAAAGGTATGATCTCAACGATATAGACGATGTGTTGTCACTGAAGTAAAGGTATGATCTAAACGATATAGACGATGTGTTGTCACTGAAGTAAAGGTATGATCTAAACGATATAGACGATGTGTTGTCACTGAAGTAAAGGTATGATGTAAACGATATAGACGACGTGTTGTCACTGAAGTAAAGGTATGATCTAAACGATATAGACGATGTGTTGTCACTGAAGTAAAGGTATGATGTAAACGATATAGACGATGTGTTGTCACTGAAGTAAAGGTATGATGTAAACGATATAGACGATGTGTTGTCACTGGTGTAAAGGTATGATGTAAACGATATAGACGATGTGTTGTCACTGAAGTAAAGGTATGATGTAAACGATATAGACGATGTGTTGTCATTGAAGTAAAGGTATGATCTAAACGATATAGACGATGTGTTGTCACTGAAGTAAAGGTATGATCTAAACGATATGGACGATGTGTTGTCACTGAAGTAAAGGTATGATCTAAACGATATAGACGATGTGTTGTCACTGAAGTAAAGGTATGATCTAAACGATATAGACGATGTGTTGTCACTGAAGTAAAGGTATGATGTAAACGATATAGACGACGTGTTGTCACTGAAGTAAAGGTATGATGTAAATGATATAGACGATGTGTTGTCACTGAAGTAAAGGTATGATGTAAACGATATAGACGATGTGTTGTCACTGAAGTAAAGGTATGATGTAAACGATATAGACGATGTGTTGTCACTGAAGTAAAGGTATGATGTCATCTAAACGATAGAGACGATGTGTTGTCACTGAAGTAAAGGTATGATGTAAACGATATAGACGATGTGTTGTCACTGAAGTAAAGGTATGATGTAAACGATATAGACGATGTGTTGTCACTGAAGTAAAGGTATGATGTAAACGATATAGACGACGTGTTGTCACTGAAATAAAGGTATGATGTAAACGATATAGACGATGTGTTGTCACTGAAGTAAAGGTATGATGTAAACGATATAGACGATGTGTTGTCACTGAAGTAAAGGTATGATGTAAACGATATAGACGATGTGTTGTCACTCAACAATAACTTTATATTGATATTAATATATCGTAGAAGTTGTGTTTGTTCTGTTGTAATATCAGTATAGTCCCTTTACTTGTTAGCATAGTGGTCCATTTACTGATCAATATGGTTGTTCTTTTACTGATCAGAATGGTGGTCCTTTTACTGATCAATATGATGGTTCTTTTACTGATCAGAATGGTGGTCCTTTTACTGATCAATATGATGGTTCTTTTACTGATCAGAATGGTGGTCCTTTTACTGATCAATATGATGGTTCTTTTACTGATCAGAATGGTGGTCCTTTTCCTGATCAATATGGTGGTTCTTTTGCTGATAGTATGGTGGTCCCTTTACTGATGAGAATGGTGGTCCATTTACTGATCAATATGGGGGTCCGTTTACAGATCAGTATGATGGTCCCTTTACTGATGAGAATGGTGGTCCATTTACTTATCAATATGGTGATCCCTTTACTGATCAATATGGTGGTCCTTTTGGTGATCAGTATGGTGGTCCCTTTACTGATCAATATGGTGGTCCCTTTACTGATCAGTATGGTGGTCCCTTTACTGATCAGTATGGTGGTCCCTTTACTGAACGCCCATAAAGAACTCCGAGGTAGCGAAATAGGACATAGTTTCTCCACAGTACAGCCCCTCCATAAAGGTAATCCTCTAATAGTGCGGCAGGAATAATCAAACTCGCCTTATGACGGAACGTATATAAGCGTCTCGTGTAGTACGAATTCGTGCATGGCAGGTAAAATACAACTTGGGGAAGTTCATGTTGCTATATTTGTTATGATTGATTGTTAGTGACCTACTTAATGGAGAATATCTGGTCCTATTCATTATGCATTAATCATGTATCATTTTCCTCTTGTATTAATCCTAATGCTAATCAACTTGTTTTTGTTATTAATATAGCTGAAATATTGCTTACTGGACATTAACCAACAATCAATCAACCCTTTACTGAAAAATATCTTCCAACTCCTAAAGTGAAGAAGTGAGACCATCTGTTAAGGATACATTGGTTTCAGAATTGGGGATTCAACAGATAGCTAGATTCAAATTATTGATACCTACAAAACACGAAAGACGGGTTATCATTGATAGCATGAGAAATTACAATTTATTTACATGAAACTTAGGGCATAATACTATTAAATGGACAATTGGCGCTGATATCGGAACAATTCTTTGACTGCAACCTCCTAAATTTCGCACAAATATATAAAAAAAAATGATTAAGGTATTTCATCCACAATACGACTGGTCTTGGAGATTTCATGCACGAACCATCTAATGTAATCTACATTTTCTATCACAGACAACTACTTATCTGATGAATGTTTTAGGAGTTATCGAAAGAACTCGACGGTTAATCGTTTCTTAGCTGTGATTATCAACCAATTACACTTTATTCTTGCCATGAAAACGTAATTCGTGTAATAAAGTCATAATTGTACAGCTCTGTAAATATTGAAATGAATCAATAAATGACTAGTAAATCATGGGATACATCAGTTATTACCAATTTAGAAACCTTTACATCTTTGTATTATATGGACAATGTACAATTCTTCCTGGTTAGATAAGCAAACGTTGTATGTGTTTTAACAATGGAATTGTCTTTCATCAAGCCACTAAAATGGTTCCAGTAACATAGAACATTTGATTTATTTTGTAGTAAATATTTATGTTCACATATTTCAACAGAAAAGCATTTCAATTACAGACATGGAAACAGTGTCAGAAAATATTAGGACAGCACGGAGACAAATCATTTTTAGGTCAAATGGGAAAGTTTGACCCAAAAGATGCCAATTTAGAACTTGCTGTGGAAGCTAAGAAGTCAATAGAACCTTATACAGCTGAACAAATACACACAGAAAGTTCTGGTGCAGCATCAATCTTCATATGGGTAAGCTTTCTCCTGTCATAACCATTTACAAAGGTTTGCCTTTTTTTCTCAATTTATTATTTTGATGTTGAAGAAGATAATTGTTACACATAATCACAAACAGCTTGCGTGACTGTTTCAATGTTATCAACCAAACAAAGGAATGCATTCAAAAAGACTTAAGTATGTAATACAAAACAAACTACAAATATAAAAAATTCGAACATTAAACATTTGATAGTTAACCAATTTCTACTTGCAGTATGAAATCTCACGATTTTGAAGACATCAATGACGAATTACAATATTAAATACTTTTGAATGTAAATTTACTGTCGAATTTATTGTAGGTTGCGAGTATGATAAAAGAAATAGAATCGAATGCTGGCACTCTTGGTGTAAATAAAATGGTTCCTGAACACACACAAGCAATGGTTGAAATAGAAAAACCTGTGAAAGCCACACCAGAGTTAGAATCTCCTGCGCCGCCGTCAAAACGAAAAGGAAAGGCTCCCCCAACACTCGTTACACTTGAATCGTTACTAATTGAATCTCCTATCCAGTCACCTTTTCCTACTAGATTTAAAAAACAAAAAGGGGCTACAGGTGCAACAAAAAATCCACAGATTTCTCAGAAACAACCACCGGCTGCTGACAAGAAAGACGGTAAAAAGATCAACCCGCGTGACAAACTTAAAGCTAATGGCAAGGAAGCTGATAGCCCGAAGCCTAAAGGTGTCAATAGCCCTAATCCTAAAGCTGTCAATATTCCGAATCCTAAAGCTGTCAATAAAAATAAAGATAAAATCAAACCAGATAAACAGAGTGAAAATCAAACCAGACCACAAGATTCAAAGTCACCAGAGGACAAGACGCCGAAAAATAAAGAAAATCAGAAACCACCGAAAAATTTTATTGCAAAGAATGCTAAATCGTTCAAGCCTAAACCAGAAGACGTCGACGACGACGATACAATTAGTTCCTATTTATCTCGTTATCAAAAAAGACAACCTAACACCATCCCAGAAGACAATTCTGTTGACGGACATTTAAGTATTCCTTCAAATGATGGCAAACCAAATAAACTCGTCGGTGGCAGTTATCATGCTAACGATCTTAAACTAGAGAATGTATATGGCAAGGGCAATAAATATGTCTATGATTTTGACTTTCTGAGTGGCAACGAGGATGATACTCCACAGGTTACTCCGGAACCAGAACCCACAAATAAAAAATGTTACAAAGCAATTTATGCTAGACGGAAGGATGACAAAGAAGCCATTCATAAAATGTGGGCAACTAGTGTCAAGGCTAAATAGGAAGAGAATGATGTTAATCATCGGTGTATCATACAATGCCAGTGTCTTAAATTTCAGTAATGTTGTAAATATGTACTTTAGATGTCGACAGGGTACAATGCATTCAATAAATAATTATGTTAGTGGATTGTATTTATAGATTAAAATTGATTCCACTTTAACTGGTCAAAGTTATATGACATCTTGTACATACACAATATTGGTCTACTGATGGTGAATATTGAATTTATTTGAGGAGGCTGTAAAACGGAGAAAAAGACGAGTTTTAGCGTCAAATAAATTCTATATTCACCTTCGATAGACCAATATTGTATTTATCCTGCAATCCACGATGGTTTTAGAACTAATTTTAATCCATTGGTGTATTTCTTTTTCCTTTTTTTTATATATTAATTATCCCAATTGGAGCCTCACTATCTGCACAGTGATATACAAGAGGTGTAAATCTGTTATATTGGACAAAAATTCGTTTACAAATAGTTCCCAAAAGTATATGAAAACATTTTGATTCAAATGAATATTTACTCATTAAGATGGAAAACCGGATTGAAACTTTAAAACCTGAAACATGTATCTTTAACATGCTTTAATAAATATTTGTATATTTTTTCCGTATGTGTACGACGCTCATCAATGTACACACATGTAAACACGTGAATGCTACAAGTACGCAACGACGACTTTCATGATTTACATGTGGCGCTGACATGTTACTTTGTAGACCAGTGACATTTAGGTTCTCGTCAATCATGTCATTATCAGCTAGAGACAATAATGGGGACCTTTCTAAGCTGAAGCGCGATACTTCATCATTCAAGTTTGGATCGTCTACACACAGTGCCCTGCAAATGAATTTGAAAACAAATTGTTGGTGTTTTTCATTCATTTCTAGGAGTTGCTTAGAGTAAAATATTTATATAATGAATGTTGAATTCTTAAATTATTTGTTTATATTATTCATTTTGTCGGTTTGTATTTATAAACGCGAAAGACAACATTTATTAATAACAGCGACTGATTGTTTATATTGATTTTTGGTCTGTCGAACAGAGAACATACAAAAGAAATCCATAATGGGAGGGGCTTGAAAAATTATTCATATACTAGACGAATAAAGGAAACATTTTTTTCTATATTTGTATAGCAAATGTAATGATTACAGAATAATTTTTTAGTTTGTTTTAATATTCATAAAATAAGGTATATTGTTCAGAGCAATTTTTCCGGAGATTTGAAAAGATTTATTAATGGATTGGTTGAAAGTGTCGTGGAGAATTAATAAGCATCAGTAACAAAATATTGTGCGCATTAAATCATATGTGATGCGGTATTGATATTACCGTAAAAACTGATGTATACTGTAGCGAGTAGTACATCACATCTCATGACAATCATGTTAGTACCAGAAAGGTTTGAAGATGCCAAATGGATAGTCAGAAGTCGTGAGTCGAAGATAGTCAGAAGTCGTGAGTCGAAGATAGTCAGATGTCGTGAGTTGAAGATAGTCAGAAGTCGTTAGTCGAAGATAGTCAGAAGTCGTGAGTCGAAGGTAGTCAGAAGTCGTAAGTCGAAGATAGTCAGAAGTCCTAAGTCGAAGATAGTCAGAAGTCGTGAGTCGAAGGTAGTCAGAAGTCGTAAGTCGAAGATAGTCAGAAGTCGTAAGTCGAAGATAGTCAGAAGTCGTAAGTCGAACGACAGATAATACAATGGCTACAAGAAAAAGGACAAAAGGACATACAATAAACATACAAAACACTCCACAGAAAATAAGAAATAGAGCAACACGAACTCCACTGAAAACCATGGGTGCACTCGAGTGCTCCGGAGGGTAGGAAGTTCCTGCTCCACTAGTGGCACTCGTCCTATTACTCTTTGTTACTATCCCAGTGGTAAGAAGAGTTTGAAGATGCCAAAGGGGTAATCAGAATCCGTAAATTGAAGAACACAGACAACACAATGGCAAAGAGATAAAGTACAAAAGGACAAACAATGATCTACAAATCACTACACAGAAAACTAAAGATCAAGCAACACGAACCCCACTAATGATATCAGGTGCTCCGGAACGGTAGGCAGTTCCTGCTCCACTAGCGGCACCCGTCGTGATACCTTAGATACAAACCCGGTGGTAAGTCGTGAATGAGGAAAGGGTCGGGAAGTGTTTACGGCATGCGGAACATTGTGACACATATATTCCGTAACAGATAACCATTAAGAACCTTTGATTCAGTAGCTTCGTTGTTAGCAGCGACCATCTGTCAAGGAAATAATGATAGGACCCAAAAGCTCTGGAATATTGTATCGACTGAGCGATATATCCTCCATATGCAGGTGCTGCTGGAATGTTGCTATATATAAATGGAATGTTCACAATGAGAAGGTTGAAATCATCTCTCATTTCCAATTTGTAGGTTTATATCAACGTATTAAGCAAACATAGCTATATCTGTTGTATCCTTTATTTCAAGCTCAATGGGATAAACTTTTTTTTTTATTAAGAACCACTCCAAACTTCAACTGAATTAGCAAACTGTATCCACATTTTGTGTAATAATATCTTAGGAATTAATGTGTGGAACAAGTCTCTTTTTAAATAATTTCGAGCATTTTTGAATTTAGATGACAGTAACATATGTAAAGCAAGAGAAGGTGACACTGTTAGTGCATTGGGTTCCTCTATGGAGGTTTGTGGGAGTATTGATTCCGATGTTTTGTTCGCTTGTGATGATATACTTTAGTAGATTTTCTGTCACGTTTGGTGTCCGGATTATCGCTCTAGATGAATAACTATGCTGAATATATCATAATAATAAAAATAAAGTTAGTCAGTGAATGATTGTTGTTTAAGTCCAAGTAAGCAATTGTTTCGTTATATCATGGCGAGAACAAGTTATATTTCGACGAAATGCTGATGATGATGTTGCGTGATTAGTGGAGAAGCAGCAAATACCAATTTTATAGTCACTTGTCATTGATCCGACCTTTGAACCCACGATAAACCGCTCTATATCACGACCGTGGCTTGAACCCACGATAAACCGCCCTAGATCACGATCGTGGCTTGAACTCACGATAAACCACCCTAGATCACGCTAACGATTATACCGCCGATGAAGTATACCAATTTGATATATTTTGTTTATCCAAAATGCACAGATAAAACCAATCACAAAAAATAAATGAGTCTGACCTCATAAAGGTGACATGATATTAGTCATATTCTACCACACTCGCATGCCCTGCAATATACAGTGTGCGTTCGTCCTTACAATAGACAATATATCGATAGGAGTGATAGATATATAACGGTGACTTTAAACATCAATGGTGAAATGAACAACACAAAAAGCACGTGGCACTGTTTGTAAACATGGACATAAACTGGTTGGCTTAGGTGGTGGTTTGTGGTGAATTTCAACAATATTTTAGTTATATCGTGCGGACATAAACTGTAAAAGGTTCCATATGTACCAGCGGTCAACATATTCGTATCCTCTCGCATGTTCGAGATGCGTGCGATAATGGACACTGTCATCTTGGTCGATCTATCGACAAATAACTACAGACCATATCTGTAGTTTTGAAGACATCCCCAACGTTATCGTCCACATTACCATTTAACCTAGAAGAGCTAAACTCGAAAATTCTAAGCAAATGGAGATTAACATGATATCAACTTTATAGAGTTACTGTACATTGAGGTGTTTGCTATTGAACTCCATTTGACAAATTCCCAAATTATCCCTTCATTTAGACTTTAGTTGCATCCACATATATACATGTTAATATTAACTTCTACACTCATATTGCATTCTCACAATATTACAACGTACAATTGAAAATGGTCCTTTGTGAGTAAAAGAAATACTTTCTATATTAGTAATAATCATACTATCTTGATCATTATTCGAAGAGCAGTTCTGTGACACATCGCATACATGCTTTTTTAGATGTTATTTTCTGAACCATGTATACAATTCATCCAATTAGTCATCCCACTTCAAACTTTAAACGGTCTAGTTGCTTACTATTTACTTGATGGAAGCTTGTGATTGTGTTTTTGTCTGTACCCTGTGATTGTGTTTTTGTCTGTACCCTGTGATTGTGTTTTTGTCTGTACCCTGTGATTGTGTTTTTGTCTGTACCCTGTAATTGTGTTTTTGTCTGTACCCTGTGATTGTGTTTTTGTCTGTACCCTGTGATTGTGTTTTTGTCTGTACCCTGTGATTGTGTTTTTGTCTGTACTCTGTGATTGTGTTTTTGTCTGTACCCTGTGATTGTGTTTTTGTCTGTACCCTGTGATTGTGTTTTTGTCTGTACCCTGTGATTGTGTTTTTGTCTGTACCTTGTGATTGTGTTTTTGTCTGTACCCTGTGATTGTGTTTTTGTCTGTACCCTGTGATTGTGTTTTTGTCTGTACCCTGTGATTGTGTTTTTGTCTGTACCCTGTGATTGTGTTTTTGTCTGTACCCTGTGATTGTGTTTTTGTCTGTACCCTGTGATTGTGTTTTTGTCTGTTCCCTGTGATTGTGTTTTTGTCTTTAACCTGTGATTGTATTTTTGTCTGTATTTGTATTCTCGTCTTGTGATGCAATGATGACGGTATTTGTAAGATTTCTTCACTCGTGTTTTGTTTTCTTTTTGATAGCCCCGTATTTGGGATATTAAATTATATACTCCAAGCAACATCAAAACTACAAAGATGCCCAGATGTAGCGTTTATCACCAGAAGTAAAGAGTACCACTCAACTGCAGGCTTGGAGCTGTTTCACACTCAGGCTAGGAGCTGTTTCACACTCAGGCTAGGGGTTCTTTCACATGTAAAGAGTACCACTCAACTGCAGGCTAGGAGCTGTTCCACACTCAGGCTAGGAGCTGTTTCACAAACAATGAGTACCACTCAACTGCAGGCTAGGAGCTGTTTCACACTCAGGCTATGAGATGTTTCACACTCAGTCTAGAAGCTGTTTCACAAGTAAAGAGTACCACTCAACTGCAGGCTAAGAGCTGTTTCACACTCAGGCTAGGAGTTATTTCACACTCAGGCTAGGAGCTGTTTCACAAGTAAAGAGTACCACTCAACTACAGACTAGAAGCTGTTTCACACTCAGGCTAGGAGATGTTTCACACTCAGGCTAGAGCTGTTTCACATGTAAAGAGTACCACTCAACTGCAGGTTTGGAGCTGTTTCACAAGTAAAGAGTACCACTCAACTACAGGCTTGGAGCTGTTTCACAAGTAAAGAGTACCACTCAACTGCAGGCTAGGAGCTGTTTCACACTCAGGCTAGGAACTGTTTAACAAGTAAAGAGTACCACTCAACTGCAGGCTTGGAGCTGTTTCACAAGTAGAGAGTACCACTCAACTGCAGGCTTGGAGCTGTTTCACAAGTAAAGAGTACCACTATACTGCAGGCTAGGAGTTGTTTCACACTCAGGCTAGGAGCTGTTTCACAAGTAAAGAGTACCACTCAACTGCAGGCTTGGAGCTGTTTCACAAGTAAGGAGTACCACTCAACTGCAGGCTTGGAGCTGCTTCACAAGTACGAAGTACCACTCAACTGCAGGCTTGGAGCTGTTTCACACTCAGGCTAGGAGCTGTTCATATGTAAAGAGTACCACTCAACTGCCGGTTTGGAGCTGTTTCACAAGTAAAGAGTATCACTCAACTGCAGGCTTGGAACTGTTTCACAAGTAAAGAGTACCACTCAACTGCAGGCTTGGAGCTGTTTCACAAGTAAAGAGTACCACTCAACTGCAGGCTAGGAGCTGTTTCACAAGTAAATAGTACCACTCAACTGCAGGCTTGGAGCTGTTTCACAAGTAAAGAGTACCACTCAACTGCAGGTTAGGAGCTGTTTCACACTCAGGCTAGGAGCTGTTTCACAAGTAAAGAGTACCACTCAACTGCAGGCTTGGAGCTGTTTCACATGTAAAGGAATACCACTCAACTGCAAGCTTGCAGCTGTTTCACAAGTAAAGAGTACCACTCAACTACAGGCCAGGAGCTGTTTCACAAGTAAAGAGTACCACTCAACTGCAGGCTTGGAGCTGTTTCACAAGTAAGTAAAGAGTACCACTCAACTGTAGGCTGGGGGCCGTTTCACAAGTAAAGAGTACCGCTCAACTGCAGGCTAGGAGCTGTTTCACACGTAAAGAGTACCACTCAACTGTAGACTAGGGGCTTTTCCACAAGTAAAGAGTACCACTGAACTGCAGGCTTGGAGCTCTTTCACAAGTAAAGAGTACCCCTCAATTGTAGGCTATGAGCTGTTTCACAAGTAAAGAGTACCACTCAACTGCAGGCTTGGGGCTGTTTCACAAGTAAAGAGTACCACTCAAGTGCAAGCTTGGAGCTGTTTCACAAGTACAGAGTACCACTCAACTACAGGCTTGGAGCTGTTTCACAAGTAAAGAGTACCACTCAACTGCAGGCTAGGAGCTGTTTCACACTCAGGCTAGGAGCTGTTTCACAAGTAAAGAGTACCACTCAACTGCAGGCTTGGAGCTGTTTCACAAGTAGAGTATCACTCAACTGCAGGCTTGGAGCTGTTTCACAAGTAAAGGGTACCACTCAACTGCAGGCTTGGAGCTGTTTCACAGGTAAAGAGTACCACTCAACTGCAGGCTAGGAGCTGTTTCACAAGTGAATAGTACCACTCAACTGCAGGCTTGGAGCTGTTTCACAAGTAAAGAGTACCACTCAACTGCAGGTTAGGAGCTGTTTCACACTCAGGTTAGGAGCTGTTTCACTAGTAAAGAGTACCACTCAACTGCAGGCTTGGAACTGTTTCACAAGTAAGGGGTACTACTCAACTGCAGGCTTGGAGCTGTTTCACAAGTAAGGAGTATCACTCAACTGCAGGCTTGGAGCTGTTTCACATGTAAAGGAGTACCACTCAACTGCAAGCTTGCAGCTGTTTCACAAGTAAAGAGTACCACTCAACTGCAGGCTAGGAGCTGCTTCACAGGTAAAGAGTACCACTCAACTGCAGGCTAGGAGCTGTTTCACAAGTGAATAGTACCACTCAACTGCAGGCTTGGAGCTGTTTCACAAGTAAAGAGTACCACTCAACTGCAGGCTTGAAACTGTTTCACAAGTAAGGGGTACTACTCAACTGCAGGCTTGGAACTGTTTCACAAGTAAGGAGTATCACTCAACTGCAGGCTTGGAGCTGTTTCATATGTAAAGGAGTACCACTCAACTGCAAGCTTGCAGCTGTTTCACAAGTAAAGAGTACCACTCAACTGCAGGCTAGGAGCTGTTTCACAAGTAGAGAGTACCACTCAACTGCAGGCTTGGAGCTGTTTCACAAGTAAAGAGTACCACTCAACTGCAGGATTGGAGCTGTTTCACAAGTAAAGAATACCACTCAACTGCAGGCTAGGAGCTGTTTCACAAGTGAATAGTACCACTCAACTGCAGGCTTGGAGCTGTTTCACAAGTAAAGAGTACCACTCAACTGCAGGTTAGGAGCTGTTTCACACTCAGGCTAGGAGCTGTTTCACTAGTAAAGAGTACCACTCAACTGCAGGCTTGGAACTGTTTCACAAGTAAGGGGTACTACTCAACTGCAGGCTTGGAACTGTTTCACAAGTAAGGAGTATCACTCAACTGCAGGCTTGGAGCTGTTTCACATGTAAAGGAGTACCACTCAACTGCAAGCTTGCAGCTGTTTCACAAGTAAAGAGTACCACTCAACTGCAGGCTAGGAGCTGTTTCACAGGTAAAGAGTACCACTCAACTGCAGGCTAGGAGCTGTTTCACAAGTGAATAGTACCACTCAACTGCAGGCTTGGAGCTGTTTCACAAGTAAAGAGTACCACTCAACTGCAGGCTTGGAACTGTTTCACAAGTAAGGGGTACTACTCAACTGCAGGCTTGGAACTGTTTCACAAGTAAGGAGTATCACTCAACTGCAGGCTTGGAGCTGTTTCACATGTAAAGGAGTACCACTCAACTGCAAGCTTGCAGCTGTTTCACAAGTAAAGAGTACCACTCAACTGCAGGCTAGGAGCTGTTTCACAAGTAAAGAGTACCACTCAACTGCAGGCTTGGAGCTGTTTCACAAGTAAGGAGTACCACTCAACTGCAGGATTGGAGCTGTTTCACAAGTAAAGAATACCACTCAACTGCAGGCTAGGAGCTGTTTCACAAGTAAAGAGTACCACTCAACTGTAGGCTGGGGGCCGTTTCACAAGTAAAGAGTACCACTCAACTGTAGACTAGGAGCTGTTTGACAAGTAAAGAGTACCATTCAACTGCAGGCTTGGAGCTCTTTCACAAGTAAAGAGTACCCCTCAATTGTAGGCTATGAGCTGTTTCACAAGTAAAGAGTACCACTCAACTGCAGGCTTGGAGCTGTTTCACAAGTAAAGAGTACCACTCAAGTGCAGGCTTGGAGCTGTTTCACAAGTAAAGAGTACCACTCAACTGCAGGCTAGGAGCTGTTTCACACTCAGGCTAGGAGCTGTTTCACAAGTAAAGAGTACCACTCAACTGCAGGCTTGGAGCTGTTTCACAAGTAGAGTACCACTCAACTGCAGGCTTGGAGCTGTTTCACAAGTAAAGGGTACCACTCAACTGCAGGCTTGGAGCTGTTTCACAGGTAAAGAGTACCACTCAACTGCAGGCTTGAAGCTGTTTCACAAGTAAAGAGTACCACTCAACTGCAGGCTTGGAGATGTTTCACAAGTAAAGAGTACCACTCAACTGCAGGCTAGGAGCTGTTTCACAAGTAAAGAGTACCACTCAACTGTAGGCTTGAAGTTATTTCACAAGTAAAGAGTACCACTCAACTGCAGGCTAGGAGCTGTTTCACAAGTAAAGAGTACCACTCAACTGCAAGCTTGAAGCTGTTTCACAAGTAAAGAGTACCACTCAACTGTAGGCTAGGGGACGTTTCACAAGTTAAGAGTACCACTCAACTACAGGCATGGAGCTGTTTCACAAGTAAAGAGTACCACTCAACTGTAGGCTAGAAGCTGTTTGACAAGTAAAGAGTACCACTCAACTGTAGGCTAGGGGACGTTTCACAAGTTAAGAGTATCACTCAACTGCAGGCTTGGAGCTGTTTCACAAGTAAAGAGTACCACTCAACTACAGGCTTGGAGCTGTTTGACAAGTAAAGAGTACCACTCAACTGCAGGCTTGGAGCTGTTTGATAAGTAAAGAGTACCACTCAACTACAGGCTTGGAGCTGTTTGACAAGTAAAGAGTACCACTCAACTGCAGGCTAGGAGCTGTTTCACAAGTAAAGAGTGCCACTCATATGCAGACTAGGAGCTGTTTCACAAGTAAAGAGTTCCACTCAACTGCAGGCTAGGAGCTGTTTCACAAGTAAAGAGTACCACTCAACTGCAGGCTAGGAGCTGTTTCACAAGTGAATAGTACCACTCAACTGCAGGCTTGTAGCTGTTTCACAAGTAAAGAGTACCACTCAACTGCAGGCTTGAAACTGTTTCACAAGTAAGGGGTACTACTCAACTGAAGGCTTGGAACTGTTTCACAAGTAAGGAGTATCACTCAACTGCAGGCTTGGAGCTGTTTCATATGTAAAGGAGTACCACTCAACTGCAAGCTTGCAGCTGTTTCACAAGTAAAGAGTACCACTCAACTGCAGGCTAGGAGCTGTTTCACAAGTAGAGAGTACCACTCAACTGCAGGCTTGGAGCTGTTTCACAAGTAAAGAATACCACTCAACTGCAGGCTAGGAGCTGTTTCACAAGTGAATAGTACCACTCAACTGCAGGCTTGGAGCTGTTTCACAAGTAAAGAGTACCACTCAACTGCAGGTTAGGAGCTGTTTCACACTCAGGCTAGGAGCTGTTTCACTAGTAAAGAGTACCACTCAACTGCAGCCTTGGAACTGTTTCACAAGTAAGGGGTACTACTCAACTGCAGGCTTGGAGCTGTTTCACAAGTAAGGAGTATCACTCAACTGCAGGCTTGGAGCTGTTTCACATGTAAAGGAGTACCACTCAACTGCAAGCTTGCAGCTGTTTCACAAGTAAAGAGTACCACTCAACTGCAGGCTTGGAGCTGTTTCACAAGTAAGGAGTACTACTCAACTGCAGGCTTGGAGCTGTTTCACAAGTAAGGAGTATCACTCAACTTCAGGCTTGGAGCTGTTTCACATGTAAAGGAATACCACTCAACTGCAAGCTTGCAGCTGTTTCACAAGTAAAGAGTACCACTCAACTACAGGCCAGGAGCTGTTTCACAAGTAAAGAGTACCACTCAACTGCAGGCTTGGAGCTGTTTCACAAGTAAGGAGTACCACCCAACTGCAGGATTGGAGCTGTTTCCCAAGTAAGTAAAGAGTACCACTCAACTGTAGGCTGGGGGCCGTTTCACAAGTAAAGAGTACCGCTCAACTGCAGGCTAGGAGCTGTTTCACACGTAAAGAGTACCACTCAACTGTAGACTAGGGGCTTTTCCACAAGTAAAGAGTACCACTGAACTGCAGGCTTGGAGCTCTTTCACAAGTAAAGAGTACCCCTCAATTGTAGGCTATGAGCTGTTTCACAAGTAAAGAGTACCACTCAACTGCAGGCTTGGGGCTGTTTCACAAGTAAAGAGTACCACTCAAGTGCAAGCTTGGAGCTGTTTCACAAGTACAGAGTACCACTCAACTACAGGCTTGGAGCTGTTTCACAAGTAAAGAGTACCACTCAACTGCAGGCTAGGAGCTGTTTCACACTCAGGCTAGGAGCTGTTTCACAAGTAAAGAGTACCACTCAACTGCAGGCTTGGAGCTGTTTCACAAGTAGAGTACCACTCAACTGCAGGCTTGGAGCTGTTTCACAAGTAAAGGGTACCACTCAACTGCAGGCTTGGAGCTGTTTCACAGGTAAAGAGTACCACTCAACTGCAGGCTAGGAGCTGTTTCACAAGTGAATAGTACCACTCAACTGCAGGCTTGGAGCTGTTTCACAAGTAAAGAGTACCACTCAACTGCAGGTTAGGAGCTGTTTCACACTCAGGTTAGGAGCTGTTTCACTAGTAAAGAGTACCACTCAACTGCAGGCTTGGAACTGTTTCACAAGTAAGGGGTACTACTCAACTGCAGGCTTGGAGCTGTTTCACAAGTAAGGAGTATCACTCAACTGCAGGCTTGGAGCTGTTTCACATGTAAAGGAGTACCACTCAACTGCAAGCTTGCAGCTGTTTCACAAGTAAAGAGTACCACTCAACTGCAGGCTAGGAGCTGCTTCACAGGTAAAGAGTACCACTCAACTGCAGGCTAGGAGCTGTTTCACAAGTGAATAGTACCACTCAACTGCAGGCTTGGAGCTGTTTCACAAGTAAAGAGTACCACTCAACTGCAGGCTTGAAACTGTTTCACAAGTAAGGGGTACTACTCAACTGCAGGCTTGGAACTGTTTCACAAGTAAGGAGTATCACTCAACTGCAGGCTTGGAGCTGTTTCATATGTAAAGGAGTACCACTCAACTGCAAGCTTGCAGCTGTTTCACAAGTAAAGAGTACCACTCAACTGCAGGCTAGGAGCTGTTTCACAAGTAGAGAGTACCACTCAACTGCAGGCTTGGAGCTGTTTCACAAGTAAAGAGTACCACTCAACTGCAGGATTGGAGCTGTTTCACAAGTAAAGAATACCACTCAACTGCAGGCTAGGAGCTGTTTCACAAGTGAATAGTACCACTCAACTGCAGGCTTGGAGCTGTTTCACAAGTAAAGAGTACCACTCAACTGCAGGTTAGGAGCTGTTTCACACTCAGGCTAGGAGCTGTTTCACTAGTAAAGAGTACCACTCAACTGCAGGCTTGGAACTGTTTCACAAGTAAGGGGTACTACTCAACTGCAGGCTTGGAGCTGTTTCACAAGTAAGGAGTATCACTCAACTGCAGGCTTGGAGCTGTTTCACATGTAAAGGAGTACCACTCAACTGCAAGCTTGCAGCTGTTTCACAAGTAAAGAGTACCACTCAACTGCAGGCTAGGAGCTGTTTCACAGGTAAAGAGTACCACTCAACTGCAGGCTAGGAGCTGTTTCACAAGTGAATAGTACCACTCAACTGCAGGCTTGGAGCTGTTTCACAAGTAAAGAGTACCACTCAACTGCAGGCTTGGAACTGTTTCACAAGTAAGGGGTACTACTCAACTGCAGGCTAGGAACTGTTTCACAAGTAAGGAGTATCACTCAACTGCAGGCGTGGAGCTGTTTCACATGTAAAGGAGTACCACTCAACTGCAAGCTTGCAGCTGTTTCACAAGTAAAGAGTACCACTCAACTGCAGGCTAGGAGCTGTTTCACAGGTAAAGAGTACCACTCAACTGCAGGCTTGGAGCTGTTTCACAAGTAAGGAGTACCACTCAACTGCAGGATTGGAGCTGTTTCACAAGTAAAGAATACCACTCAACTGCAGGCTAGGAGCTGTTTCACAAGTAAAGAGTACCACTCAACTGTAGGCTGGGGGCCGTTTCACAAGTAAAGAGTACCACTCAACTGTAGACTAGGAGCTGTTTGACAAGTAAAGAGTACCATTCAACTGCAGGCTTGGAGCTCTTTCACAAGTAAAGAGTACCCCTCAATTGTAGGCTATGAGCTGTTTCACAAGTAAAGAGTACCACTCAACTGCAGGCTTGGAGCTGTTTCACAAGTAAAGAGTACCACTCAAGTGCAGGCTTGGAGCTGTTTCACAAGTAAAGAGTACCACTCAACTGCAGGCTAGGAGCTGTTTCACACTCAGGCTAGGAGCTGTTTCACAAGTAAAGAGTACCACTCAACTGCAGGCTTGGAGCTGTTTCACAAGTAGAGTACCACTCAACTGCAGGCTTGGAGCTGTTTCACAAGTAAAGGGTACCACTCAACTGCAGGCTTGGAGCTGTTTCACAGGTAAAGAGTACCACTCAACTGCAGGCTTGAAGCTGTTTCACAAGTAAAGAGTACCACTCAACTGCAGGCTTGGAGATGTTTCACAAGTAAAGAGTACCACTCAACTGCAGGCTAGGAGCTGTTTCACAAGTAAAGAGTACCACTCAACTGTAGGCTTGAAGTTATTTCACAAGTAAAGAGTACCACTCAACTGCAGGCTAGGAGCTGTTTCACAAGTAAAGAGTACCACTCAACTGCAAGCTTGAAGCTGTTTCACAAGTAAAGAGTACCACTCAACTGTAGGCTAGGGGACGTTTCACAAGTTAAGAGTACCACTCAACTACAGGCATGGAGCTGTTTCACAAGTAAAGAGTACCACTCAACTGTAGGCTAGAAGCTGTTTGACAAGTAAAGAGTACCACTCAACTGTAGGCTAGGGGACGTTTCACAAGTTAAGAGTATCACTCAACTGCAGGCTTGGAGCTGTTTCACAAGTAAAGAGTACCACTCAACTACAGGCTTGGAGCTGTTTGACAAGTAAAGAGTACCACTCAACTGCAGGCTTGGAGCTGTTTGATAAGTAAAGAGTACCACTCAACTACAGGCTTGGAGCTGTTTGACAAGTAAAGAGTACCACTCAACTGCAGGCTAGGAGCTGTTTCACAAGTAAAGAGTGCCACTCATATGCAGACTAGGAGCTGTTTCACAAGTAAAGAGTTCCACTCAACTGCAGGCTAGGAGCTGTTTCACAAGTAAAGAGTACCACTCAACTGCAGGCTAGGAGCTGTTTCACAAGTGAATAGTACCACTCAACTGCAGGCTTGGAGCTGTTTCACAAGTAAAGAGTACCACTCAACTGCAGGCTTGAAACTGTTTCACAAGTAAGGGGTACTACTCAACTGAAGGCTTGGAACTGTTTCACAAGTAAGGAGTATCACTCAACTGCAGGCTTGGAGCTGTTTCATATGTAAAGGAGTACCACTCAACTGCAAGCTTGCAGCTGTTTCACAAGTAAAGAGTACCACTCAACTGCAGGCTAGGAGCTGTTTCACAAGTAGAGAGTACCACTCAACTGCAGGCTTGGAGCTGTTTCACAAGTAAAGAATACCACTCAACTGCAGGCTAGGAGCTGTTTCACAAGTGAATAGTACCACTCAACTGCAGGCTTGGAGCTGTTTCACAAGTAAAGAGTACCACTCAACTGCAGGTTAGGAGCTGTTTCACACTCAGGCTAGGAGCTGTTTCACTAGTAAAGAGTACCACTCAACTGCAGCCTTGGAACTGTTTCACAAGTAAGGGGTACTACTCAACTGCAGGCTTGGAGCTGTTTCACAAGTAAGGAGTATCACTCAACTGCAGGCTTGGAGCTGTTTCACATGTAAAGGAGTACCACTCAACTGCAAGCTTGCAGCTGTTTCACAAGTAAAGAGTACCACTCAACTGCAGGCTAGGAGCTGTTTCACAGGTAAAGAGTACCACTCAACTGCAGGCTAGGAGCTGTTTCACAAGTGAATAGTACCACTCAACTGCAGGCTTGGAGCTGTTTCACAAGTAAAGAGTACCACTCAACTGCAGGCTTGGAACTGTTTCACAAGTAAGGGGTACTACTCAACTGCAGGCTTGGAACTGTTTCACAAGTAAGGAGTATCACTCAACTGCAGGCTTGGAGCTGTTTCACATGTAAAGGAGTACCACTCAACTGCAAGCTTGCAGCTGTTTCACAAGTAAAGAGTACCACTCAACTGCAGGCTAGGAGCTGTTTCACAAGTAAAGAGTACCACTCAACTGCAGGCTTGGAGCTGTTTCACAAGTAAGGAGTACCACTCAACTGCAGGATTGGAGCTGTTTCACAAGTAAAGAATACCACTCAACTGCAGGCTAGGAGCTGTTTCACAAGTAAAGAGTACCACTCAACTGTAGGCTGGGGGCCGTTTCACAAGTAAAGAGTACCACTCAACTGTAGACTAGGAGCTGTTTGACAAGTAAAGAGTACCATTCAACTGCAGGCTTGGAGCTCTTTCACAAGTAAAGAGTACCACTCAAGTGCAGGCTTGGAGCTGTTTCACAAGTAAAGAGTACCACTCAACTGCAGGCTTGGAGCTGTTTCACAAGTACAGAGTACCACTCAACTGCAGGCTTGGAGCTGTTTCACAAGTAAAGAGTACCACTCAAGTGCAGGCTTGGAGCTGTTTCACAAGTACAGAGTACCACTCAACTGCAGGCTTGGAGCTGTTTCACAAGTACAGAGTACCACTCAACTACAGGCTTGGAGCTGTTTCACAAGTAAAGAGTACCACTCAACTGCAGGCTAGGAGCTGTTTCACACTCAGGCTAGGAGCTGTTTCACAAGTAAAGAGTACCACTCAACTGCAGGCTAGGAGCTGTTTCACAAGTAGAGTACCACTCAACTGCAGGCTTGGAGCTGTTTCACAAGTAAAGGGTACCACTCAACTGCAGGCTTGGAGCTGTTTCACAGGTAAAGAGTACCACTCAACTGCAGGCTTGGAGCTGTTTCACAAGTAAAGAGTACCACTCAACTGCGGGCTTGGAGATGTTTCACAAGTAAAGAGTACCACTCAACTGCAGGCTTGGAGCTGTTTCAGAAGTAAAGAGTACCACTCATCTGCAGGCTAGGAGCTGTTTCACAAGTAAAGAGTACCACTCAACTGTAGGCTTGGAGTTATTTCACAAGTAAAGAGTACCACTCAACTGCAGGCTAGGAGCTGTTTCACAAGTAAAGAGTACCACTCAACTGCAAGCTTGAAGCTGTTTCACAAGTAAAGAGTACCACTCAACTGTAGGCTAGGGGACGTTTCACAAGTTAAGAGTACCACTCAACTACAGGCATGGAGCTGTTTCACGAGTAAAGAGTACCACTCAACTGTAGGCTAGAAGCTGTTTGACAAGTAAAGAGTACCACTCAACTGTAGGCTAGGGGACGTTTCACAAGTTAAGAGTATCACTCAACTGCAGGCTTGGAGCTGTTTCACAAGTAAAGAGTACCACTCAACTACAGGCTTGGAGCTGTTTGACAAGTAAAGAGTACCACTCAACTGCAGGCTTGGAGCTGTTTGATAAGTAAAGAGTACCACTCAACTACAGGCTTGGAGCTGTTTGACAAGTAAAGAGTACCACTCAACTGCAGGCTAGGAGCTGTTTCACAAGTAAAGAGTGCCACTCATATGCAGACTAGGAGCTGTTTCACAAGTAAAGAGTTCCACTCAACTGCAGGCTAGGAGCTGTTTCACAAGTAAAGAGTACCACTCAACTGCAGGCTTGGAGCTATTTCACAAGTAAAGAGTACCACTCAACTGCAGGCTTGGAGCTGTTTTACAAGTACAGAGTACCACTCAACTGTAGGCTTGGAGCTGTTTCACAAGTACAGAGTACCACTCAACTGCAGGCTTGGAGCTGTTTCACAAGTAAATAGTACCACTCAACTGTAGGCTAGGAGCTGTTTCACAAGTATAGAGTACCACTCAACTGCAGGCTATGAGCTGTTTCACAAGTAAAGAGTACCACTCAACTGCAGGCTATGAACTGTTTCACAAGTATAGAGTACCACTCAACTGCAGGCTTGGCGCTGTTTTACAAGTAAAGAGTACCACTCAACTGCAGGCTAGGGGCTGTTTCACGCTCATTTTAGGGTATGAGTTATGCTCATTGTTGAAGAACATCTGTGAATGTGAAATGCAGAACAGCAATAAAAGCGATGTTCCTTTTCTGGAATTTATGTCTAGGTGTAATGTTGAATAGTCTCTCATGTCTATTTACATCCATATCTTTTCTGACTAATTTTGCTACTAAAGTTATCCAGCTTAGAAATAAAGCTTGCTCGTTGTGGTGTTCTCCATTATTGTGAGTTTACTACCGATAATTATCATTCCTGTAGTGTGTAAATTGCATAACCTTTACATTTGCTTGCGTTATGTGAACATTCAATTTGCCATTTCTAAAATAGGCCATCATATTATCCGAGCGTGTCGTCCCTTTGAATTTACTATAAACTTTCAAATGTTCTGACATACAATTAGAGGAACCATTTAATTATTCTGTTTGTATTTGGCAATTTGTGCTGTCCGTCTCATATAATTGTTTGTAAATGCTAAGTATTCAAAACTCTAGGTTTGATTTAGCGTCCATCTGCTACCACCACAAACACTCCAGAATAGATCTAGTGTCCATCTGCTATCACCACATACACCTCCAGACTTGATCTTGTGTCCATCGGCTATCACCACATACACCTCCAGACTAGATATAGTATCCATCGGCTATCACCACATACACCTCAAGTCTAGATCTAACGTCCATCTGCTCTCACCACATACACCTCCAGACTAGATCTAGTGTTCATCGGCTATCACCACATACACATCCAGACTAGATATAGTGTCCATCGGCTATCACCACATACACCTCCAGACTAGATCTAGTGTCCATCGGCTATCATCGCATACACCTCCAGTCTAGATCTAACGTCCATCGGTTATCACCACATACATCCCATACTAGATTTAGTGTCCATCGGCTATCACCACATACACCCCAGACTAGATCTAGTGTCCATCGGCTATCACCACATACACCTCCAGAGTAGATCTAACGTCCATCGGCTATCACCACATACACCCCAGACTAGATATAGTGTCCATCGGCTATCACCACATACACCTCCAGACTAGATCTAGTGTCCATCGGATATCACCACATACACCTCCAGACTAGATCTAGCGTCCATAGATTATCAGCTCATACACCCCTAGATGAGATCAAGCGTTCATCAGCCATCACCACATACACTTATTTTCCAGACAAGATCTAACGCCCATTGGCTATTACGACATACAACTCCAGGCCAGATCTAGCGTCCATCGGCTATCACCACAAACAATTCCGGACTAGATCTATCATCCATCTTGTATGTACTCTAACATATCTTTAAAATTTGTCAGAATCCACATAAGATTTACATCACCCCTTCAGTAGCTGGTGTCACAGTAATTCTGAAGACCGGTTTTGACAGCTGATAGATAGAATTTGGAGAGAGGTTTCGTTGAGCATTTGGCAGAACTATTATTGTCAGGGATTTCCTCTTATGCAAGTGTCGTCGGTAGTTTTGTTTGGTCGCCAAGTGAATTGTTAATTCTTAATGCTTTTATCAAGCAGTCTATGTAATGTGATTAACACACAAAAACGATATTGTATAGGGACTTGTCTGCAGGGACAACAACATATTGTATAGGGCCTTGTCTGCAGGGACAAAACATATTGCATAGGGCCTTGTCTGCAGGGACAACAACATATTGTATAGGGCCTTGTCTGCAGGGACAAAAACATATTGTATAGGGCCTTGTCTGCAGGGACAAAAATATATTGTATAGGGCCTTGTCTGCAGGATCAAAAACATATTGTATAGGGCCTTGTCTGCAGGGGCAACAACATATTGTATAGGGCCTTGTCTGCAGGGACAAAAACATATTGTATAGGGCTTTGTCTGCAGGGACAAAAACATATTGTATAGGACCTTGTCTGCAGGGACAAAAACATATTTGTCATGGAGATGAGACAGGTGTTTAGCAACAATTGGGTCTTTTAAATAAAGATCGATGTTGCGTGAGTGCTCATTGACACATTGAGTATTTAGAATTGTATTGACGAACTCCATCCTTCACTCATTCAGAAAGAGTATTCATGTCCTCTTTTGTCACAATTGTCTGGCATAATTCTGGCATAAAATAACAAGTTAAAAACCTGAATAGGTACAAAAGAGTTTAATTTGTTTTATCATAACAAAAATATATATTATTAAAAAATAAATGTTAAATATGAATTACAAGGATGAAAACTTTATTACTAATAGTATTAAATATTTAATTATATATAATAATAGCAGTATATGTAGTTCAAATTTGTTTTGTTAAATGAATGAAAATTACTCTGATCAGAAGTAGAAAAAACATCTCCAACAAAAATACAGAACAAGTACTTTTTGTCAAAACAAATCCATTGGTTCATATTTTTACGCAGTTCATGTTAAGGTCACCGCGTTGGTATAAATTGACTAAATTTCTACAGAATTGTGTTGTTACACAAGTACTGTTATTACAGGAGGCTATATATACTGTACTTTTTATATTATCTATTTCACACTCGGGCTCGATTCAACGCATTTTAAGACAATTAATAGTACATGGTATAATGTTATAATAAACGGCTTAATATAAATATGTCAAGGATTAAACTTTTTTTCTAGTTTTAAAAATATCTTGGCCCAAGACTTTGATCTAATTCTACAGGGTATTATTGTTACTTATAAGAATTACAATAATCTTTATGACTAGGTTACAAACCCAACTCGGTGATATTGTGTAATGGCTTCAACATGATTGATTCATTCTGATAAATCCGAAATTCTACATTTTTTCATAAAAAGTACATTCTAATGGGGAATTCAGCAGGAAGTGAAACTAAAGAACAAAAACGCCCCACCGCAAAGGAGCAACAAAACAACAGAAGGAATAACAACAAGAAAGCAGTCAGGTTTACTAACAGGCCTTATAATACCAGAAATAATAATTTGAACAAACAGATTCTGGATAGAACAAATACAAAGGCAAAAAATGACGGTCTACAGAAATCAAAAGAGGATGTGAAACAAAACAACAATACAAAAAAGGTATATATAGGTGTAGAAAGTTATATCATTTATAGGTGTAGAAAGCTATATCATTTATAGGTGTAGAAAGCTATATCATATATAGGTGTAGAAAGCTATATCATATATAGGTGTAGAAAGTTATATCATATATAGGTGTAGAAAGCTATATCATATATAGGTGTAGAAAGCTATATCATATATAGGTGTAGAAAGCTACGACGTGACGCGCGATGTTGGTGATACTTTGACTAAATAGAACATAAAATAAGTAAAACGAATGTAGAATTTGTTTTAATTGATGGATTTTGATTTCCGATACATGCTGCTATAGGGAATTATACGAATAATTGTTTTATTAATTTAGATATGGATTATTTTTGCTTTTGAAAACGAATTTGTCGGAATAAAACGACGTTAACGCACATTTTTCTCATGTAACGCGTTACAAAATGTTCGTATGTTTTTTTACATTTTCTCAGTAAAAACATAAACAAAACGTTTTTCGGACCAATTTTTGTGGGATCGGAAGCAGAGTCAGCGTACTTTATGACGTCATTAACGGTTTCTGCTTAAAGGAAAGTTGAAGGAAAGAAAAGAATGTAACGCTGAAGGAAAAACATCTGCATGCCAAAACACAAGCTTTCTTTCAACTACGTTTTACAAACTTTTCACAAAAAAAGTATACATATCAAATGTTATTATCTTAAAAAACGAAAAAATCTTTTCAAGAAAGTTTTTTTTTAAAGAAAGTTAAAAAATATTTCTAAAGGAGTAAGGTCAACAAAATGTCCAGTTGCAACTTGACGTCAAAAAATTACGAAGTATAAAACTTTACACATTCAAAACTATATTTTTCGCTCATAATTTTCGTGCCAAATCCAAATAACATAAATGTTCATTTTCAGTGGCAGAGAATGAACTTAACAAACTTTATTTCGGATAAAAATTACGATTTCTACGTAAAATTGTAGAACGTTACCCAATTTGTCCAGTGAACATTTTTTCTTATCTACGACAAAACAACGTCGCGCAACATAACATCTTGCTATATTTTTCAAAGGCAAGTTTTCTATTAAAATGAAAGCAAATAGATAAATAAACAGCAATAAAAAAAAGCGAAACATAAAACAAACAAAATCGCACAATATAATTTTATACCTAAAATGTACTAGCTGCCGACTAAATTTATTTAAGCACTTTAGCGGAAGCACATAAACCTATTTGCATATGAAATGAATGAATGAATGAAGTTTTGTGTTTAACGCCACTTTCAGCAATATTTCAGCTATATGTTGGCGAAAAGTTTTAGTGGTGGAGGAAGCCGGAGTACCCGGAGAGAACCACCGACCCTGGGCAAGCAACAGGTAAACTTTATCACTTGCGGCTGCGAGTCGAGTGCACCCTTTTTTGTAATTTACAAAGCTGGGCGCGAACCCACGCCGTATTGGTGATAGGCTTGTATGAGTTGTTAGATCCAACGACATAACTCCCTGAGCCACCCCATATGAACATATACTTTCAAAGAAAAATTGATAAAGTACAGTCACATAGCATAAACAATAAATAAATACAAAAAATGGAATGAAAACGAAATAAAACAACAAAACAAATAAGCAAACAAACAAACACTGAAACAAACACCGTAAAGGAAAAACACTTAACAACACATATATATATATACAAGCAAGCGGAAATAAAATAAAAATCAGTAAAAACAAAAAGTAAAATTCCGAAATGAAGAACAATACACCAAAACATACTCACACCACCTCCATCCTAACCAAACCCACGGTATGTAAACACAAATAAGGAAGAAGAAAAAAATGAAAAGGAAGACGCGAAACATTCTTTTCAACGTTAATTATGTGTAACGTAAAGTATCACCAATATCGCGCGTCACGTCTATATCATATATAGGTGTAGAAAGTTATATCATATATAGGTGTAGAAAGTTATATCATATATAGGTGTAGAAAGTTATATCATATATAGGTGTAGAAAGTTATATCATATATAGGTGTAGAAAGTTATATCATATATAGGTGTAGAAAGTTATATCATATATAGGTGTAGAAAGTTATATCATATATAGGTGTAGAAAGTTATATCATATATAGGTGTAGAAAGTTATATCATATATACATGTAGAAAGTTATATCATATATAGGTGTAGAAAGCTATATCATATATAGGTGTAGAAAGTTATATCATATATAGGTGTAGAAAGTTATATCATATATAGGTGTAGAAAGTTATATCATATATAGGTGTAGAAAGTTATATCATATATAGGTGTAGAAAGTTATATCATATATAGGTGTAGAAAGTTATATCATATATAGGTGTAGAAAGATATATCATATATAGGTGTAGAAAGTTATATCATATATAGGTGTAGAAAGTTATATCATATATAGGTGTAGAAAGTTATATCATATATAGGTGTAGAAAGTTATATCATATATAGGTGTAGAAAGTTATATCATATATAGGTGTAGAAAGTTATATCATATATAGGTGTAGAAAGTTATATCATATATAGGTGTAGAAAGTTATATCATATATAGGTGTAGAAAGTTATATCATATATAGGTGTAGAAAGTTATATCATATATAGGTGTAGAAAGTTATATCATATATACATGTAGAAAGTTATATCATATATAGGTGTAGAAAGCTATATCATATATAGGTGTAGAAAGTTATATCATATATAGGTGTAGAAAGTTATATCATATATAGGTGTAGAAAGTTATATCATATATAGGTGTAGAAAGCTATATCATATATAGGTGTAGAAAGCTATATCATATATAGGTGTAGAAAGTTATATCCAGTAGATTATTGTTAACGAATATGAATCAATGAGTGATTGCATTTTTTCCCAGCTATATCATGGCGAAAACAATTTCCATTCCGTGAGATGATGATGATGTCGGCGTTGTACTAGACCAACACACCTTATTCGATTTTTATAATGTTAGTTCGTTGAAACAACAGTCCGAGGATAGACATGTCACTCCACTCGGACAAATTATCCTGATTCAGAGCCAATCAAGTTTGCCCTTACTCCTTAATGCTGAGTTGAGTGCTCAGCGGAGAAGCAACAAATGTTAATTATATCCTCTTTGGTATGACACGACAGGCACTACAGCCCACGTTCTATCTCACGCGAGGCGACTGTGCCAACCATTACCCAACCGACGCCGTCTTAACAGGTAAGAAAAAAAATACTAATTAATTATTAGAAAGAAAAAGAAATTTCTGATACGTATTCTATCAATGGAACTTTAAGAAATTTTAACATATAATGATTAAAAATAGAAACCTAAATTTTAACTTCTGATTAATTTTCAAAAATGTCGCCGTCTGAAAAACATTATTACACCAGAATGCAACATTTCAATAAACTTAAGATCATCGTTGTTTCACACGATTCTCAATATCATTTAAATTTAGTTTTATCATGGTAGTCAGTTTTGTTTGTAGTGGGAAAAACAAACCTTACGCAAATAAATGGTATTCTGTTTAGGCCGTTTGGTTTTATTGTACCCAAACACTTTAAGATTATTTAGCTTCTCAATATTTAAATACTGAGCGTGTCTTATGAATATTATTCCAGAAACACGTCGAGCGCACTAAATTTGATGTCTACGTTTTTATTATTGCTATTACTCTAACTTAAGTAAGTTTACAAACAAAACCTATCTGTACTGGGATGGGCCTATAGGAGGAAAGTTTACAAACAAAAAATATCTGTACTGGGATGGGCCTATAGGAGGAAAGTTTACAAACAAAACCTATCTGTACTGGGATGAGCCTATAGGAGGAAAGTTTACAAACAAAACCTATCTGTACTGGGATGAGCCTATAGGAGGAAAGTTTACAAACAAAACCTATCTGTACTGGGATGGGTCTATAGGAGGAAAGTTTACAAACAAAACCTATCTGTACTGGGATGGGCCTATAGGAGGAAAGTTTACAAACAAAACCTATCTGTACTGGGATTGGTCTATAGGAGGAAAGTTTACAAACAAAACCTATCTGTACTGGGATGAGCCTATAGGAGGAAAGTTTACAAACAAAACCTATCTGTACTGGGATGAGCCTATAGGAGGAAAGTTTACAAACAAAACCTATCTGTACTGGGATGGGTCTATAGGAGGAAAGTTTACAAACAAAACCTATCTGTACTGGGATGGGCCTATAGGAGGAAAGTTTACAAACAAAACCTATCTGTACTGGGATGGGCCTATAGGAGGAAAGTTTACAAACAAAAACTAGCTGTACTGGGATGGGCCTATAGGAGGAAAGTTTACAAACAAAACCTATCTGCACTGAGATTGGTCTATAGGAGGAAAGTTTACAAACAAAACCTATCTGCACTGGGATTGGTCTATAGGAGGAAAGTTTACAAACAAAACCTATCTGTACTGGGATGGGCCTATAGGAGGAAAGTTTACAAACAAAAAATATCTGTACTGGGATGGGCCTATAGGAGGAAAGTTTACAAACAAAAACTATCTGTACTGGGATGGGCCTATAGGAGGAAAGTTTACAAACAAAACCTATCTGTACTGGGATGGGCCTATAGGAGGAAAGTTTACAAACAAAACCTATCTGTACTGGGATGAGCCTATAGGAGGAAAGTTTACAAACAAAACCTATCTGTACTGGGATGGGCCTATAGGAGGAAAGTTTACAAACAAAAAATATCTGTACTGGGATGGGCCTATAGGAGGAAAGTTTACAAACAAAAACTATCTGTACTGGGATGGGCCTATAGGAGGAAAGTTTACAAACAAAACCTATCTGTACTGGGATTGGTCTATAGGAGGAAAGTTTACAAACAAAACCTATCTGTACTGGGATGGGCCTATAGGAGGAAAGTTTACAAACAAAAAATATCTGTACTGGGATGGGCCTATAGGAGGAAAGTTTACAAACAAAACCTATCTGTACTGGGATGGGCCTATAGGAGGAAAGTTTACAAACAAAAAATATCTGTACTGGGATGGGCCTATAGGAGGAAAGTTTACAAACAAAAACTATCTGTACTGGGATGGGCCTATAGGAGGAAAGTTTACAAACAAAACCTATCTGTACTGGGATGGGCCTATAGGAGGAAAGTTTACAAGCAAAAACTAGCTGTACTGGGATGCGCCTATAGGAGGAAAGTTTACAAACAAAACCTATCTGTACTGGGATGGGCCTATAGGAGGAAAGTTTACAAACAAAAACTATCTGTACTGGGATGGGCCTATAGGAGGAAAGTTTACAAACAAAACCTATCTGTACTGGGATGGGCCTATAGGAGGAAAGTTTACAAACAAAAACTATCTGTACTGGGATGGGCCTATAGGAGGAAAGTTTACAAACAAAACCTATCTGTACTGGGATGGGCCTATAGGAGGAAAGTTTACAAACAAAAACTATCTGTACTGGGATGGGCCTATAGGAGGAAAGTTTGCAAACAAAACTATCTGTACTGGGATGGGCCTATAGGAGGAAAGTTTACAAACAAAACCTATCTGTACTGGGATGGGCCTATAGGAGGAAAGTTTACAAACAAAACCTATCTGTACTGGGATGGGCCTATAGGAGGAAAGTTTACAAACAAAAACTATCTGTACTGAGATTGGCCTATAGGAGGAAAGTTTACAAACAAAACCTATCTGTACTGGGATGGGCCTATAGGAGGAAAGTTTACAAACAAAAACTATCTGTACTGGGATGGGCCTATAGGAGGAAAGTTTACAAACAAAACCTATCTGCACTGGGATGGGCCTATAGGAGGAAAGTTTACAAACAAAAACTATCTGTACTGAGATTGGCCTATAGGAGGAAAGTTTACAAACAAAACCTATCTGTACTGGGATGGGCCTATAGGAGGAAAGTTTACAAACAAAAACTATCTGTACTGGGATGGGCCTATAGGAGGAAAGTTTACAAACAAAAACTATCTGTACTGAGATTGGCCTATAGGAGGAAAGTTTACAAGCAAAACCTATCTGTACTGGGATGGGCCTATAGGAGGAAAGTTTACAAACAAAACCTATCTGTACTGGGATGGGCCTATAGGAGGAAAGTTTACAAACAAAACCTATCTGTACTGGGATGGGCCTATAGGAGGAAAGTTTACAAACAAAAACTATCTGTACTGAGATTGGCCTATAGGAGGAAAGTTTACAAACAAAACCTATCTGTACTGGGATGGGCCTATAGGAGGAAAGTTTACAAACAAAAACTATCTGTACTAGGATGGGCCTATAGGAGGAAAGTTTACAAACAAAAACTATCTGTACTGGGATGGGCCTATAGGAGGAAAGTTTGCAAACAAACACTATCTGTACTGGGATGGGCCTATAGGAGGAAAGTTTACAAACAAAACCTATCTGTACTGGGATGGGCCTATAGGAGGAAAGTTTACAAACAAAACCTATCTGTACTGGGATGGGCCTATAGGAGGAAAGTTTACAAACAAAAACTATCTGTACTGAGATTGGCCTATAGGAGGAAAGTTTACAAACAAAACCTATCTGTACTGGGATGGGCCTATAGGAGGAAAGTTTACAAACAAAAACTATCTGTACTGGGATGGGCCTATAGGGGGAAAGTTTACAAACAAACACTATCTGTACTGGGATGGGCCTATAGGAGGAAAGTTTACAAACAAAAACTATCTGTACTGGGATGGGCCTATAGGAGGAAAGTTTACAAACAAAAACTAGCTGTACTGGGATGGGCCTATAGGGGGAAAGTTTACAAACAAAACCTATCTGTACTGGGATGGGCCTATAGGAGGAAAGTTTACAAACAAAAACTATCTGTACTGGGATGGGCCTATAGGAGGAAAGTTTACAAACAAAAACTATCTGTACTGGGATGGGCCTATAGGAGGAAAGTTTACAAACAAAAACTATCTGTACTGGGATGGGCCTATAGGAGGAAAGTTTACAAACAAAACCTATCTGTACTGAGATTGGCTTATAGGAGGAAAGTTTACAAACAAAACCTATCTGTACTGGGATGGGCCTATAGGAGGAAAGTTTACAAACAAAAACTATCTGTACTGGGATGGGCCTATAGGAGGAAAGTTTACAAACAAAAACTAGCTGTACTGGGATGGGCCTATAGGAGGAAAGTTTACAAACAAAACCTATCTGTACTGGGATGGGCCTATAGGAGGAAAGTTTACAAACAAAAACTATCTGTACTGGGATGGGCCTATAGGAGGAAAGTTTACAAACAAAAACTATCTGTACTGGGATGGGCCTATAGGAGGAAAGTTTACAAACAAAAACTATCTGTACTGGGATGGGCCTATAGGAGGAAAGTTTACAAACAAAACCTATCTGTACTGAGATTGGCTTATAGGAGGAAAGTTTACAAACAAAACCTATCTGTACTGGGATGGGCCTATAGGAGGAAAGTTTACAAACAAAAACTATCTGTACTGGGATGGGCCTATAGGAGGAAAGTTTACCAACAAAAACTATCTGTACTGGGATGGGCCTATAGGAGGAAAGTTTACAAGCAAAAACTAGCTGTACTGGGATGCGCCTATAGGAGGAAAGTTTACAAACAAAACCTATCTGTACTGGGATGGGCCTATAGGAGGAAAGTTTACAAACAAAAACTAGCTGTACTGGGATGGGCCTATAGGAGGAAAGTTTACAAACAAAACCTATCTGTACTGGGATGGGCCTATAGGAGGAAAGTTTACAAACAAAAACTATCTGTACTGGGATGGGCCTATAGGAGGAAAGTTTACAAACAAAAACTATCTGTACTGGGATGGGCCTATAGGAGGAAAGTTTACAAGCAAAAACTAGCTGTACTGGGATGCGCCTATAGGAGGAAAGTTTACAAACAAAACCTATCTGTACTGGGATGGGCCTATAGGAGGAAAGTTTACAAACAAAACCTATCTGTACTGGGATGGGCCTATAGGAGGAAAGTTTACAAAAAAAACCTATCTGTACTGGGATGGGCCTATAGGAGGAAAGTTTACAAACAAAAACTATCTGTACTGGGATGGGCCTATAGGAGGAAAGTTTACAAACAAAAACTATCTGTACTGGGATGGGCCTATAGGAGGAAAGTTTACAAACAAAAACTATCTGTACTGGGATGGGCCTATAGGAGGAAAGTTTACAAACAAAAACTATCTGTACTGGGATGGGCCTATAGGAGGAAATTAGATTGCAACGGAACAACAAGGCTTTTTATTGCATAAGGTCTGAAAATATCTCTTACAACATGTAGCCAACCAACACTTCTAACAAACAAAGTAACATTGCGATTTACTGCAAGGTTTATTTTACTTACAAGGCCCGACTGTGACACTTCCCGTGTGTATTTCATTTGTCTCGAATAACAAATTGATGTCCTTTTTGAGTGTGTGCCCGCAGCTGATAACAGTACAGTGATACACTAGGGCAGAGTTCTTCTTTATGCATAGGCGTTCCCTTGGGCGTTTGTGAAAGGACCAGTATCTTTGTTCACGACACCCTACAAACATGGGTGTTATTTGTATGAAACATGCATGTGAATAATATCAAAATTAACATAACTGAACAACATCGAGGAATATGTATTCGGTCGGAAATTTATATTGCCACGGGAACATTAGATATGGTAAAATTGTATCATGCAGTGGCCCACCAATGACCACTCATAACAAGCTTCTGCTCATTTGTGTATTTGATTCGGTCTAATTAACCAGCAGATATACCTTTCACGGGTGTTGTTCCTTACAATGGAGAATTGAAACATTATACGCCAAAGTTCCTTCTGGTGTGATGTTAAAGGATCAGTAGCTCTAATGTTTTTGGACATTGGAATATCTTACACTACTAGTCCATTAATTCTCTTTTCTAATTATTACTGTTTATCTTCATATTTTACATTGTAACCACAGCCTGTCCAGCCTAAGCCAAAACCAAAGAGAAAAGTAAAACGAGGAGAGCCACCGCCACCGACACCTCCAACGCTCACACGAGAGGATCTATTGGGGGAGCTGGATTTCACAATAATAGATGAGCACGCTTTAAAAGTAAGGCTATTCTAAGAAGACTTACTGCTATTATGCGATTTCACAATATTTTGAAACTCAACATCAAAATAGCACAAACACAAAATATGTCCTGTGTGCTTACTTTTTAATTACAGACGCACTTAGTGTCACATGAGAGTCTTTTGTGTCTTATTTAGCAAATCTCAGAACCGTTAGTCGTGGACACGTTATGTATTCTGCAATGATCATCAATACATGCGACCTTCAAAATCATCTCATAGTTCAAGGTCATCATTACCTTTAAGCTAAAATCGTATTATAATCTAACTCATAAACCGTTATAAACAAAGAAAATCAAATGGAACTGTACCTGTTATTCTCATTAGGAGCATATCCACTATGAAAGGTTTGACAAAAGTCGTGATTTAGTTTCCCCTCGAGTATATCAACTGGAACAAAACATATTATAATAATGCTTTTCATATAAAAATTGAAGATTCAACAGTGTAATCAAAGCAGCATTAATCATGGTCGTACAAAAGTGTGTCTTTTTTCCAGGAAAGTTTTCAATGTATGACATCAAATTGATCAATAATGTTGTATATGTTTGTAGGCTCCGAATGATCTCCTGCTTAAATCCTACTGGGATCTTGTCAAGTACCTCACTGACGATTACGCATGGGATGAAATGTGCAGAGTGCGTTCTATTTATAAATGGATTACGTCATACAGTATCAAGAATCTGCCAATTGATATTACTCCGCCGGCTAACTCACCTTTGGAGTATTTCTCTAAAATTCAGTGTGATATGGGGAATTATGCCAATCTTTTTTACATATTGTGCCAGTGAGTATTTGTTATTTCTTGTTTGACATTTCGAGTTTAGAGCTATGGTCAAGAAACTAAAGTTGATCTAAAAGATACGATTTTCATCAAATTCGTTAGGGTGAGCTCATTATATATTTAAAGTATGCTAAAACATGAGTTTATTTTAATTGTCTGTGACTATAAAATATTCAATTGATGATTAACACGTTAGGGAGAGGGGCCGTCGAGGTCGTGATCGTAATGTAGTTGGATTTATAACTATCTATGCAATCAGTGGCTATCACCACTAACGTAGTGAGTTCGAACCACGCTTCGGTTACTTTTATTGGTGGAGAAAACCACTGACAAGCCTCAAGTCAATGACAAGCTTTATTATATACTGTTGTATCGAGTAAACCTCTACTACTATTGGAATTCAAAGAGGGATGACATGTGCTTCTTATTAAAAAAACAAAACTTGTGCAATCAAATTCCCGCTTTTTTTAATGAAACGGACGTTGCATTAACTTGAAAAACTTTGGTATTAGTTCACTATTGATTGACTTTTAGCATGTTTTTTATTTACACAGAAGTAATAAAATGACGTTTTATATATGGATAATATATTAAGGTTTTATTTTCCATTTTGTATTAAAGATTAGCAGATGTGCCATGTCTAATCATTGATGGGATAGCCAAAAGTTCAGGTCATCGCACTGGTGAGAAAATAAATAAAAAGAGAACAAAAGCGCAATGGAATGCAGTCTTGATTGAAGGAGAATGGCGATTAGTGGATCTATTCTGGGCATCAACTTGCGTTGAGCTAAATTCAGGCGATGCAAAAAAGATTTATCAACAAAAGAAAAAAAATCAAGAAAAGGAAAATCAAGGAAATGATATTTCGTCGAATCCCGACGAGGACGATAATTACAGTAAACCAGTGATTGTGAATGGAAAGGAAATTGTACCTGATAAGGCTCCCGGAGAAGGAAACGAGGGAAACGACAAAAACAACAATAAATCCAATAAAAAGGTGGAAAAACCAAAGCCAAAAAAGAAAATGGACTTGAAAAAGTTCAGACAAATAAAGCACACAGAAGATGCCGATGACTGTTATTTCTTTACAAACCCTCGCCACCTTCTTTGGACACATTTACCAGACGATCCAGCTTGGCAACTTGTTGATGAACCAATGTCATTTCATGAGTTTGAGAGAAGAGTTTACGTTAGAGAGAGACTTTACGAACTCGGAATGAGTATTGAAGGTAAACAAAATGTTCAGTGTAAACATCGTACTAAACAAGGGAAAGTATCTCTTCAGCTTAAATTACCACGACGATGGGCAGCAAAACTGATGTTCAGAAATAACTTTTACCGTTCAAAATCGTCGCCATATTGTAAAGAGGAAGATGATGGCTCACTTGAACATTGTATTCAATGGGAAGTAAATGGTGACACACTTTATTACGAAATTAACATACCAGTTTATGGACAATTCAGATTGGACATTTTTGGACGTAACCCTATACTGAGAGAGGTTAGAGAATTTGATCTAATATGTTCATATATCATTTATTGTCCAATGCCACCAAAAATAGTCATTCCACTTCCAGATGATCCAGAAATTGGGTGGGGTCAAAATAAGGATTCGGACAAAGCAGGTTTAAAACCCATTACTCATAAAAAGCCTAAAGTTGGCACCGATAATGGAATTATGGAAATGAAATTCCAAGGACAGAAAAATCTAAACGTTAGTGTTAGGTTAAAACATAGAAAAATAGATGAAGGGACTTTGTCTAAATATACACTGTTGCGTTGGCATGACGGTGAATACATATTGAACCTTAGATTACCACAAGATGGATATTACGCATTAAAATTATATGGCAAAACAGATGAACCCGGCAAGAAAAATCTGTTGAATTATCTTATTCGGTGTAAACAAAGTAAAAATCTAAAAGACGATCCGTTTCCAGTTTTTACTCAAAATATGCTTGGTGAATCGGTTTTAGCTAAAAATCTTGGTATTCGTATTTTGGACAAAGAAAGTGGCATCACAACAGCCAATAAAGGAAGGGGCAAAATGCATTTTTGTACAGACAATGACGAACAACTGATGTATGAAATACATTCTAATGATTCTGACTCAATGAAGCGTGTAAATTTAATAACAAAGAAAGAACATGGAATAGACAGCGTGCATTACATACTCCCTGTGGCGGGGGAATATGTCCTCAGTGTTTATACTCATAAGAATAAGGATGTGTCGAAATTGTATACTGTCTATACCTCAATCATTCACTCTACCGGAAGCATTGGTGACAGTGTATTTACACCCCGTATTCAAATTGGTGACAATAAAGGGTTCTGGCATGGGAAACATGACATTCCAACAGAGACAATAGAGGCTACTGAAATGGAAGTTTACCTTCCCTACCCGGAAACAAACTTAGATGTTGTAGCTTACTTGGATACAAACCAAGGCAATGGTCCACAGAAAAATACAGCAATTGAGAGGATAATGGTAGACGAAGAGCCTTTGTTTAAGATAACTCTCACAGACATTAATTATTGTGTGGCCAATATTTATGAAAGGAATGATGGATGCCTTATTAAAACAATCTATAGATATTTTATCATTGCGCCATCAGACGATAATTACGAGGAAAAGAATGAGGATGACGAGTTCCCACTTCTGTGTACATCACCTGAGGCAGTGGATCTCGACAAAGATGAAGTAATGGGTAAGCATTATATTCTACTTTGAGTTTCTTATTTTAATATTATTGAAGAGTTAGTAAGAAAGGATATGGATGTAAATGAACATGAGAAACTATCCAACATTACAATAAGACACATATAAAAGTCAAGGAACAGTGCTTTTATTGCTTTGTTTATATTTCCACATCAATGCGTATTGAATATCATTCACTGATATTTTGACTGGTATATATGGTCTAACTGCAGAAGTTTCTATTTATTAAGATATAATTTTAACTTGGTTATTATTTGTTAATAAGGTCACTTTCGTCGTCACAAAACTGTTTAAATATTTATTGTATTTAGGGATTAATCCAGATCATGAACTATATGTATTTTTAATTTCAATTAACCATTACTTGACAATGAATAGAGAACTCTAAGTACAAGTCCGATTATAATTATTATAATGATTAAATTCCTAATTGTTCAACATACGCCTTCCTGATTGTCCCACATCTTCTTTTCTCACATTTTCCCGTGCAATTGTCAAATGTAGGACAAATAGGATGACACTCTTAAGAGAATAGCATAGTATTATTAATTGGACTTTATTTCTAGTTACAATAGATACAACAAAGGTATAACTGAAATATTGTTAAAAGTGGCGTTAAAAACCATAATCCATAAACCTACAACAAAGGATGTCACGTGATGGTACACGTGATGTTATTAAAGAAGAACTTTAGTCAGACAAAGATAATCCTTCACCATAGACTATGACATAATCAATTCATATCTTTAGAATAAAAATACATTTGCCATCATTTGAATAAAAGTTCCATGCTGCATCGGTTTTTTGAATATCTATTGAAGCTAACATCCTGATCTGATGTACATACTGTAGCATGCATAGTGGACAATTAACGTTTAAAAGTTTGGTTGGTTTTTTTGGAAATCTACTTAGCATTGTCAAATGGTCCTAATCTCAATTTAATTTGATATATATTTAGCAAAATTCGTGTTATCCATTAAGATTATTTGTAACTGACAATTTAATGCTTTATTTCGAGTATTAGGTACTTATATTTGAAAGGCAGTAGAAATATACGAGCTCTCACAGAGCATAGAAGTTAAATGATGTTTATATCCCAGTAACATTGTTTATTTACGTTTTAAAGTAACATTTTAAGTAGTATGTTAAAATGTGTATTGGGAGAACTTAGATTTTAGGTTGTCCAGCATCACAAGGGGAGATAATAAAAATCTTAACAAATAAGAATGGTACCTATTCTAATTAACATTAGATGTTTCTTGTGTTTTTGTAACGTTACAATAACATCCTTCAAAACTTATCTAATTTTAAATATATTGCCACGGTACCTAGATGGTAATCAAAACAAAACAAGCATGCATTTGATCACTGTATTCCCTTGCTCTTAAAAATAAAGGGAATATTTGCACAACAACAATATATCAAAATATTTTGGTAAAATATCTGATAAAATGATACTGAAATGACTTTCCTTTTAAAACCTGTTCATAACACGGAATCACTCTTGTTTGGCTTAGTATTCACCAATATTTATAAAAGATAAAAAAAAACTTTTACAAAGACTAACCCATTGGTTAAGAAATTGTATGGTTAGTTTCTTCATTATTATATGAATACTTTTCATGCGAGACAGCCGATAGAAGGCAGCTGCATGTGATGTTGTTTTCTATGGAGTCAGTGTCCAGGCAAACGTTGGAATTGTGAATACCCCACTATTAAAACAATATGTGAAATGGCGTTAAATAAATGTTAGAGAAAACCGAAGTGGCAATCAAGAATTGACAACACAGATATACAGGCAACATTGGGCACAAGACACAGCGAAGACAAACTACAAAAGCACAGAAAACTAAGAATATGAGCAACACAAATTCAACCAAAACAAACAATTGTGTAGGTTTGCTAAAGCTTTATTATAGAAGTAAATAAATAACCATAAAGCCACTGAACCAAGAGTTCCAAGTGGTTTGGAAAATTTGACGGTCATGGCTTGGTTAACCACCGTCACAGATGGCATTTCATATATTCCGTTTGTAGTAGTCACAATCTCGCCATAAATACAGGACATATCACTGCATCTCTAACACGAGTAGCATGATGATCCAACTAGTGGTGTTTGGGTTAAGTTGACCCTCGGTGTCTCATGGAGTTCATGTTACTCAATCTTCAAATGTATGTGTAATGTTTTGTGACCCATGGTTTGACCTTTTGTCCTTTTTCGTTTGACCACTGTATTATTATGTCCTTTGATTGATGGTTTCTGGTTATCCCTTTTAAATTTTAAAACTTTTCTTGTTATATTAAGAAATGCGAACTCAACAAAATAACAATGACAAGAGAACAGTAGGATCTAAATATTAACCTCACGGATTTTTTTTTCAGTTCTTCGTAAGTCCATACGAGTTATAGATATAAATCATTTATCATTATAGAAAAAAATGATGAATATATGAGAAAGAAAATGAGGGAGGCTCAATTGTATAAAGATCCAGAGGTTCTAAAGAATATAATTGTGAAATCTGAAGAAGAACATACAGAATTCAGTGCTTCCTTGGTTAAAAACGTCAAAAAGCTTGCCCAGAAGTTGGAAGCAAGACAAGGTTGGTTCATATAAAAACAAAATACTCAAATAAGGATTCTTACCGACCTATTATTTTTGTTTTTCTATATGTCATGTTTCGAATGAAACTGATATCACGTAAGTTGAAAATATGATTGCAATCGCTGTTAGGTGTCAACTATAGAATTATATTGGTAACGTATATCGTGGGATCTAGAGGTCGAAGGAATGGTGAACATGATTTCATATCTATACTTGCATACATCGATATGCTTCGTACACCCATTGGGAGAGATATATCATATGTCTGTTATATAATTAGATATGTTTGTATTAGTATACTGTATTTTCTGTGATTATACAACATTAAGTACCAGAATATTGAAAATAATTGAATAAGATAGCTGTCAAAATAATGAAAGTTTAGTTTCGTATTTGCACTTCTACATATTATTCAATTATGTACTTCTCAAGAGGAAACTGTTTTCTAGTGAAGTAATGGACGAGTTTATATTTCATTTCATTTTTTTTCACAGACATAAGTAATGGTAAGCTTGAAAATCAAAGCGTTGCTTTAAGACTTTCGCTCTGTTGGGTCATGGTATTTAGTCATCTCTTTGGTTTCTCTTTAGTAGTACTAATAAATATAATTCGATTAAGATTATGGAGTTCCAGTTTTATTGGAGAATGTAAACGGAGTACCCAGAGAAAACTGCCGACCTTTCCCCTTTGGTATCTTCAATCTTCTTTTCCCATGTCTTCTGTATTTTTATCACACAAGATTGTGTAGGGTTGTAGATGTACTCCCACACCTTGTTTCGATAGGCATATAAATTTAAATATCGATATAAATCTGACTAACACAAACCTTTATAACAATACACTAATAGCCTTATTTGTTGGGGAATACTTATTCATATTGAAACCATTCTTGTGAACTTTTGTTTACTGCACATCTATATTTAGCAAAGTTAACTTATCCACCCATTTAATGTTTTTTTTATAGCTGCACATTTATCGGTAGAAAATCAATGGCAAACAAAGCAAATTCGTAAAAGTTAATAATTTTATTATGACGGAGAATGTTTAGTCATCGCTGAAAAATTTACAATTACATCGGGCTGCCAACAAATACGTGTACGCTGCAGCCCGCTGAACAACAACATTCAAATTACAGCAACAACAATATGTAATAATGTAGAATATTTAGGACTTTTAGCACAATTAAAGTCTCTGCATCGCAACAACAGTACTGAACAGTCCTTGTACTCGTAATCAATAGCAACAAATGTTAAATTGAACGTTTGTAAAAATTAAACTTTTCTTTAACTCATAAATTAAAAATACAGCATATTTACAAATTTACACATTTGATCCTGGTAAACAGCAATCATCAAAAGTTCAAAAAATCAGAGCACGGAACGAAAATATCGTCTGCTAGAAAGAAACCCCACTTTTAAATGCAAGATCAAAACATGACTTGATTAATATGCATAAAAGCATTATGAGCCATTTATAATTACATTTTTTAAAGAGACAAGGATGTCTGCTAAAATATGATAGCATGCGTTGTTTCGTTGCATCAAATCTCACACCATCTGCACTGAACTTAATATTTAAAAAATACTACATAAAAGGGTGAAATGTTATTGTTAAACCTTTAATCTTCTATTATTTCCTGTGAATTTCATTTTGTTTTCTTTGGATGTATTTGCAAGTTTGGAGAACTTGAAAAGATGCAATTTTACCAGTTTCAAATCTTGAACGGAAAGGGATTAAGTTCACGTGATACAACTATATATTGAAAGGGAGATAACTCTATAACATACACAATATAGATCTCTGGCCACAGAACGACAACACTTGAAAAACAATTGTTGTTCCTCCAATGCATTCATCTATTCAATTAAATTTTTTAGTGAAGTTAAATTATCCACCCATTTACTATATTTTTCATATTTTCAGCACTGCTCGATGCTTATGAATCAAGAAATATACAAGACGTAGAAAAAGCAATTGCTATGGCGCAAGTAGCGGACACAGATGATTCGCTACAGTTTGAAATCATGCATGCTACAAGGCTACTACAACGTCTGAAGATCATCCACAGAATACGAGAAACAATTGTTGAGGCAGACGCCAAGGCAATAGGAGAAAGCCGGAAATACGCCAATCCTCCAGTTCCTGTGAAGCATTCCTTAATGGCGACACTAGTGTTACTAGGTTACCCACATTATGTTGTAGAGGTAAACATTTCTTAAATAACAGGAAAAAAAATTATGTCTTTTTTTTTTTGTTAATAAAAATAGAAGAAAATTTGATGTAAGTCAGTGTTTCGGAAGAATTCACGTGATTTAAATTTCACTTAAGAATCTTTATATACTAGGATTAAAAGATTAACCTAATATCTAACTAAAGACCAAATAGTTTTCATAACTCGGGGCTATAAAGCATTCATGCAAAATATCACAGTTAACACTAATTATTATGTTTTGTTCTTGAAACCTATCACACATCATGTTGTAAGTGAATATTTATATTACAGGATTGGACAACCACTCAGAGTATTCTATGGAAAATGAACGAGGATTCCATACAGAATAAAATGGCACGGTTTGACCCAACAATGGCTCCATTGGAGTTCGCTCTGGATGCCAAGGCGATAATTGAACAATATACCCTGGACTATATGAAAACAGTTAGTCCGTTAGGAACAGCATTTTATGTTTGGGTCAGTATTTATTTGTACAGTATCATTGTATGACTATATATAATTATACTCGTTCAAAAATAGCCATTGATTCATAATATTGAAAGAGACCTACCATTGTCAACAACATACATAGAGAAGAAGAAAACATGCACTCCATGCTCGTGGAATGTCAGGGTATCTCCATGCTCGTGGAATGTCTGGGTATCTCCATGCTCGTGGAATGTCTGGGTATCTCCATGCTCGTGGAATGTCTGGGTATCTTCATGTTTGTGGAATGTCTGGGTATCTCCATGCTCGTGGAATGTCTGGGTATCTCCATGCTGGTGGAATGTCTGGGTATCTCCATGCTGGTGGAATGTCTGGGTATCTCCTGCACGGTTCCACATATGGTATTTTTTAAATGGAATACGTCATGGATAAAAAAAAAGTACATAAATATATTGTATTGAGCATGAATTCGGTTAAGCAATTAAGTGATGACCCGTCGACAAATTAATGGAACAAAATGATACACGGATTTAAATGTACATTTTAATTAAATGTATTATGTAAATGTAGAAAAGATTGAGCAATTTTAATTCGCAGAAAATACTGTTTATAATGATCATGAATAACATATTTCCACCGTTTAAGTGAGTCATCAATTATAAGTTTTGTCAGGTTTTTTTTCAAGTACTTTTGAACTACATTCGCATTAATAAAGAGAAAATTCCCAGCAATATAAAGTAGAAGGTAAATACTATATCTTATTGATAAATGTTAAAGTCATTACTAGTATTTTATATTGCACTCAATTGTTACTCCTATTTGACATTTACCGGTTTTATAGCATGTAGAAATATTTTCATTTCGCTCATTTACAATGTTCTAGAGTAACGAAGCCATTACTCCATCTTTTTATTTACATCCATATCCATATTTCCTTCAAAAAATATATCATAAAATAAACTATTTACTCTCTATATATAGGTCACACAAATGATAAAAGAAATAGAATCCACAGCTGGTACTCTCGGAGGTTTTAGTGAAGTCTACCATGACAATGATGTAGATGATCCCTATGACAGCACCGACAGCGTCATCTCCAACGGTGAAGCAGTCATAACTGGAATACACAATACATCCGAGGGAGAGGAAATGACCCCTGTTAATAATCCACCAACAGACAATAGCATTCGACGCAAACCTGAAGGGAACCAGAAACAGTCCTTGATAACTGTATCTGTAGGTTCTCCAGAAAGCATGAACCAGGAAATATACTAGATATAAGACTATTCAGTTTAATAACAAGAAACCAGAAGACTGTTTCATGGTCGGTTTACAAAGTGGACAAGTGTCAACAAGCAGATGAAAAATATACAAGATTATTTCTTGTAGGTTCCGAAAGCTAATATATCTGAGGGGTGGGGAACGCCAAAAACATTGTACATAACCATCCAATCAGTCCTGTCTTATCGCATGGGCACGATGGGCAGTTGTCCGGATCCCCAATGAGCAAATGGGCCCCATGTTAATCTGTGTATGCTGTGTACAGCATGCTTTTTAATGTTTAAACACTGATTTTGTTGGAGGTAACAAATAAATATAAATGTATGTTTAATTTTATCGACATTTACAGTTTAATCCCTGTGCGTAGTTGTGTAGATATGGGCCCCAGTGTACTGATTAGCCCGGGGCCTATAACGCTGCTAAGATGGGGCTGCATCCAATGATCATCATTGTAAATCCTTTATCATTTTCATATTGTATTCTTGTTCATAAACAAACAAAAATAATCCATGTACATTTGTTATTTATCATTGTTATTTATTATTGTTATGTAGTGTTTAATACTTTCAGACACATTTCATACAGACTCTCATATTAATCTAAGACCAATGGCATCAATCATCCTTCATTATATGTTTATTTATATCCTCATGTATGTACAGTTTTATTTTGATCACTGTGGTCCTTTAACAAGTTTAGAATTTGATGCATAGTTCTGAAAATGTCTATGATAAATTCCACAGCTGTCTATAAAGTAAAGCAGGACATATGTAGAAGGGTTCTAGAATGATCTTTATTTGCATAAATAGATTTAAAAAAAGTGGTGACGCATCATTCAGACATCATTCCTGAACTATGTTCTGTGTTGATGGTTATATTGGATTTTCAATATTTTCAGGTTTTTTTGTTTTTTTTTTGTTTTTTTTTAATTTCAGATGTTTCAGGATATATTACGAAATGGTCATATACTGTATACTAGATTATTTCTGAGAACATTTTATTTTTAAAATATTTCAAAATGGTCCTTTACTGTAAACTGCTTCTATTTAGGCACCATATGAAAACATTCAATAATCATACTTGCAAAACAAAATCGTTCACTAAATTTTGTGGTTTCTGTAAAGATGTAGAACATTACTGAAATAAAGCTATTTGTGAAATCATTATGGAAGAAATTTCAGGCATTCCTTGAACAGGGTTGTACAATAACACACAGTAGGTGAATACAAAATAATATGCCCCACAATAATAGTCATCTTGCATTATGCTTTGTTAATGGCTATTGAATAATCTTGAATGAGCTGTATTTATTTAATATTTTTTTCTTCTTTTATAATAATGATTCTAAAGATTGGTACAAACTGTGCTCCTCTTTTCGCAGACTTGTTCTTTTATTCGTATGAAGCATACTTTATGCAAGGGCTTCTCAAGAAAAACGAAAAGAAGCTAACCCGATCCTTAAATTTAACGTTCCGCTATACAGATGATGTCTTTTCAGCACCTGGGTATGGACTATATATCTCTCAGTTGATACGATATTCCAGAGCTTGTGGTTCCTATCAGGATTTCCTTGATAGAGGGTTGCTGCTAACAAGGAGGCTACTGAACCAAGGGTTCCTATTGGTTAAGTTGAAGTCATCACTTCGAAAGTTTTACGGTCGACACCTGGTTGACCGTTATGGAATATCTGTGGTACAAATGACCACAGATATGTTGCACTTGTCGTAAACACTTCCCTGTCTTTCCTCATTCATGGCTTATCATCGGGTTTGTAACTAGATTAACACGACGGGTACCACTAGTGGAGCAGGAACTGTCTACCCTTCCGGAGCACCTGCGTGCTTAGTGGGGTTCGTGCTACTCGATCTGTAGTTTTAGATGTATGCTTTGTAGATCGTTGTTTGTCTTTTTGTCCCTTTTCTTTTGACCATTGTATTGTCTGTTCTTCTTCGACTTACGGATTCTGATTTCCCCTTTGGTATCTTCAAACTCTTCTATATGTAGTTGCCATAGTTCCATAAACATAAACAAATTAAGATGTGTTTGTTTTTCAGAATTTAACAATTAACCTGTTTACATTTATAAATGATGGTTTTCCCTGAAAATGTATTGACTAATTGATCAATGTATTTATTGTTATTATTGTTTGTTATAAAAATATCATAAAAAATAAACTGATATAAACAATTAGTGTGGCTTGTTATCATAAAATACAAGAGGCTCCTAGCAGCATTTATGTTACCATGCCAATAGGACTGTCAATAAAATTTAGGCTCCACGATCTGTTTCATTTATGAGACAAAGATACAATGTCAGCTAAAGGGAACAGTACAGAATATTAAAATCTGATAGACAAAGCAACGCTATCTTTTGTTGGGTTAATGGGAAAATTAATTGATAGATTAAGTTTTTGCTGTAAACTTTGTACCTCACAAAATGTACAACTCGAACATACCATGCTATAAACTGGACACAATCCGTGTGAATTACATTTGGGACAAATTATAAACGCGACTATAGTATCATTTGAGAGGGAAAGTTACATTTGGGCCAAACATATTGTTTACTACCTAAACCCTCCTTGCCTATAATTACATGTCAATATATGTGTTTTATATTTGCTTAATGTTTTATGTTGCTGATTTCACATAGGCCAAGCATAGTGTATAATATACAGACCCTTCGGCTCAGAGCCAATTATGAAAAACTAATGTCTTTGCTCTAACATTCTTTCATGCCGCTGCAATTGCTGCCTCACACTATTCTCTAGATATGAACAATATGTATATTAATTAAGTTCTGATTGATTTGATTGATGGATTGATTGGTGTTTAACGCCAACTTTAGCAGTATTTCAGCTATATCTTAGCCTGAATATATACGATGACCAACCATTAGCACTAGATCACCACGCCCATATCATTCGAAAGGGAGAGCTACTGATATAGTCACAGTGGTTATAATACAACATGTAATAACTTCCAAGATATTATGTCCTAAAGGGCTATATATTTAAGCTTACAGTTGTCACGTTGTATGAATTATCAGTCTGTCCACCAGAGGAAGGCAGTCCAGAATTAGATATGTTGTCTTCAAGAGAACGCAGGAAAAGCAAATATTAAATTAAACACATCAAATATGCATTTTTAAATTTCGAACATAGATTTTTACATCAAATATATTTCTTATCCATCGAAGCAATAATCATCATTGACCATGCGTAATTAGACATGAATACATGAAATATATCTCTATAAAATTCTTCATGTTGTTAAATATATCTACGGCCACATTTGTTCATTTATACAAAATCTTATTTATATTTTTCATAACCTGAAAGAATTTCTAAGGGCAAAATTCACTTTATTCGTAAAATCGTGTATCGTGTGACTTTCCTTATACCTCTCTCTGCTGTTTTTCTTTCTCTCATTAATATATGAGTTAACTTTATCCCAAAAAAACAGCTTGGAAAACGTAGATTAATATAGCTATAATCTTTTTTTTATATTTTTAACATTATTAATATGAAATGGTGGTTTGATTTTGAAGAAAATTTCCTACTTTATGTATTTTTATATCATAGGTTTAAATATATTTTAGCAAAGGAATAACAGCAATTATATACATTTAAAATTAATTTCTTTAACTCTAATGCATGGTGTGTATTTTGAGAAATTGGAAATTTTTCAAAAGTTTTTTTCGTTACATTTATGCTAATTTGCATCTGTCATTATTCCTCATCAAAATGGGTACATTATTGCTATCAAAACACAACGCAGATTTCAAGATTTTACTACAATTGTGACTTCTGAACATTTTGGTATATGTCACAATTTAGGAGGGGTATTATTGTTTTTGCCTCAGTCAAAACAAATATGTAGAGATTGAAATGGACAACATCAAAAAAATTTGACAGCAGGAATGATGACGTAAATGAAATAATTTTCTCCGTATCAACTTTCCCTGATGTTATCAATGGTTGACTGATAAGCTAAATAACCTACATCATATCCACAGCTAGAGCCATGAACTGGAAATTAATGAAGTCGTGTACTTTTATTCTCTTCTTGGTTCTAATATTTCATCAAACTGTTGGATTCGGACTTGAAGAGGACCATGAAACTAACTATTTGGATTTTGATTCGTCAAATTTAGTAGTTGATCAAACTTCTAAAAATAAAGTGGAAAATTTAGGATTTGTTTTGAAAAAACATATACATCAACTTAGGAGAAGACCTGATACAGAAGTAGATCTTATCTTTCTTATCGATAGCTCGGCAAGTGTTGGAAGAACAGACTTTCAAAATGAATTAAGATTTGTTAGAAAACTCTTGTCAGATTTTACAGTGGACAACAATCATACACAAATTTCTGTGATAACGTTTTCTTCTAAAAGATTTGTATTAAGACAAATCGATTATATCACTCCACAAAGAGAAGAAAAAAATAAATGTACATTATTTGATAATGATCTACCAAAGATCAGGTACAAGGGAGGGGGTACATATACACGAGGAGCCTTTCGGGAAGCTAAGGTAAGCTATTTATATAACATACAAAAATGTTTTTCTTTGTTTCTTTGTTTATCAAGATGAAAAATATTTATGTAAAAAAAACTTGTGTATCATTTATTATTTTTGTTTGTTTCTTTCTTTGCTTAAAAAATATCAGACTGAAAAATGTCTGTGCGAAAGTACTAATTACTTTAGTATGTAGTAAACATTTCTAGTTGAATCTGTACTTTAAAGAATGCGAACAGAATCTCTTATCTGTTCCCATTCTTCAAAACATGCATCGAATCTGTCAACAACCGCACTTATCACGGCATGAGAAATTACCCCATCTTAACACACAATTTATCACCGATATTCATTATGAATTAATACAACAATTATACAAATCGGTTATTTAAGGAGATAAGAGAAGTGTATCAATTAATCATACAAGATAAGCAGTAATGGATTCAATTAAATAGCCTTTCTAAAGTGTATGTCAATTAAACCAAGATTGAATTAAAGAACACTAAACTCGCGGTATAAGAAAATCCAGCAAATCTTATTTATCTTTACCTTTAAACAAAGAAATTCAAAATTCAACAAATGATACAATCAAAGCAGAAATAGAATTATGAACAATAACATGTGTCCTATCCATAAAACTATACAACACAAAGCCAGTATTGAGTCTCAACCTTGGGAACAAAACAAAAACGTCGTTTCGGAAATATTCTCTGACAAGATAAACATGTGTTAAGCAACTTGACAAACAATGAGTGTATCAACAATCTTGAGAACGTACAGCTGATTCTAGTGTCAATCATTGTATGGGTTAGGATTTTGAAATTGTCACAAGAAATCAAAATGATGTCAAACGTTACATTTTTATTTCTTAGAAAGTGCTATACTCTGCTAGACCAGGAGCAAGCAAAGCTATTTTCCTCATTACCGATGGTTTTTCCAACGGAGGTGATCCTAGACCGGAAGCCAGAAGAATCCGTGAAAGTGGTGTGAAAATATTCACCGTCGGTATTGCTAAGGGCAACAAGGAAGAATTATGGGATATGTCATCTGAACCTAAGAATGAAACTTGTTACATACTTGATAGTTTCGAGGAATTTGAATCTTTAGCAAGACGAGCATTACATGAAGGTATTGCATATATAATTTCATATACATATTTTGTACATGTATATACAAATGTAATAAATTTTCAAATAATCACTCCCCCCCTATTTTTTTTTAAAGAAATCATGCACGTTAACGCACAGAAAATGTTTTGAAACCTTAGATGTGAGGTTGACAACTATTTAATAGGTCTACTACCGTTTATTGGGGGTACATGGTATAAAAACACTAATTTATCATTATTAATTCGCAATTTCAAAGATTTTTTTGTGTAGGCCTAATCAAATATGACAAAAAGATTTTTCTGAATACGTCGTGGTCGTATGGTAGTTGGATTTACAACTGCCTGTGCAATCAGTGCCTATCACTACTAAAGTTGTGAGTTCGAATCCCGCTGATGGCGAGGTGTACTCGATACAACATTATGTGATAAAGTTTGTCAATGACTTACGACAGGTCAGTGTTTTTCTCCGGATATTCTGGTTTCCTCCACCAATAAAAATGACAGCCAAGATATAGCTGAAATATCGCTGAAAGTGGCGTTAAACACCATAACTCTAACGCCTAACCCTTTATCTGAATACAAAGCGTAAACAAAAAAAGATAAGATGTTTTGTAAGTCATCTCGGTTGACGAAATGTCGTAAGATTTTGTTCTTCTTCTAGATTTGGGTAGTGGTGATTTCACACTTCAACAAGAAGATAAGTGCAATGGACTGTGTTTTGAAGGATATAACTGTTGTGATAAGAAAGCTAGCTGTAAATGTGGAACCTATACTGGGACATATGAGTGTATCTGTAGACCGGGTCATTATGGTACTGGGCTCAAAGAATCCTGTAAACGTAAGTGTTGAATATAAAAATACATTTCGTTTAAAATGCATTTTTCATTAAATATGAGATAAATATCTTTTGTTTCGAGTCGTATCCATTACATCCAATTTCTATCATTTCTGTCGATGACGGCATGTGAACTTGTCTGATTTTACTAACTTCGATACTATTCTACATTAATTGCACTTAAGAGTACGACCATTGTACATGTAGTGGGGATAGGTGGGGCTATGTTTTCACACGAAACAAAATTCAAATTATTTCTTATTTGGACATGAAAGAAAAATCGGTAATTTTTGTTCAGCTTTACCAGAATTTCTCGTCAAAAATTTCAGGGACAGATTATTTATTCTTCCATCTTAAAGGTCAATTTAAATCATTCTTGCTTGCACACTTGTGTACAAACGGACCCGGCAAAAAATGTTTGGACTCGTGCATATCTAATTCCGGAACGGAACCGAACTGTACGAAGGCAAGAAGAAGGTAAGAATTCTGTTTATTTTTATTTTTTTGCATGAACTTGGGGGAAATAAATGCTTTATTAACCATTTCCTGCTGTCAGATGAAACATGTTGGCTATGTCATCGAATATTAATTGAGAAATAACCGATAATGTGCCGCAAAATGACGATCAGCTTGACCCCAACACCGAATTTCGCTCAGTTTCTCTTTGAATTGCTCACATTGAATGGAACGAAATGTATTGAAGGAACGATTGATGAAAAAAGATGACAAGAATCGTCACTTTGTGCTTTTAATTATTGATATAAGTAAGCACGGAGCGAAAGAAATGGGTCATGTCAAAATGGCAGGACCCGGTTTCGTGAATGATGTTACAGCATGATGACCCGGTTTTGTTCCAAAACATTTTACGAATAAACAGGAACCAAAGCCTTTATTTTCTCTGGAATAACATTGAAATTATGGCTTTTGTAACCATAATGTCCACTAGATGGATTCAGTTCAAGGTATTTAACTTTCAACATTTGTGAGCCATGGTTTTCCGTCGAGTGCTTTATTACTTCTTCAAATAGGACGAAGGTTGTTTTACAGTAATAACAATGGTGCGGATGATTTTCTCTAGAATGTTTGATTAAGTCATCGAATTGTGGAAATATTGTATCACAGTATAAACAATGGTGGTTGTGGATTTCTGTTGATTTGGTTCCTGTTTGTTCGTAATTTTTTTTGGAACAAAACCGGGTCATCCTGCTGTAACATCATTCACGAAACCGGGTCCTGCCATTTTGACATGACCCATTTCTTTCGCTCCGTGCTTACTTATATCAATAATTAAAAGCACAAAGTGAAGATTCTTGTCATCTTTATTCATCAATCGTTCCTTCAATACATTTCGTTTCACTCATTGTGAGCAATTCAAAGAGAAACTGAGCGAAATTAGGTGTTGGGGTCAAGCTGATCGTCATTTTGCGGCACATTATCGCTTATTTCTCAATTAATATACGATGACATAGCCAAAATGTTTCATTTGACAGCAGAAAATGGTTAATAAAGCATTTATTTTCCCCAAGTTCATGCAAAAAACAAATAAATAAACAGAATTCTTACCTTCTTCTTGCCTTCGTACAGTCCGGTTCCGTTCCGGAATTAGATATGCACGAGTCCAAACAATTTTTTGCCGGGTCCGTTTGTACACAGTGTTGCAAATGTAAAAACAAATTTCCGCCTTTCTCATCAAGGTGTACTACCGTATTTGTACTGTTAGACATATCAGAATCGAAATAATTCATGGTAGCCATACTGGATTGTGATTTTTAACGTGGGTTGATAGGATATTAGTAAATGTATACCTCTATGCCACTCGGGATTAAATCTAATATCCTGCCAACCCATGTTAGAAACTCACAACCCAGTATGGCTACCATGAATTATTTCTTAATAATATATAAAATAAGGTGTCCATGATCAGCCGAATAGCTAGAATTAGACTCCGTTGCGTAAAGAAGATCTCGAATGGAGGTCTGGTTGAACGAGACTAGATGTACCTAGAAACGAAAGTATTGACGGAAATGTTACATAATTATAGTTAATGATACAATATTTTGTATTTTTCCACACCAGCTTGTCCTCCAGGAACGTACAAAGCAATAGCAAGTCCGGGAGATGCTAGCACCTGTACAAGATGTCCAGATGAAAATCACACGACTTTCAAAGGATCAGTTGATCTGTCACAGTGTATCTGTAAAAAGGGTTTTAGGGATTTTAAAAATACAGGATGCGTAGGTAAAGTATATATACAATTAATAATATATATATATATATACAAATGTATATATATTGATTTTTACATTGTGGGGCCTGGGTGGCCGAATGGTTAGGATGGTTAGGATCAAAAGCCTAACACCACTGAAGTGAGGTCTTGTCCCGATACCCACCTCAATGTAGCTGAAAATTGCAGAAAGTGACGATAAATACCAATAACTCACCCTTACATTGCTAATGGTGTATTATTACATTATCTAAACCACATCATAGTTATCAAACAAACTTTGAAGATATCAAAGGGTGATATGAAGCTGTAATTCAAAGGACAGACAAAACAATGGCCAGAAGATATCAAAGGGTAATAGAAAGCCGTAAATCAAAGGACAGACAATACAATGGCCAGAAGATATCAAAGGGTAATAGGAAGCTGTAAATCAAAGGACAGACAATACAATGGCCAGAAGATATCAAAGGGTAATAGGAAGCTGTAAGTTAAAGGACAGACAATGAAATGGCCAGAAGATATCAAAGGGGTAATAGGCAGCTGTAAATCAAAGGACAGACAATAAAATGGCCAAACGGAAAATGGCAACTGGACAAACAATGATCTACAAAGCACTACACAGTAAACTAAAGATTGAGCAACACGAATCCACCAAAACACAGTATTGATTAAGTCCGAATTCTAGCTACGCAAGAATGTATTTATCTAATAAATAAAAATAAATTATTATGCTAAATACAAAATACCGTCTTCTCTCTTCTTTAACGTTGGCATCAATTGATATGACAGCTTACAATTGTTGATTAATTCTGACATCACAGTTGTTTCATTCAATTATTAACCGTGAATTAAATTATCTAAAAATGTGTATGTTGATCATAGTTTTTTTTTTATTATCATTGCCACATTCAGTTTTATTGGTGGAGGTAACCGGAGTACCCAGAGAGAACCACCTACCTGCTGCAAGTCACTGACAAACTTTATCACATAATGTTGTATCGAGTACACATCACCACGTGTGGGAATTCAACTTACAACTTTAGTGGCGATGGACAATGATTGTATAGATAGATGTAAATCCAAATATCATACGATCACGACTGTGACGGTGTACACAGAAGGCTAAGAAATAATGTATACAGCAAGTTATTAGACAAATTATTGTATTCAGTGTATTATTGTATTTATTTTAGCCTAGCCTTTTCTCAGATTGAGTGTCATCCAATTAAGGCTAACTTTTTTGTTTTCCATCCCAATTTTATCCATTGCTTTTCTTTGTTATAGCTACATACATATTTTAACTTATTATTTATTCAAACGAGATTCATAGAAATTCAAAAATATGTTTAATAGAATGTTGCTGATCCAAGTTTATCTCCAGCATTTATCTTAGCATATTCGATCAGGAATTTTTCCCTAACTTCTGCAGATTTGTACTTCATTTCAATTTTTATTATTTTACAGCAATGAGATGCCAAGTTCTTGCTTTACCAAAGAATGGTTACTTTGTTAATGATAAGTGTGATAACGTGTTTAATGCTGCCTGTGGTATACGATGTAAACCTGGATACTATCTAAAAGGAAGTAGTTTAAGAATTTGTCAGGAGGGAGGGTCGTGGAGTGGCAGAACTACAGAATGTATCAGTAAGTATTACTATCTTAAAAGGAAGTAGACTAAGAATTTGTCAGGACGGAGGGCCGTGGAGAGGCAGAACTACAGAATGTATCAGTAAGTATAAAGGAAGTAGATTAATAAGGGGGGGGACATTGCCACTTTATTCTTAAACAGCTTTCTTGTACGTCATTCTTAAAACATTAATTGATGCGTCTATATTCCCCTAAGATGCTAAATTCTTTAATTTCATATATCTTTATTTCAGTGAAGACATGTCCTGCATTGCCAAGACCAAAGAATGGGAATATGATTTGTGATAAAGATGGCTTTCCATTCTCTACTGTATGTCGTTTTACATGTGATACTGGGTACAAACTGGTGGGTTCCAGGAAGAGAGAATGTTTAGCTATAGCTGCTTGGACAGGAATCAATACTAGGTGTAGAGGTATATGTCCTACTTTATCATTCCCTGACCAAAGACGACACGCAATCAAAAATGGACAATCCAGAGCAACTGGCAACATATGGTACAGAAGACGAAGAAAAACAAAACAAAAACACAACACAGTATGTGTTGGACACCACTATGCGCAAGCACAAATAACGTAAATAAGACATGAGACCTCATACAAACAACTGGAAGTAAAGACGAACCGAATGTCGTATTTATGCGTTAATCGTAACGAATATCACAACACGGAAGTCTACTATAATGAGATATATATGTATCACGAATTAAAATTAATTGCAGAAATTTATTGTTTTATATCTGGATTCAACATATCCCGAAAAAATTGTTTGTACAATATGATATAAATACTGTCGAATGCATTCTGTCAATATGTAAAACAAAAATTAAATACTGTTTTTTTTTTTACAGAAATAACATGCAGACCATTACCTTTTGTAAAAGATGGGAAAATATATTCCTCAGCATGTACCAAAGACGATGTTCCATTTGGAACAACGTGCCAGATATCATGTTATCATGGATATTCCGTTGTTGGACCACCTATAAAGCAGTGCACACCTGATGGTATGTGGGTGCCCTCAGCTGATGGAGAAATGACACATTGTGATGGTATGCTCTGATATATTGTATATTTCCGGTTTAAAAAGATGGACTCTCTAATAAATCTAATAAATATAGTCTTCTTTTTTTATCAATACAAAAAATACCTGTTTTTATTTCAAGAAATATATAGCTACTGCAATTTGAAAATTATGCACTACGAATTTTATTTTGCAGATACGAGCCCTCCAATAATGAGATGTCCACGTGACATAGAAACAGAGGCAGATGCTGATGACAGTAGTGCAGAGGTTGTTTGGCAACCACCGGTTGCCCTAGATAACTCTGGTATAAGACCACTTGTAACAGTTTTGCCCGCCATTGAACCTCCTAAACGGTTTCCAATTGGATTCACAAAGGTCAAATATGTGGCAGAAGATTTAAGTGGAAATAAAGTCAAATGTACTTTTACCGTTCGTGTCAAAGGTAAATATTTTTCATTTCCTATAAATCGCGTGAAAAAAAGTTTGATGAATGTCTTCATCATGATACCAAAGGGATAGTACAATTATTATCTGGTTTGTGTACTCAATAGTTCACAATGCTTATTAACAGAAATGTACTATTGTATAGTTTTGCTGTTTAACAGCCTCGGATTTTAGTGGGCTTCTTGTTGCTAAAGTTTTAGTTTTCTGTGAAGTGAATTGAATATTATTGTTTGTCCGATTGTCCTTTATCTTTTGTCTATTGTTTAGTCGGTCCTTATTCCATTTACGGCTTCTGATTATCCCTTTAGTATCTTCAATATTCCAATATATTATTGATTTTTGATAATAATAATAACCTAACTGAAAATTAACCTATGTACTTTGAAATTATCGGTCTGCTATGCAATGTTTGATATATAGATTTGTTTTCTCAACTGTTTGGTGTCGAGCACCACGGATAAAAAATATACAGAAATATTCTAAATTGTTGCTTAACGTTATATAATTATATATACTGGAATTACTTTGGGATGATATTTTTAATATGACTATAGTATGATTTCAATGAAAGAAAATCCCTTAGTCGGAAAATAAATCAGTCTAGTATTGGGTTTCATTAGTAGATTAATACTGCACCGAACTAGTTTGTTCAGCAAGAACGAAAAAGAACAGCAAATAAATGGTTATTTATCTAGCTTTTTCTATAAGAACAAGGAACAGTAAATAAATGGTCCTTTATCTAAATTTCTCTGTATTTGTTATTGCTTTAGATATAACACCACCTTTATCTGATCGCTGTGTATCCCCCTTTCCATTTGTGACATCTGAACATTATGCTAATGTGACATGGGATGAGCCAGAATTTAGTGACAACTCAGGAACTATTGCCAGGGTAGAAAGGAACATTGCACCTGGATTGTTTCCCCAGGGACAAACAGAAGTTATATATACAGCATTTGATGAACACGGCAACAACAACACATGTGTAATCACAGTGAACGTTTTGCGTGAGTTAATGTTTATAATATTGAACGATTAAACCCTATCTCAAATCCAAGAAATTGCATATCCTATACAGAAAAAGAATATAAAGTGTTTGCCATTTGAAATTAGCCTTGGTGTTTGCAATTTCAGTGCAATGCTGCAAAATATTTGCTTAGATAAATTAAATGGTTGTTTCTTTGTCCGAGTAAAATTGTATATGCATGTCATGTTTTTTTGTATTTGCATATGCGTTTACGGTTATCTTACAACATAAATCATATACATAAAACGTCTACATTGGTTCTGGGTACTTTTTATTATTTAAGAGCTTGTCTATGAGAAAACCATGCTAAAACAGTCCGGAAGCAAGGTTGGCCAGTCCTTTTCAAAATTTGTTGGTAGGTAGACCACCACACAACATTTGCAAATGCATCAACTTTTTTTCAAATTTTCGAATATCATGACCATAGGAGGCGCCACCTATATTTCTACAATTTTCCCATTAATATGACAAGAAACTAGCCAAAAAAGGTCAGTTTTGAAACCTATTTTATTACTTATAACACAATATTATTAATTAAACCTTAGTGGTAATGAAATATATGTATAAGGAACTTTATATGTTCAATATTTAAATGGACCTCTTTCTTTATCATTCAAGGACAGATAACTCCCAAAACTTGACAAATTTCCAAATTTTCAATATTGCAAAAATAGGCTATGTATTTTTTATGTAATTGATTCAATATAAATATGTGAGTTCCAATCAGTATTGGTGGATTATTTTCAGAAAAAATCCTTCTATCAGTCAAACATTTTCCCACTTTTGTCTTTAAAATCACCACTTTTCATTTGTTCAAAAAGTACTATAATACTCATTTGCAAAGCAAAACCTTCTACATACTGAATATTTTATCCCTATCTGTTATAAAAATAAGAAAAAGAAACAAATTTAGGCGTTACCTTACAAGTTAGTAACTTTTTGGAACACCATACTAGATCATTCTCTTTTTACCTCTCCTTATTTAGAAAGTTGGCACGATGCCAACTTGTATGCTTTAATGATTAAATTGACTTTAAAAGGTTGTTAAAATGTCACAGTTGCCTCTAAAACATAAAAACTACATTATTTGCCTCTTCAATCGACAATACGGTGGTATTCAAAGAAAGCAATTTTACACTTGAATATGCTTTCTCTGGTGGTTGAATTTACTCTAAAAATAGAAATGGCTATTTCTAAAAATAGAACGACCCATTTGCACTTTTGATGGTATTTATGGTATATATTTTTGCTACCCTTCAGGACACATATGATATAAATCTGATTTTCGAACCTTGCTTCTGGACGAAATTTTAAATTTTGCATGGTTTTCTTATAGACAAGCTCTTAAATGTGTTGAAATGTTTAGATCATATACACAGCAAAACAGTGTGATTTTTTTAAATAATATTATAAACTATGATATTACAATGTATATATTGTAGCTCATCCATGCCAATATCCTGCACCCCCTGTTAATGGTGAACGAGAGTGTTTTGAGACTGACGAAGGGGTCCATTGTAAAGTGTATTGTTTAGAAGGTTATGCATTTGCTATGCCACCAGCAGACGATTATTTTTGTGCCTATGATCACAGATGGCGACCAGAGGACAAACTTCCAATCCCAGACTGTTCTGGTAAGTTATTCACTTACAAGACCAGCCTTTAAATATTGAAAGCTTAAACACTGTTGTCAAAAATAATGATGTCCTTCTCCCAAATAATACTGCCGTCATAAATCATGATGCTCCCTTCTAGGTAACATTGCCATAGAAAATTATGATATTCATCCAACTGACACTGCCGTACGAATCAAAATATAACAACCCACAGAAGACATTATGATATTCCTCCTACTGACACTGCCGTATGAATCAAGATATAACAACCCACAGAAGACATTATGATATTCCTCCTACTGACACTGTCGTACGAATCAAAATGATATAACACACAGAAGACATTATGATATTCCTCCTACTGACACTGTCGTACGAATCAAATTGGTTTAACAACCCACAGAAGACATTATGATATTCCTCCTACTGACACTGTCGTACGAATCAAAATATAACAACCCACAGAAGACATTATGATATTCCTCCTACTGACACTGTCGTACGAATCAAAATATAACAACCCACAGAAGACATTATGATATTCCTCCTACTGACACTGTCGTACGAATCAAAATGATATAACACACAGAAGACATTATGATATTCCTCCTACTGACACTGTCGTACGAATCAAAATATAACAACCCACAGAAGACATTATGATATTCCTCCTACTGACACTGTCGTACGAATCAAATTGATTTAACAACCCACAGAAGACATTATGATATTCCTCCTACTGACACTGTCGTACGAATCAAAATATAACAACCCACAGAAGACATTATGATATTCCTCCTACTGACACTGTCGTACGAATCAAAATATAACAACCCACAGAAGACATTATGATATTCCTCCTACTGACACTGTCGTACGAATCAAATTGATTTAACAACCCACAGAAGACATTATGATATTCCTCCTACTGACACTGCCGTACGAATCAAAATATAACAACCCACAGAAGACATTATGATATTCCTCCTACTGACACTGTCGTACGAATCAAATTGATTTAACAACCCACAGAAGACATTATGATATTCCTCCTACTGACACTGTCGTACGAATCAAAATATAACAACCCACAGAAGACATTATGATATTCCTCCTACTGACACTGTCGTACGAATCAAAATGATATAACACACAGAAGACATTATGATATTCCTCCTACTGACACTGTCGTACGAATCAAAATATAACAACCCACAGAAGACATTATGATATTCCTCCTACTGACACTGTCGTACGAATCAAAATATAACAACCCACAGAAGACATTATGATATTCCTCCTACTGACACTGTCGTACGAATCAAAATGATATAACACACAGAAGACATTATGATATTCCTCCTACTGACACTGTCGTACGAATCAAAATATAACAACCCACAGAAGACATTATGATATTCCTCCTACTGACACTGTCGTACGAATCAAATTGATTTAACAACCCACAGAAGACATTATGATATTCCTCCTACTGACACTGCCGTACGAATCAAAATATAACAACCCACAGAAGACATTATGATATTCCTCCTACTGACACTGTCGTACGAATTAAATTGATTTAACAACCCACAGAAGACATTATGATATTCCTCCTACTGACACTGTCGTACGAATCAAAATATAACAACCCACAGAAGACATTATGATATTCCTCCTACTGACACTGTCGTACGAATCAAAATGATATAACACACAGAAGACATTATGATATTCCTCCTACTGACACTGTCGTACGAATCAAAATATAACAACCCACAGAAGACATTATGATATTCCTCCTACTGACACTGTCGTACGAATCAAATTGATTTAACAACCCACAGAAGACATTATGATATTCCTCCTACTGACACTGTCGTACGAATCAAATTGATTTAACAACCCACAGAAGACATTATGATATTCCTCCTACTGACACTGTCGTACGAATCAAAATGATATAACAACCCACAGAAGACATTATAATATTCCTCCTACTGACACTGTCGTACGAATCAAAATATAACAACCCACAGAAGACATTATGATATTCCTCCTACTGACACTGTCGTACGAATCAAAATGATATAACAACCCACAGAAGACATTATGATATTCCTCCTACTGACACTGTCGTACGAATCAAAATGATATAACACACAGAAGACATTATGATATTCCTCCTATTGACACTATCGTACGAATCAAAATATAACAACCCACAGAAGACATTATGATATTCCTCCTACTGACACTGTCGTACGAATCAAAATATAACAACCCACAGAAGACATTATGATATTCCTCCTACTGACACTGTCGTACGAATCAAATTGATATAACAACCCACAGAAGACATTATGATATTCCTCCTACTGACACTGTCGTACGAATCAAAATGATATAACCCACAGAAGACATTATCATATTCCTCCTACTGACACTGTCGTACGAATCAAATTGATTTAACAACCCACAGAAGACATTATGATATTCCTCCTATTGACACTGTCGTACGAATCAAAATATAACAACCCACAGAAGACATTATGATATTCCTCCTACTGACACTGTCGTACGAATCAAATTGATTTAACAACCCACAGAAGACATTATGATATTCCTCCTACTGACACTGTCGTACGAATCAAATTGATTTAACAACCCACAGAAGACATTATGATATTCCTCCTACTGACACTGTCGTACGAATCAAAATGATATAACAACCCACAGAAGACATTATAATATTCCTCCTACTGACACTGTCGTACGAATCAAAATATAACAACCCACAGAAGACATTATGATATTCCTCCTACTGACACTGTCGTACGAATCAAATTGATTTAACAACCCACAGAAGACATTATGATATTCCTCCTACTGACACTGTCGTACGAATCAAATTGATTTAACAACCCACAGAAGACATTATGATATTCCTCCTACTGACACTGTCGTACGAATCAAATTGATTTAACAACCCACAGAAGACATTATGATATTCCTCCTACTGACACTGCCGTACGAATCAAAATGATTTAACAACCCACAGAAGACAGTATTCGAAGCACAAACAATGCATTGATCAAAAGAAAGGGGATAGAAAAAGCAAACAATGTTCTTCAAAATAGTAAACAGAAAGCTTTTGATTGTCCAAGAGAATACATTATGATATCCTCTCCAGACTGATTGTGCAAGAGAATACATCATGATATCCTCCCCAAGCTAACACTGAAGATACCTCAAGCGTTGATTTGGATGTCACATTATGGTCCAATTGAAATATCATGTATTACAAAGCATGAGTAAAGCGAAGTAAAGCATGGCAACCGTAAAACTTTCGAAGCGACGACTTCAACTTAACCACTATATTAGGAACCCTTGGTTCAGTAGCTTCCTTGTCAGTACCAAGCTACGATCAAGGAAATCCTGATAGGAACCAATAAGTTACCAATAAGTCAGTTTTAATGATATATAACACATTTGAAGTAGCTTAACATTTATTTTCTTTTGGAGTTTTTATTTAAACAGCAGTTATTTTAAAAGATGAATAAAGAATTTTACGTTATTTTAAAACATCAATCCAAAATAGCCCTGTAACAATGTTAATGTAAAAAAATCGTTTTTCAGTCGAGACCAGTGCAAACAGTGTTATACAGCCAGCTTCTGTCACTTATATAGGAACTGTGCCATGTCGTAAACAGGTTCTCGTTAATGAAATAGAAAATGTATTCCACCAGAAAGTCACAGAAAGGGTAATTAATAAATTATTTATGATTATCTTACTTTTATGTTTTTTTCATAAATAAAATTATATCCATATGTAATTACAAGGCATAAACTGTTTCAACATTGTCAGAGAAAATGTTTGTTTAAAACAATAAGATATACGATCATTTTTGTATGTAATAAGGATATATAACAAGGTTAACTCCAGAATGTGTATATATGTACCTTTGTGGTATACAAATATTAAACCTGAAACATTTACATTTTGTATATCTGTTTTAAGATTCGACAGTTTTAATCCCTTAGATGTTTGAAAATTCGCATCTAGTTTAGCCTTATTATATCATAAGCTGTGTTTTTCTAATTAATGTAGGTGGCGACTATGTGTGGTAATAATATTGTCTGTGAAGTAGATAACATACAGACAACATGTGAAGAAGACAAAGGTAAAATAGCATTAGAAATAAAAATAAAAAAAACCCTCTTATAAGTAATATTGCATTCGGGTTTATGTTATATACCACTGATCCATCAAAGTTCAAACCCCATCAGTAAAAATATGCTTAAGAATAAAGCGAATTCGATTGGAAAGAATATGGATTTAGATTCAGATCAGAGAAATTTCACTGCACTATTAGGAGCAACTAATATATCCAAAACGTTTAGGTGACTTAAGCCGATATTTTGCTATCCAGTTTAGGCCCTTTGGTTTCCTTGCTCCCAAAAACTTTTAAATTATTTGGCTTTCAAATATATTGACATTGGGCGTCACCTGATGAAGTTTATTCAAGAAACGCGTCGTGCGCACTAAATTAGATATCTACGTTATTATTATTTTGTTTTAGATTTTAACAAGATCAAGTTGGTTTTTAACAACAGAAATAAGAGAAGTATCTGGCGTTATTTTAGAACCAGAAGAGCACCAAAACGTCACAGGAGACGGAAGAAGACGTTTGCCATCACATTTGATTTTACAGTAAAAGGTTTGTATTATAAAATATAAGGGGGTCTATTATAAGAGGCGACATTTTACTTCATGGCAGTTTATTGTTGTGTATGCTACAATTTTATGGAGCACAGACCACACAATAAATGCAAATTGTGAACAAAACAAAACAAACATCAAATGAATAAAACGAAATGTCTAATAAACAATTCATTTAACCAGTAAAACAAGCAAAGCTGTAGTCTAGAATTGGGTTCTTAAATGACATGGGGGAAGCTGAAGTGTGGAATGTAGCATAGAATGAAAAACAAAAAATAACACACTGTCGGAACAATTCCAAAATACAACTGAAAAATTAGGCAAAATTGATACCACTAGCACACAATTACATCCCACTTTCCTGGCTTGGAACAGGCATTTCGGTAAAACAAAGTGGCTGGATTAAGCTAGTTTTATGGGCCCAAAGGATGTCATGCAAATATATTGCAATGTTTTATTATGATCCTAAATGTTTTAGCTGGACAATTATATGAAAATTAAACAAATGTAACGAAATTGTAAATAAGGGTAATAACAAAATTACCGAACTCCGGACAATCTTACAAAGGGAAAGTCAAAACTCATAAGTATATAAAAACAGACAAAATCAGTCAACAACCGGAAAACTGTGAAAACCGTAATGACCCTGACTTGGTACAGGCATTTCTAAAAAAAATGGTGTAAGTTTCTCTCTTGACATATATACCGAAAGTTTGATATTTCTTGTTTTTCATATTATTGTATATAGTTGTATGTCCTGGTTGTCTGTTTACATTGATATATCGTCTGGCTTTGCTATGCACAAATTGTTGAAGACTACAAAAAAAACATGTGTATATCCTTCTGATAAAGCTTTATATGATATATATAATAGGTGAAATGAAGAAATTTGGAACAACTAAAAGCCATTTAAAGAATCAGGATAAATTGGAACGTTCAATGGAACGAATTTTAGGCAATGTTAAAGAAGAAGCGACTGAGGGCGTATGGGATTTAAAGATGGATGGTAAAGTAATGATGCAGTTTGCCAACATTTCTTATGATGCTGAAGATCATCAATTTGAATGTGAACCAGGCAGTATATCAGTAAATACGTCTTGTAGTAAGTAGTTTACTGAAGACATATTGTCATTACCATCATCTAAGTATTATTTTCATCACCATTGATAGATTGTTTACTTCTTCAAGTCACAATCTTTAGTCCTTATCGAAAATGTTGCAAAATCAAACGAAGCATGTGGAATATTACATATACCATATACATATTTGTATATATTTTCATTTTCTTTTCTGTTGTACAAATGTTCTGTAACTATGATTTTCAAACAATTCTAGGGTTGAATTATTAATACTAATCGTTTATTTGAACCAGGAATATAGTGTACAAGTGCAAACACAATTCACAGTCTCGGATCCAAGTTACCTTTAGTTTTGAGTACAGAGCAAAACATGTACCTCAGTATGAGTAAAAGGTTATGTTATTCCCTGAGGTTGGGAAATTGTTATCTGATACACCTCTCATAAATTCTAGGTGATCAGAAATGTATTCAAGCATTAATATGTTTACTTGATCTGTTGTTTTACAATTCTCTTACGTACACCGCTGAATGAAACAACACAAATTGAGCACCTACATGTGTGCAAGTATGATGACCTTGTAAAAAGCGCTTCTTCATTTTCAGTACATTGTCCAGTTGGTACACTATACAATGTTATACACCAGGACTGTCAGAGTTGTCCACAGGGATCTTACCAGCCAGTAGAAGGCCAAGTCACATGCTTAGTATGTCCAGATCACACATCCACTTCAAACAACAATTCTAGAAGTAGAAATGATTGTAAAGGTAAAACTACTACACTTGTTTGTTCGTCACTGTCAATATTCACAATATATTCGTATTTGCTTGTCACATCCAGTAAAGACTACGTTTTTCTTCGATTTTCATTTTCAGTAAGCACCCTCACTTGTATGTGTTTATAATTAATTTTTTTTTAAATAGCATTTGTATTTTCCGTTTGCTTTCTAGATTTGTAATTCAGTTTTTATTGTTTAGAATAAAAGATGATCACTTTGGTTTCAGAATTATGTCTGCCTGGAACCTATTCTGAAGATGGATTAGAACAATGCACAACATGTCAAGAAGGTTTTTACCAAAATAAATATGGCCAAATGTCTTGTATACATTGCCCAGATAATACAACAACATACAGAAGAGGTGTCAGACGACTGAGTATGTGTAGAGGTATGTTAACAGAGAGACGATTTAGTATATGCACAGATGGGGGGAAAGATCAGGTTTTGTTTCTTTATTATCCCAGTCAATAGTGTGTATTGTAAAACGATATGTCATAATTCTCTCAAGTGTAAACTACAAGTTTGGTAGAAACCTCACCACTTGTTGTATTAGCTGTATATTTATATGTTAGTACTTTTGAAAACAGTGTGATATTTCGTATGACAGGAGCAAATGAATTATTCTAGTAACTTGTATTAATATTAGTATTCCTCTGAATCTGCTATCTTATCGGTCGACACTTTGTAAACGTTCCACCTTATCATTGCAGCTGAATGCAATCCAGGTTTTGTATCCAAGACTGGTTTAGAGCCATGCCTTCCCTGTCCTAAAGGGACATACCAATCTGATGTGGCAAAATCCTTCTGCCTAGAATGTCCTGGTGGTGGTAAGACTACTGATATCGGATCAACTGACATTACCGATTGTGAAGGTAATTTAATTAAACATCGATGCAGATCCTACATAAATATTTACATATTTAAACAAAAAGTTAAATGTTATTGAAAAATGTGATTACTCATTTTATGAAATGAAAACGTAGATATCCAATTTAGTGCGCACGTCGCGTGTCTCGACTAAATTTCATCAGGTACGATAAAAGTGAAGAGATTGGTAATATTAAGAATACTTAATGACAGCTTGGCTTTTTACAGATAAAAGTGAAGAGATTGGTAATATTAAGAATACTTAATGACAGCTTGGCTTTTTACAGATAAAAGTGAAGAGATTGGTAATATTCAGAATACTTAATCACAGCTTTGCTTTTTAAAGATCTTAAGAACATCAAACTTTAGAAGAAAAAACAAGAAAATTAAAATAATCCGTTCTTAACGTCATTGTTGTCTATGCCATTGCTTTTTCGTTAATTTAGCAATTAATATTTATTGTAGGAACATGGGATTACCAATCAGACATTCAGGATGAAATTGAATTTAATGAATGTTTTGGCAACCTCTGTAAAAACATGGCTACGTGTCAAAGTAGAGGAGGTTTTGGTTTTGATTGCATATGTGCACCGGGTTTCACAGGTAAATATTATATAATTGTTCTGTGTTTGATGGATATGTGTATTTGTTTGTATCCCTGGTTTCACAGGTTTGTTTGTATCCCTGGTTTCACAGGTTTGTTTGTATCCCTGTTTTCACAGGTTTTGGTTTGTGTTTCCTGAATCGACAGATATATATATGTTCTATGATTTTCTGGTATGAGATACAAGTAATTGCATAAAACAATTGGAAGGATATGATTCTGAATAATATATGTAGATCAGAATGTGTAAATAAAACGTACTGTTGAATGTTTATTTCAATGATATCCAAGACATTCCTTGATATTCACTGGGGGTTTAATGTAATTGATTGGTAATTGAAGATTAAAACGTGCACGCGTAAAATTGTATCAAGTATATGCCCCAGTATGCATCACAGTACTGATGCTGATATCGTAGTGAACAACATCATGGTGACGAGAATGAGATTTGTATATTGGTAGTACTTTAAACCAGGAAACCAACGACCACTGCTGCTGACTCGTTATATCTATTACAGGTGTTTATTGTGAACAGGAATTAAATGAGTGTGAATCAGAACCTTGCTTGAATGGAGGTACCTGTGTAGACCTAAAAACAGGATATTCATGTAAATGTGTGGACGGATATACAGGTATGTACAATGTATTTCTGTATAGAAGGTTTTTGCTATATGTAATGTCTGTGCTCCTAGCTTTCAACCTAACATGAATAAGACTAACATGTTTTACAACAAACTGTTTCTTATACGTCACAGGTAAAACATCTTATGTACATAAAAATAAATTATTTGACATTTCCAATGTTTTTGGTTGTTTGTTTGTTATATTGTTATTGTATTGTTTGTTATATTGTTATTGTACTGGAAGATATTAATGTGATTTTTTAAAGGTACCACGACTCTACTGCAAATGATGTAAAACCAATTATATTCTCTGTAAACATAATATATCTAGGTTTTATTGTTTGTTTCGATAAATGAAGATAATATCTAAAGGATGATTTAAATACAGTCATTGGAATTGAGAATAAGATTATCTCATAACAAAACCATATTTGCGGCTGACTTATGTTATCCTAAGACATATTTTGCGTATTTCTTTGGCACTTTAATATTGATAAAGGATTAATATTATGATTTCCTTACATTATTAACTTCAGGGTCTATATTACATTGTAAAATAACAGGATGAGTTTAACGCATGAGGTAATGCAAAAAATGACAGGCAACATGAGGTATCTTTCTTGATTGAAGGATTGAAACAACGCAGTGTATTATATTTATTCATGCAGGTGCGAAGTGTGAAGTGAATATCGACGAGTGTATAGAACACCCATGTGTTAACAATGGTACCTGTGTTGACGACATTAATGGATTCACTTGTTCCTGTCCTCCCGCATATGAAGGTAATTACAGAATAATTATGTAGTAATCATCAAATTTAAATGTCTTCATTCTTATTGTTTTGAATCTTTTACTTTACAGACCTTTGTGGGTTTTTTCATGTAATCGTGGTCGCCACGGTACAACTAGGTATATTGTTGAACGTTACACAATTCACTAAAGCCTAGTCCTTTGAATTGGACTAGCTTGACTATATTCACATCTCCGTGGATTTAAATTTGTTCAAGCTGTGGTTATTTCCAGCAATCATTTATGAGCATACCTTATGAAGGTTATCTTATCCCAGAAACGCGTCGTGTGCACTAAATTTGATATCTATGTTTTTATGAAAAGGAATAAATATTCTTCTAGATTTGCCATCGTGATTGTACTTCATCTGAAATTTGTCTTTTTTTATTTTAAACAAATTTTAAAGATAAACAGATAAATATGTTAAAAACGTTATTGAAAAACGATGATTGAGGCCCCTGATATGGTGAAACATAGTCGAATATATGATTTTTGTTTTACAATTTGTTTAGGTGTTAATTGTGAAAGGCTGAAAGATGACTGCATTAATACACCGTGTCAACACAGTGGGACATGTGTGAATACACTTCAAGGTTATGACTGTCAATGTGTGACCGGATACTCTGGTGTCGATTGTGAAATAAACAATGATGACTGTGCTACCGGGCCTTGTGTTAATGATGCTGTATGTACTGACGGCATAGCAGATTACAAGTACGTAAAAACTAATTTCATATCTATATCATGATTATAAGACTTATTTGGGGACGAACCCCTACACAGATATGACGAATTGACCATGGAACACTACAGCCATGCGGAGGTGTCTTGAAACCTTAGCGCCTTAGGTTGCCAATCCTGGTCAGATGTGTCAGGCTTGTCGTCGAAAGTCAGCTACATTTACCACTCGGCTACCAAAGCCTGTAGTATCACACTCAGAATGATTAGTAACATACAATTGTTCTGAGTCAGAATGTGTAGATATTCCCATTACTTCTATCCATTGTAGTAGGTTTATAGACAAAACAATAATAGAAAATTAACTTGTTTTGCCATCATCTTCCCCAATCCTCAATCAGTCAATTGTATTTACCAAAAATAGTTAAAATGTTCCAAAACATCTTAATTGTCGATATTGTGAATTAGAACGTGTTTTAAACCTTAAAGAGTAAACAAACTATGATAAGACGAGTCTGGACCTTGACATTGTGACCTTACTCAGGATCCGATATCTAACCAGTTGGCTACATCTAATTATAGTAATGCTTTAATCTATGTAATATTTAGGAGAATTCGGAAACGCATATACAGAAAATGTATGTGTGTGTGAAACAATTTAATTTCGAGCGATCATGATAGGTTAGAACGTTTGTTGTTTTCTTTTTTAAAACTAAATCCCCCGTTATTAGCATTCTCTGATGAGTATCCGTAATTCTTTGTTTATCTTGTAGATGTGATTGTTTACCAGGCTTCACAGGAAAACAGTGTGAGACAGACATAGATGAATGTCTTCCATCACCTTGTGCCACTGGTTCAACATGTGTTAATGAAATCAACTCATTTAAGTGCTTATGTCCAAGCACATTCTCAGGAAGATTATGTGAAACAGGTAATATATTTATTCTTGAAAACGATGTCAGTTGATTAGTGTTGATGTTTATTACAATTTAATTATCACCAATTTAACCTAGGGATGAACTTTAACCCTATATTTACCATATTTTTTTTTACATAAATCTGTAGTCAGCTGATTTTGTATGTGACAGCCTAAATATATTTTTAATCCGCATTATACCTGAAAATATAAATCAACTTTCAAAAGTTGGCCAGATCCGATTTGGTAAGTCTGTATCTTGACAATTAGAATTATAATGTGTCCAATATTATTGTGGAACTAGACTGGGGTTAAACGTACAACATTGTGGAATTCGACAAGGTGCACATGCATGTTTATTTATTATAGAATGCGACACTGTTTATATGTTAATTCTGGCACCATAGAACTGTCGAAGGCTCTCCATGGTAGTTATATTATTTTAGAATTCTACACTATTTACATGCTAGTTCTTGATTGTCACATTGTTTTATAATTTGATGCTATCTACAAGTTAATTTAACCAGAACTGTAGAACTTTCGAAGGGCTTTCATGCAAGTTATATTATTGTAGAATTCGAGACTATTTACATATTAGTTCTATCATTACTGAAGTCGATGTCAGTTTCATATTATCTATGTCATTGTAGAACTTGATAGTGACTACATGTTGGATTTCCCTACTGGTGGAACAGTAAATTACGCTTCATTTCCTATGAATAGAGATTTAACATCGTTTACCATTGCCTTCTGGATAAAAACATCAGACGAAATCAACCAAGGAACACCATTCTCGTATTCCGTGGGAAATTATGACAATGCTTTGACAATAACGAACTATGATGGGTAAGGAAACTATGTCATATCTTCCAAGTGACTATTTACTATGCTAACAAGTGTTAAATACTTCATCATAGTATCCAGAAATTCTCTGGCAGATTGGTTTTTCTCTGGTATTTGGCTTATATAGCAGAAATTATTATATGCTCATAAATTTTCCATGTTGTGAAAGTGTCATACCAATTATTATATGTTGCATTATTCATTTTGGTGTTAACCCAGTAATCATTATCTTCACTTATCGGTTTTGTGTGTACCATCTGTACAGGCACATTGTTTTAAATGAATATCACTTCAGACAGATATCCCATATACAGTTACATCCATTAAATAAATGTCACTTCTGATGGACACTTAAAATGTACAGTAAAATCGTTTTCGACGAATGGCAGTTCTTACGGACATCCAACACTACAGTTATATATATTGTAGTTTAAAATAAATGTCACTTTTGATATACATCCAAATGTACAGTTATATATTTTTATATTCTGTTACAGGTTTGTTATTTATGTAAATAATAAAAAGATGAATACTGACATTGATGCTAACGATGGTACTTGGCACCACGTGTTGGTCACGTGGTCATCAAACAGAGGCGCATGGAAAATGTATAAAAATGCGCTTTTGTGGGATCAAGGATACAACTTAGCGGCAGGGGAGACAATTAAAGGTTGGTAGTTCTGAATTTGCATAGGATATACATATATTTGTCTTCTAAAATTCTAAAGTAGCTTTTAAACTCGAAGAGTGTTCAATTAGGGAATAACAACCCTCTTTAAATTGATCATGCAGGCGTCATTTGATACCCGAAATTATCCAGTTAGAATTTGGAATATCTTTGATTTCGCCAAATACCAGAGTAGTCTGTTTCATCGAAATGTTCTTTTAAATATTTAATCCAGACGAAGTGAACATTTACCTCAATAGAAAGCGTGCATAAAAGTTTATATGATAAGTACGAGAGTTTTATTTCTTTCCCCAATAAAAGTCTGGCCCAAAATGACACCATCCTTATTTGTATATCAATATATTATATTAGTCCAAATGCGCATTTATTCAATTATGCACAAGGTGTTTTTAAGTTTAATATAAGGTATAATAGGCAATGATTCAAAAAATCGCCGTTACCAGATGAGTGATAGACTCATGTGAGCCTCTTGTTATTGTTTCTAATAGCTAAGTTCTCAAAAAGAGGCTTGAAAACAAAATTGTGTGTGGTGCCAAATAACTGGCATGATGAATTGACAAAAAGAAAAGTCTTTTCCTAAATCATATGAGATTACAACATATTGTTGCATGTTCGCTAGTATTCCGTTTATATAATAAATATCTTAATACACTTTTCCAGTAATTATTGTTCATATTTCAGGTGGAGGGAAGGTTGTGATAGGTCAGGAGCAGGATGTTGGTGGCGCTTTCAGCCAACCAGAATCATTCGTTGGGTTACTCACTAATTTAAATTTATGGTCCAAGGAATTAACTTTTACACAGATTGAAAACATGATAGTGACGTGTGACAAAGTTATAGGTGACGTGATAGCATGGCCAGATGTACAGTCAGGTGTACAAGGAGATTTACAACCTAATCCATCTGGGTTCTGCAGAGGTACAGGCTTTGGTTACTACGGCTATGGATAATTATGCACTGAATAGAAGGCTTGACATTTTTATCACAATGCAAAATGTTTATAATTGCTATAGTAGCGCCTAATTAGATAATAAAACAAAATAAACAATACACAGACTGATTGTATTGTGAAAGCTGCTGCATGGCCTTGTGGTACGAAGAGATAATGTTGATAGTGCTTTACTTCATTTAGTCTGCTCTTATCAGAAATCAGTTTAGTATTATGTAGATTAATGGCTATCTATTGCTTGTCATGCTTTCTTACTCATAATATGTGGAAGGTATGGTCTTATGTATACTAAATATATAAAAAAAATAATTGAATGAATGTATATTATAATATGACCCTTTCCATATCGGCCCTTGCTTATCATATATGATATGAGTCGAGGGATGATACCTGGATGATATGGAAAAGGACGTCGCATTTTAGTATGAATAAGCGTTAGAGAATACCGAAGGGGCAATCAAAAACGGACAACCCAGAGAAACTACAAGAAGAAGAAAAAAAAGCAAAAACACAAGATAATATGTGTTGGACACCACTATACGGAAACAAACACAAATAACGTAACTAAGACATGAGCCATCCTACAAACAACTGGAGGTAAACACAACACGGAGCTCAGAACGTAGAGACACATAATAGGACAACACAAAAAACTACAAACAAAATGGGCAACACAGACCCCTCCATATTTTGGTAACACTGATAAAAGGTAAAATTATCACATATTATATATATCACAGAAAGATTGTAAATAATTTTGTGTTTCCATATTCTCCTCTCTTTCAGTTTATTATACTTATACAGTGTTTAATATGCTTCTTCCAATCAGAACTTGCTTCATTATAACATCATCAAATATTTTGCTTGTATACTCTTGTCTACATCTCATATCAAAATGGAGACAGTTATTCAACCAAACAGTGTTAAACAATTGTGGTATTTTCATATGTTTGTTTATTGTCATGCTAATTTCACAATTGTTGTGAAATCCATTGACGTATTACTAAAGTACCGGGACACATTGGGATATAACAGCATAATTGTGTAAACCCCTTTTCCTCCACACCCCGATTCCCCACTTTGAAATATCTTGCATCGCGCTTGTCATTTGATCCAAGCATATTTTTCTTCATATTAATCAATGCAATCAACCGGAATGGAATCTACTTTTATTGCCGTGTCTTTCTCTTTAATCACATTTTATGCTTCGCCACTAAAACACCATAGATTATGCAAATTCTTTATCCTTCATTATCCTGACATTTACTTGCTCATTCGGGAATCTGCTGATGGGTGCTAGAATACACAAATGTGAATATACAATCCAGCAAGATACATGTTCAGTTATGATCAGCTCCTCCACTGAAATATCTTCCGGATTACTGAGTTTTCCAACACAATCAGTTTTCCATTTAATGCTTGACTTCTTCATTGCTTGAACATATCCTGTTGCTTCATTTTGTTCGCCGTGTCAAAACGAGCACCTTTCCGTTAACCATTGTTGGTAGGAATGTAATGCCGTCATTTGAATATGGTATGATGATCAGTTAAATATGTTCATGGCACTTATATAGATCGAGCACTTGATAAATTATCTTATAAAAAAAATAACAAGTTTCATAATGTACTATGTAATACTATGAAATCTACACCGAATCTCCTAAGGACTAGCTGTTGTGTTCGGAATGGGTAAACTTTTGTGTTCGGAATGGGTAAACTTTTGTGTTCGGAATGGGTAAACTTTTGTGTTCGGAATGGGTAAACTTGTGCTTTATACAGGTTACATTGACAAAGCGTTCCTCCATTGAGACTTTATTAAAAGTTCGGTTTATACAGGATTCCGGGTTATTCCGTATTCGGTTTAGACAGGTTCCACTGTAAATTCAAATAGCACACGTCCACTAAATACTGAATTATATGACACCTCTGTCATCTCTTTACTAGTGCATGATATTATTTTAAAAAAATCAGAAATGAACTTACAAGTACTAGTATACAAACCTTCTCATTTTAATTGTTATTATGAGGATTTGTGGATTATCTCCAGCATCCGATATAGCTTATTCTGAACGAAAGTCCGTATGTTAGTTCAGTTTAGGTTTTTTGTTCGTGCGCTAGCCATGTCCACCTGGATTATGATTTCTTAACTTGGTATTCTACACTTATGTCGAATAACAACAGCTAAAGAACAGTCCTCAAGCTGCCTAGTAAACAATGTGTATTTAGATGTTATATAGTAACAAATTTTTCTGGAGTCTCAATCAATTTTCTTACAATAGTTGCTATTTTAAGACTTACAAGCATTCGTTTAAGCATAGAGAACATCTATAGCTACAGACATATGCTTTCACTTGATGTGGTTGCATGTCAGAATGAATATATTTGGACACCACAATCAACTGTAAGTATGCTTATTTACTCTATAAAAGTTCGCACAAAAATGGTACAATAATGCTTTGATTTTAGTCTTTATATGCTTTGATTGTTAGCATAGATGTTTGGATACACTACTTAAAATGATTACAAATCAAACTTTTAATGCAAGGTTGTAAAAATAAAGGTAGATATCTAGTTCAGTGTCCATGACGAGTTTCTAGAATAACATGCTCTCAAGTCACACGATTGCAAAGCTAAATGATTTATAAAGTCTTTTCGAGCAAGAAAACCACTGAGTCTAAACGGGAGAGCCAAAATATAAGTATATCAAATATCTTCCGTTTTTCTACTTCTTAAAAAGGATTTTACTATAAAAAATGAATATTTGATTGTTATGCAATAACGTCCAACAAAACCTTTTGTGTACAAGTTTAGTTATTGTTTTATTATGATAAGAAAACTAGGTATCGAATGCGTTCAGTATACATTCAATGTTATTTAATCTTTTTTACTTGACAATGCCGGGACTTGAATATTACGTATTCATACGACCACGGAAATGTGCAGTTATATCATTTTCATATCAGTAATATTATTTATGTATCGGTTATATCGCTCAAACATCAGTAATATCATTTACATATCGTATATGTATCGACCTTAAATTTGTGTCCTATTAGTTCTTCCGGATGTACTTCATATGTATATGAAAACACACATGTACAGCTACATCATGTAAATACGACTTTTATCGTTTATATATGAGTTATATCGTTTCCAAAACAATTGCATCGCTTACCTATCATCTACATTGTTTACATATCAGCATTCAGCAATATCGTCTTACATATCATTTATATCGTTTTAATATCAGCTATATCGTTTTACATATCAATTATATCGTTTTAATATCAGCTATATCGTTTTACATATCATTTATATCGTTTTAATATCAGTTATATCGTTTTACATATCCATTAAATTGTTTTGATATCAGCTATTTCGTTTTACATATCCATTAGATTGTTTTGATATCAGCTATATCGTTTTACATATCCATTAGATTGTTTTGATATCAGCTATATCGTTTTGCATATCCATTAGATTGTTTTGATATCAGCTATATCGTTTTACATATCAATTATATCGTTTTGATATCAGCTATATCGTTTTACATATCAATTATATCGTTTTGATATCAGCTATATCGTTTTACATATCCATTAGATTGTTTTGATATCAGCTATATCGTTTTACACATCCATTAGATTGATTTGATATCAGCTTATTTCGTTTTACATATCAATTATGCCGTCTTGATATCAGCTATATCGTTTACAAATTAGTGTTATAGTTAACTTATTCACTGTATCGTTTACATAACAACATGTTAAAGTTGTACCATATTAGTTCTGTCGAATGTATTTTTAATTCAATCGTATTCAAAATCGTCATTTTTATTAATTTTCATTTTATTCGACCAATCTTGGAAACGAAGAGGAGAACATAAATGTAAAAGAAATTAACAGCCTTTGTGCAAATTATTCCCATCCCCTGCGTTCGAATTGATCATCAAATTATGTGCGTATACAATGTGTTACTGTTCGAGCCGCTCACCAAAATAATTTAAAAAAAAAGTAAATACTGCATTTTGTCCTTGCGCTGCAACCTTTAATATTAGCCAATGCTGACCAGCTTAGGTGACAGCAATTGTGTATTCCAACTTTAAGCATCATACTCCATTATACACATGTATGTCCTTCTTCCCGTTACCATTCGTCGTGGGTTATGTGCATAGATCAATTCGATCAAATTAATCTCCTCTTTTGATATAGTTAAACGTTATATAACAATGAACGATTTTGTGATGTCAAATGTCTTGTGTACCGGTAAACTTTCATGAAGAAATGTGCGTTTTTTTTCATTCTTATTATTATTATTATTATTATCATTTGCAGACTGTCCGATCCCGTCAAAACCACTTAACAGTCATATGAACTATAATGGAACTAAAGCTAATGACATTGCAAATTATAGCTGTTTGAAAGGTTACAATTTGGCGGGACAAACGAGCAGACGATGTCTTAAAACCAGTGAATGGGAGAATGATGACCCATCGTGTCTCCGTAAGTGTTTTATTCTCATTAGAATTGTTTTCATCATTAGAATCAATATGGGAACAACAATGTACAATAAATAAAATTTGAAAATACACACTAGAACAACAAGAACCTTTTAAACAATGCTTTAAGCTGGGCATCACAAGTTCATAACTCGGATTACATTTGTGGATACAGCCTGCAGTCCCTCGTTCTATCAAAATGAATAAATACCTGAATATTTAACTCAAAGTACCTGTATAAGAGTATGAAAGTTGATGAAAAACAGCCATTGTTCTTGAAATTCACTAGCATAAAATATGTATTTCACCAACAAAATATTTGAGATGAAACCCAAAATCAATGACTACTTAGGGAACGACCATTTAATTTGTTCCTGTATTTAAATACTGTTACAGTGACAGCCGGAACCTTTGAACCGTAATGAGAGCGGGAGGTTTGGCGCCTTAAAATCTGATTCAACCCACCATTTCTTTAGAAATGCCTGTACCAAGTCAGGGTCATTACGGTTTTCACAGTTTTCCGGTTGTTGACTGATTTTGTCTGTTTATATAATTATGAGTTTTGACTTTCCCTTTGTAAGATTGTTCGGAGTTCGGTAATTTTGTTATTACCCTTATTGAAGGGGGGGGGGGGGGGGGGGGTATGTTTTTTTTCTAAAAAAAATATTCTGATTCCCAATGTTGCTGAAAAAATATTCTGATTTTGTTGGAGGAATAAAAAAAAATCTGATTCAGAGTTTTTGTCATATAACCTAATGTTAAATTCTGGACAAAAATTCGCGCTTTGCGCGACAAAAAAAATAAATATTCTAACTCTTGTGATGTCCGAAAAAAACATTCTGAACGAAACAAAAAACCATAACTCCCCCCCCCCCTTTTCAAGTTAAATGGTCGGTCCCTTAACATGCACTGTTATATCTGATAATCACGTGAGATATTGTCAAGAAATTAACAAACTCAATAAGATGGTGTTAAAACAATAACATAAATTGTGTGGACAAGAAATAGACAAAACTAAACCATGACAACCACTGAATGCTTAATATGGAGTTTTGAAAATAAGTAATCATGTAAAAACTGAATATATCGTAGCAAAAACACCTTTGTCAAATCACAAAATCGATACTGAATACAGTTTGAGAAAAATGTAAACAAAAATGCATAATGAAATTCATAGAAATCTTTTATATTCTGAAATCCTGATTTTTGTTTACCAGTCATCAGATGTCTGTACATATAATAGACATTAATATAAGATACACAGTATAACGTGAATTTCCTATGTCATAAATAGAAGTGATAGGATGAAACTCTACTGAAACTGCTACCAAACCAGGAAGGCAGATGTACCCTAAAAATTACATTTTCAGCCCCAAAAATATAAAAATATTAACAAATATTTAAGACATTACATGTTTCAAAAAGTTCTCTCTTTAATAATATGCTTATAAATATATATTGCCTTTAACAGGTGTGGATTGTGGTTTTCCTGGTGTGATAAGAAATGGCTATGTCATAGGAAGCAGTTTTAGTTTTGATAATAGAGTCCGATACAGGTGTAACCCAGGTCATAAAGTAGTTGGAAATACTACAAGATATTGCAATGAGCTTGGAGATTGGGAAGGTTCAGCCCCTATATGTGAAGGTATACTGTTTAGATTATGAAATATATATCTGAAATCTGCCAAGATGGTGCGTGGTGTTGTTAGGATATAGTGTTTAACCACGCTGTTTTAATTGCATGTGTAATTGTTTGACAATATTATTCTATTTCACACTCCAGATGCATAGGAGTGGATCGGAAAGTTGGAGACCTAAAAGTGGGTGGGGGAAAAGCTTTGTAAGTGGAATGGAAAATAAAGGGTAAGCGTGAGATGAGGACGAAAAAGTGGGGGCTTGTTTTCAAACCTAACAAGCCAAAAAGGGCATTTGCTTTCAATAATACCCTTTTACCTTTAAATGATAATATTTAGACTTCCAATACTGACACCCCTCCTAAGATCCTTCACTCAGTCACACAACTGGAATGGAACTGAAATGTTCAGTGATAAGCATATCTTATAAATCATGAAGAAATTCGACGTCTAAACTGGGGCGGTCAATAATCACCCTTAAACTGGGGCGGTCAATAATCACCCTTAAGTTGGTGTTTGATCGTTGAAAAACAGCAAACAATTCACGAAAAAAAATATATACAATTTATAAAAGTGTACAACATAACGGATGTAAAATTTAAATTGCAATAAAAAAAAATACAGGACAGACATGTTTCTTCAATTATCACGAAGCAAACCTCAAAATGGCACAATTAGTATGGGTCAAACTCTCAGGTCAAATGTTTCTGTCAGTACGTTTCCACTCCATATGACTCCATATGATTAGTACAGAACAAAATTATCACAAAAAAGAACACAACCACGATTACGTGATCCGGAAGGGGTAACATTTTATGTTTTATATATTTCTCCCGTCAATAAAACTATAATTGCCTTATTCAATCAAGGAATCATTAATGAAGTTCCTTCTTTTTTCCTTTCAGAAATAAAATGTATTTTACCTATCCTGTCAGAGAACACCAGAGTGTCAAATTCAAAAGAATATTTTAGACCTGGAGAGGATGCAACATTCAGCTGTACAACTGGAAACCGACTGTATACGGAGCATGACTCTGTTACATGTCAACGAGACGGAACATGGGACAGAAGTGTACCTACTTGTGATCCACAAATATGTAAATCACCCCCATCAATACAACATGGCGGATATGATGAAGACGGTGATTCATTTTCTGTCGGGTTCATGATTCAATATTCTTGTGATTACGCCTATAAATTGTCCGAAAACAATTTGAATCAGAAAGGTAAAATACAATGTCTACCATCTGGTGAATGGGAAACTAGTCTCCCTGAATGTTTGGTGATTACTTGTAGAACACCACCAGATGTACCTTATTCCAGAAGAACATACTCATCACTAGAGCTCTTGTCAACAGTAGAATATGAATGTGAGAGAGGGTTTAATATGAATGGCGAAAACACATTAGAATGCCATGAACATGGGTTTTGGGATCCAGCTCCTCCCGATTGCGACCCAGTTGATTGTGGTCCAGCAGAATCGCCTCCGAATGCCGTAGCCACTACAGGTAGTACCACCTTCGGAAATACAGTAACGTATCAGTGCAAACCAGGTTACTATCTTAATAGCGCAACCAGAAGAACATGCTTAGAAAATGGTACATGGAGTGGTATTCCTCCACGTTGTCTTCCCGTATCATGCGGACAACCAGAAAACATTGAACATGCTACTCGCGTAGGCGAACGTTTCTTATTTAAGAACACTATACATTATAGATGCGATCCTGGATATAATTTGATTGGGGAATCAACTAGACGGTGTACAGGGACCGGTGCTTGGACTTCTAATATTCCAACATGTACAAAATTAGAATGTCCACCTCCATTAAACATCGATAATGGATATTATACACCTTCGGATTTTTATTATGAAAACATTGTGACTTATCAATGTGAGGTCGGATATTATATCCAAGGTAATGCATCAATCCAGTGTTTAAGTAGTGGGCAATGGTCACCATTATCAGCTAAATGTGAGTCTGTTCTCTGCCCAGTGTTAACTGTACCGAATGGTGGTAATATAACATCGAACGGTCGGACATTTCGTAATATGGCTACATTTTCCTGTAATGAGGGATATACAATAGACGGAGAATCTATACGTATATGCCAACCAGAAGGGTATTGGTCTGGCATTTCACCTACATGTACACCTGTTACATGTCCAGTTTTAACAATACCAGATAATGGAAATATAAGTACGACAGCACAGACATTCGGAAGTTATGCTACATATTCATGTAATGAAGGATATAACATGGTGGGTGAAAATATTAGAATATGTCAACCAGAGGGATATTGGTCAGCTAGCTCTCCGACATGTGAATTTGTTCTTTGTCCAACGTTGACTATACCGGATGGCGGGAACTTAAGCACAACTGGTCAGACATTTGCAAGTATGGCTACTTACTCATGTAATGACGGATACAGAATGAATGGTGAATCTATCCGTATATGTCAACCGGAAGGTTATTGGTCAGGTAACGCATCATCATGTACCCCTGTTATTTGTCCTGCATTGGATATACCAGGTAATGGCAAAATAAATATAACTGGTCAGACATTCGGCAGTATGGCTATATATTCATGCAACGAGGGGTATACAATAATTGGCGAGACGACCCGGGTATGTCAGTCAGAAGGTTCTTGGTCAGGTGTTGTGCTTATATGTGAAATTGTTCTATGTCCTGCGCTGTCTTTACCTGACAATGGCCGTGTAGAACCGACGGATCTAACTTTTAACAGTATTGCTACATATTCATGTGATAATGGATACACATTAGAAGGGGAACGTTTTCGGAGCTGTCAATCAGACCAGACTTGGTCAGGTGTAAGCCCTATTTGTAAACTTGTCCTATGTCCAGCTTTAACAATGCCAGACCATGGCAGCATAATTACAAATGGTTTAACATATGGAAGTATGGCTACGTATTCTTGTAATACAGGATATACCATTGAAGGAGAAAATATTCGTAACTGTCAATCAGATGGAGATTGGTCTGGTATAATACCTACATGTAATCCTGTTATTTGTCCAGCTTTAAGCATACCAGAAAATGGTAATTTAGATACGTCTGGTCTGATATTTCGCAGTACAGCTATTTATTCGTGCAATGTTGGATACGCAATAAATGGCAACAGTACCCGGTTATGTCAATCAGACAGAAATTGGTCAGGCTTGCCACCTATATGTGAACCTGTTATATGCCCTGTTTTATCAATACCAGATGGTGGTAGAATAGTTACAACTGGTCAAATATTCAACAGTGTGGCAATTTTCTCGTGTAACGATGGATACCTAATGAATGGGCAGGCCTTCCGAAGATGTAATTCAGAAGGACATTGGTCGGGTATATCACCTATATGTGACCCTGTTCTGTGTCCTATGCTGGCAATACCCGATAACGGACATGTAGTTACGAATGGACAAATATTCAGAAGTGTTGCTACATATACCTGTAATGCTGGATATACGTTGATAGGCGAAGACGTCCGAATTTGTCAATCCGAAGGGCAATGGTCGAATAGAGAACCCTATTGTGAACCTGTTCGATGTCCAGAATTAACAATACCGAATACTGGAAGTGCAGAAACGACTGGTTTGACATTTCTCAGTGTTGCCACCTATTTATGTAACGATGGTTATACAATGGAGGGTAACAATAGTGCCAATTGTCAAGCAGACGGCAATTGGTCAAGCAGTGTTCCTAAATGTAATCCTGTTGTTTGTCCAGAATTAAACCTATTGGATTATGGTACCGTTTCTGTAACTGGTCAGACATTCCGTAGTGTGGCTACTTATGCATGTAATGATGGATACATAATGGAGGGAGAAGAAATTCGAGCATGCCTAGCAGAAGGCATTTGGTCAGGTACTGTCCCTAATTGTAAATCAACAACTTGTGTACCACCCTCAACAATACGTAATGGTGCAGTTAACTATAAAGACGTGCATATTGAATCTGTTGTATTCTATGTGTGTGACGATGGTTTTAGGCTTATCGGTGACGATGTTAGACGATGTAGGAGCAATCTGACATGGAGTGGTTTTCAACCATCTTGTATTGTAATTACTTGTCAAGATTTACCTCAAATAGCAAATGGTCAACAATCTACAACGGGTTTAGTATATAACTCGGTTGCATCATTTGAATGCGATAGAGGTTATGAACTTCAAGGAACAGATGAACTTATTTGCACAAATACCGGAGAATGGTCAGCACCACCACCCTCCTGTTCTGCTATAGAATGTGAGACACCTGGACGTATAATATCTAATGGAAGGATGTTTGGTGACATGTTCACCGTCGGTTCAGTAATTTCATATGAATGTGATATAGGCTATAACTTGCAAGGTTCTAGGAATATAACTTGTCTGTCAACAGGACATTGGAAGGAACCAATTCCTGTATGTGAAATAGTCCGCTGTAATCCTCCAAGGTTGAATCATGGGTTAGCATCTACTTTTAAAAACGAATATAATACTCGCATTACTTTTTCTTGTAATCAGGGATATGTACTATTTGGTCCCGTGGAAAGGTTGTGCTTAGCTAACGGAAATTGGAGTGGACCTAATTCAGTTTGTGTAAAATGTAACGACCCCCCGAACCTAGAAAATGGCTTTGTTAGTATTGATGATGAAATAGCTACATACGGATGTATTCTAGGATATCATCTCATCGGAAACAATAAATTAGAATGTCAAATGGACGGTTCGTGGATAAATGAACTGCCAGTTTGTCTTACTATAGAATGTGATACACCTGGACGTATAATATCTAATGGAAGGATGTTTGGTGACATGTTCACCGTCGGTTCAGTAATTTCATATGAATGTGATATAGGCTATAACTTGCAAGGTTCTAGGAATAGAACTTGTCTGTCAACAGGACATTGGAAGGAACCTATTCCTGTATGTGAAATAGTCCGCTGTAATCCTCCAAGGTTGAGTCATGGGTTAGCATCTACTTTTAAAAACGAATATAATACTCGCATTACTTTTTCTTGTAATCGGGGATATGTACTATTTGGTCCCGTGGAAAGGTTGTGCTTAGCTAACGGAAATTGGAGTGGACCTAATCCAGTTTGTGTAAAATGTAACGACCCCCCGAACCTAGAAAATGGCTTTGTTAGTATTGATGATGAAATAGCTACATACGGATGTATTCTAGGATATCATCTCATCGGAAACAATAAATTAGAATGTCAAATGGACGGTTCGTGGATAAATGAACTGCCAGTTTGTCTTGCTGTAGAATGTGATGACCTTGAAGATGAAGTATTTGAACACGGAAACAAAACACAAACAGGTTATTATTTTGGAGATACGTCAGAATATATATGTGAAGAAGGTTATAACTTAATTGGTTCTGCAATGCGTAGATGTCAAACAGATGGCTCATGGTCAGGGCTACCACCAGTTTGCTTAATTGTACGATGTCCTGGTACATTTGAAATTTTAAACGGAAGAATAGAAGGGGATAATGTATATGGCTCCACTTTAACATTTACATGTAATGAGGGATTCAGAATTAATGGAGAATATATTTTGACGTGCTTGTCAACGGGATCGTGGTCGGGTACTGCACCATTTTGTGAAATAATCTTATGTGAACAGCTTTCCACAATTCCGTATGGTTCCGTGTCATTTAACACATTGACAGTGGGTAGTAAAGCAGCCTACAGTTGTGATCAATCGTATGAACTGATTGGCGAGCCGATTAGAGAATGTCTTAATACTACACGATGGTCAAGAACAGAACCATTCTGCTCCCAACTGGAATGTCCACCTCCAAATTCTATAGATCATGGAACAATTATAGGTAATTCCCGTACCGTGGGACAGGTAATTCGGTATAATTGTGATGAAGGATACAAGCTGCAAGGAATATCATTCCGTCTGTGCTTACATCAACAGATGTGGTCTGGTAGTGATCCCATGTGTGTACCTATTAAATGTCAATCACCGTCACCTCTTAATCATGGACAAATTGTTACCTTGGAAAGTGAATATAAATTTGGCGACATCATTCAATATGAATGTAATGAGGGGTATAATCTCATAGGTGAAGCTGAGCGTGAATGTACGTCGCAAGAGTCCAGGGGACGGTGGTCTAGCATTGCTCCTACCTGTACCCAAGTGTCGTGTGGTCCCCCGAACGACATCAATAATGCAGTTATATCAGTACTGAATGATAATTCATTTTTATTTGGAACGATGTTATCAATAGAATGCATAGATGGCTATACAAGTCTTTCGGGTAAATCTGTGACGTCAACATGTACTAGCGATGGCATTTGGTCGGTTACATTTTTGGAATGTTTTAAAACTCAGTGTCCACCTTTAGATCCATTGATAAACGGAAACATTGCAGGGTCAGGTTTTAGTTTTAATGATATGGTGACATTTTCATGTAATGATGGATTTGCCCTGCAAGGACCAACCAGTATAGAGTGTTTATCAACAAGCAGATGGAGTACTGCAGAACTACCTTTGTGTGAACTGATTACCTGTCCAGCTCCAGAACAATTAGCTAATGGATTCTTGCGAGGTAATAATTATACATTTGGAAACAGCATTATTTATGAATGTAATTCTGGCTATACATTGAGAGGCGACAGGTCAAGGATATGTTTGAAGAATGGTATCTGGTCTGGTAGGGCGCCATCATGCAGTGTAGTCACTTGTCAGTTACCGGAAGCATTTCCGAATGGCCAGTGGAATACTTCAGATGTTTCGTTACCTTATGATTCAACGATAGGATTTACTTGTAATATTGGGTATATCCCAGATAACGAAAATAAGCTTCTTTGTTCAGAAACAGGAGTCTGGGTTGGAGATTCTGTATCATGTTCAATCATAACATGTCCTAATCCGAGTCAGGTTCTGAATGGAAGAGCAATTTATGCAGATGTAACATATAATAATGAGGTTGATTATATTTGTAACGATGGGTATCACCCCGTTGGAGATGGAAGACTTAGGTGTTCAGAGACGGGAGCTTGGGATAAAACTGTTCCAACGTGTGAACCTGTTAATTGTGGAGCGCCTGATTTTGTAGCATTTGCTGATATTGTGGGTGGGATGTATACCTTAGGAAATACTGTAACCTATATTTGTCAGCAAGGATACATTATAGTTGGTGAAGCAATCAGAATATGCACACCAAGTGGACATTGGAGTGGATATGCTCCGTTATGCAACCCAATAACTTGCGAAACTCCACCAGATGTAAACAATGCAATACGATTAGGCATAGATTTCACATACCAGTCAAGCGTGACCTATGCCTGTAACACAGGCTATAGAAGTGTTGGGGCTACGTCCTTATCTTGTGGTATGAATGGGCAGTGGCTCGGAGATCTCCCGTTGTGCGAGATAGTTTCATGTGGTCCACCTCCCGTTGTTCCCTCTTCTAATACTATAGTTACGGCGTTTACATATGGATCGACTGTCAGTTACCACTGTGATTTAGGCTATACTTTACACGGAGATCCCATTGCAATGTGCAATCAAAATGGACAATGGTCCTCCTCTGGGAATACTAGATGTCTACCTGTTGATTGTGGTAGACCCGTAGACATCTTGAATGGGCATGTGCAGTATGATTCGACAACTTATCAGTCAGCATCAACATATTCTTGTAATAACATGCATAGACTTACTGGTGAATCAACACTCAAGTGTGGAAGCAATGGATTATGGGAAGGTGTTGTCCCATTTTGTGATCTAACTTCTTGCGGAACACCAATCATTTCCAGTAATATTAGAGTGGTTGGAGGTGGAAGTTTCGCCATAGGAGAAACAATTACCTACGTCTGTCCCGAAGGTCATATAATCGTGGGAAATGTGAAAAGAAATTGTCTGGAGAATGGCCTGTGGAGTGGCGTTAACCCTGAATGTTTTTGTAAGTATAATATTATGGAAATTGATTTTGAAAAATATGCATACATGATTCGAATAGAATACAAAACATTTAATTACTAAAATCATAGAAGATATTAAATCACAACAAAGAACGTTAAAACCATACAGAATGGAATCCGACGACAACAAGCAAAAAAGATTCGACCACCCCACACATGAAACTCAACAGTCACGGACACAAACCAACCATTTTTTGTTATAGAAATTATGGCAACACATATATTTAACATTTAAAAGTGAAATTGGTGTATTAAGAAGTTGATGAATGGTTCGATGCATTACAAAATAAACCCGCAGGGTAGCACATTGAAAATAAATGATTCAAATGAAAACAGCAATACAATTGTAAAACAAAAAATACCACATTGTTAGAACAGTTCCAAAATCAAGATAGGTTTCAAATCGAACAGAGAAGAAAGAAGAGAAAAATATTGAACAAAAACCCTAAGCGACTTCAGACAGTGCATGTGACACACAATACGTTGTTTACTATTTGTATCTACATATGTTGAATTTCTATTGTATTTTGTTTTTCGTTACCTCCAGTTGTAGCATGTGATCCTATCCAAGTAGACAACGCTGCACTGAAGGTAACTGGTGTACATAATAGAACACTTCAGTACGATGACGTTCTACATTTTGAATGTGAGGAAGGGTATATTTTACAAGGAGAATCCCGGTCACAATGTCTATCAAATGGAAAATGGAGTTCTGAAGTTCCAGTGTGTCAACCATTACCTGAACGTAATCCATTTTAATTTTGGTTTCCATTTAGATATAGTAAATGACGCATCATATATTAATTATAGTAATTGACAGCAATTATTACTTGATTGTCAACCTTTCTAATCATTGCCGATCGCCACTATTTTTTGTAAATAAGATTCCTACTCTTGGGTGTGTGTACTCCTGTATAAACAGTATGTTTTCAAAGAACTAAAGACAACAGAAACATAAAGCCGAAGGACAAGCACAAACATGTGGAGGGGTACCATTATATCAATGTGTTTTCAATGCTCCTCATATAACAAGCCTGATACAAGTTATTACAAGACTTACAAAAATATAAGTTTGTGTGAATTGCATGTTAAGAAGAGTTTGAAGATACAAAAGGGGTAATCAGAATCCGTAAATCGAAGAACAGACAACATAATGGCCAAAGGAAAAATGACAAAAGATCAAACAAAGATCTACAAAACATACACATAAAACTAAAGATCGAGTAACACGAACCCCAATAAAAACCGGGGGTGAACTCGTGTGCTCCGGAAGGGTATGTAGTTCCGGTCGATCCTGCTCCACTAATTAACTTGACATGAGACATAACTTCGTCAGAGTTTTCATTACTTTGGACTCACTCATAATATCATGTTAATTTAAATTTTGCAGAAATATCAGTTGTTGTATGTTCTACGTCGCAAGTAATACCAAACAGTCAATCTATAGACACTGCGATTGCTACTGGTGGTACAACAGATGTGCAGTGTACCGAAGGGTACCAGGGTCATGGTAATATGACAGCTGTCTGTTCTCCAAGTCAGACTTGGATTATACCTACTGGACATTGTAGACGTAAGTACAAGTTTCCTAAATACATGGCAAGTGTTTAAATACGTCAATTGAGAGTAATTGTCCAGGAGTGTGAATACAGGCTTCAATGAGTCTATAAAGACAAAATAGTATGTTCTTCCATCTTAAAGAAAACTATCATATTTGTATAAATATTAAAGTAATACTTATGTTCTTTGTCTTCAGGTATCTTTTGTGGCAAACCAAGAATAACAGATATGGTAAATGTCATCAGAGTTCAAGGTTCATCTTACTTCTATAACAACCATATTCGGTTCCGATGTCGTCCAGGAGTACTTCCGGTAAAAATTCCACCGGTTATTACATGTGACCAATCTGGATCATGGGATGGACAAATTGCTTGTTCATGTAAGTTGCGCTACTTCAGAATCTATAGATTGTAAACAGTCATTAAAATGTTTGGATATGTTGATATACACTATCATTTTCCACTGTAACGCTGACATATATCTTCCTTCAAATTTTTGTGACAGAGCCCTGTGTCTATGGAAACAGTGTTCTGTCATGTAAAATGTATAGCTATATGGCTATATGATTCTATCAAGTGGCAAAAAGATTTCAGAAGTTATGCATGTTGTATTCAGTATTTTTGAATATTTACAGTAACTACTCGTCAACTCTTCTATGAATTTCGATATGATAACTGTCCATTGCTTGATTCGAGAGAAGAAAACTATGTTAAATGCGTACACATAATTCCACATTAAGGAGATAGATTCAAGTAAACAGCGGGTCAAGTTACAAAAGAACAGCTCCAAATACAAATGCAAGAGATAATACAATTTACTGGATGCATAAAAAATGTTTTTGTTTTCCACTGTATACATCTGTATTTCATACTGACTTTATGATACAAGTTAATCTCAACAAAAAGACCACTATCTTGATTGTCAGATAAGGTACAGCAACAAAAACATTGGTCTTTTATTTGTTAAATATTTTAATGGCACTCTCTCTTTCGATATATTTATTTACCGATATATTAATTTACCGTCTGTAATTATATAGTAATTGAAGTTTGATTTTTACAGTACCATGTAAAGGAGGTTGTCATAACGGAGGAAGATGCCTAGGCTTATATGGTTGTAAATGCCCTCCTGGGTTTGGTGGGAAACGTTGTGAAAAAGGTATGTATAATATTCCAACTCCTTCTGTCATGAAGAATATAGACAATATACTGTATGAATAACAGAATGTGAATATGAGTTTACAAGGCCTGAATTCTTCTTAAGGAATATACTAATTATAGTATATTCTCAAGGATAAAATGATATAACCATTCAAACCTTACAGAACTCTAGATATCTACTTGAACTCGCCTATAGGTATTGCAATGTTTATTTGGATTTCCGTGTAAAACCAATGTTCGATTTGTACTCAGCCACATAGGAGACAGACACACAAAAATAATAATAAAATAAAAGTTACATAGATTTATTTGTGTTATATAATTTTTTAGAATATGTTGGTTGTTTGGCCATTACTCAAGCAATACAAATAAAAATTCAAACAATGAAAATTCAGTCTTGACACTTCTAGAAAATCAATTATTCCTAAACATCCAATGAAATTAATAGTCTTCGTGAAAGACCAGATGTACAATTATGTCATGTAAATGTAGAAATTAAAATTGGACATTATTAAGAAAAATAAAAAGTATGCAACCAGTAAACAGATTGCCAAATGATGTGTTAAGCCAATATTTTCCGGTGATGCACCAAAGTCGAAATCATCCTTTTCACAAAATTATAGAAATTTCAGAACTCCACTAAATCTGTACTGTGTTGTATATTACATGTGTATTAGCTAATAATCATATATGTATTTTTGATTCAATCAGTTTTGTACATTCTGTGACAACTAGTTTTGTAGTTTCCGTGAAGAACACTTTCTAAAATATTCTTATTGGATCATTGTTAAACATTTTCCTGATATATATAATTTTTTTATTAAACATCATGGGAACATTCCTGTCAACTGATGGTCATCTTTGTTTATGATCATCTTATCATCATTTAACATTCAAAACTTATATTCAATTATGTCTGAAGTCTTCAATGCATCTATGATCTACGTCATTTCGTCCAGCCCATTTTTTATTCCGATCAACACAAACAAACGTTGTAAATGATCATACAATGAACATTCAAACTTCTTTTATAAGGGTAAAGATGTCTTAAAGATTTTCAGATACTATTCTTTGTTAAACCAGATGAAGTAAAACGTTAATCCAGCTAGTTTAGTAGTCATATTTATATATTTTATCATTTACATTTTAAGCATATTGTATCCTTCCATGTTTGAATGGTGGTACATGTATCTCTCCATACTTATGTTCATGTCGTCCTGGATACCAGGGTACACGGTGTGAATCACGTAAGTACAAACATATACATAACACGAATGAATGGATCATAATATTTCTTTCCAACTTCACTTGTATTTCTCTATTATTATATTGTACAACTAGTTTTAATGGGGGTTCGTATTGCTCAATCTTTAATTTTCTGGTATTCTATAGCTTGTGGTTCCTATCAGAAATTTCTTGATAGAGGGTTAACGTTGCTGCTAACGATGAAGCTACTGAACCCTGAACCAATGTGGGTAACTTGAAGTCATTACTTCGAAATTCAATACTTGGTTAACTGTTACCGAATGTGTTCCGTTGTCGAGGTCACCAAAATGTCCTACTTTCCTCTTTCCACGAATTATGGCATACATGACATATAATGTATGTATAAAGTAGGCATTTTCATGTTATTATTCATAAATATTATTAAGCATGGGTTTATTTTCTTAACTATATGAAAAACAAAAACATTTAAAAGAATCTCTATAAGTTCTTCTTCTTCTTCCCGTCAGGAGAATACTCTATATTGAGTGTTGGTTATGTTATTTAAATAAGTAGGCTGTATGATATAATCGTCTACTAAGCCATCACTATCTACAATGATATATATTCGATTCTAATTGATATTTACAGCCGTGTGTGACAGACCATGTCAGTATGGGGGTATATGTATAAAACCAAACATGTGTCACTGTAAGCATGGTTTCAAGAAACCTTTCTGTGATCATCGGTAAGTATTAGTATGGAACTGTCAACCATTAACTGTTTAGATCTGACATATTTGTTTTCTGTTGAAGTCTGATTAATTTCAACAGATCTGGTCAAAATGGCTATGTATAATTTCGGATCTGCACAAAACTTTGACAAGACTTCTGATGAGGTCAACCATTACTACAAAGTTTGTTTCTGTTTTGCTATGTGGTTTTCATATTTTAACATATGATGATGATGTGGATGCCCGACACAAAGTAACGCCAATAGCTCACCTTGTTCTTTCGATCAGGTTAGCTAAAATGTAATGAATAAATTTCACAAAAAAACTATTAACGTGTACAATACAAACTGAACAAGAAACACAACGAGACTGTGATACACTTCTTAATCCCTACAACTGCCATATCTTAACGACTTATAACAACAAGAAACACAACGAGACTGTGATACACTTCTTAATCCCTACAACTGCCATATCTTAACGACTTATAACAACAAGAAACACAACGAGACTGTGATACACTTCTTAATCCCTACAACTGCCATATCTTAACGACTTATAACAACAAGAAACACGAGACTGTGATACACTTCTTAATCCCTACAACTGCCATATCTTAACGACTTATAACAACAAGAAACACAACGAGACTGTGATACACTTCTTAATCCCTACAACTGCCATATCTTAACGACTTATAACAACAAGAAACACGAGACTGTGATACACTTCTTAATCCCTACAACTGCCATATCTTAACGACTTATAACAACAAGAAACACAACGAGACTGTGATACACTTCTTAATCCCTACAACTGCCATATCTTAACGACTTATAACAACAAGAAACACAACAAGACTGTGATACACTTCTTAATCCCTACAACTGCCATATCTTAACGACTTATAACAACAAGAAACACAACGAGACTGTGATACACTTCTTAATCCCTACAACTGCCATAGCTAAAGACTTATAACAACAAGAAACACAACGAGACTGTGATACACTTCTTAATCCCTACAACTGCCATATCTTAACGACTTATAACAACAAGAAACACAACGAGACTGTGATACACTTCTTAATCCCTACAACTGCCATATCTTAACGACTTATAACAACAAGAAACACAACGAGACTGTGATACACTTCTTAATCCCTACAACTGCCATAGCTTAACGACTTATAACAACAAGAAACACAACGAGACTGTGATACACTTCTTAATCCCTACAACTGCCATATCTTAACGACTTATAACACCAAGTAGGAGTCTTTTTGGTAAATTTACCACCCAGATATGAAACATCAACAGTACAAACTGGTAAAATAAAATACTAGAACAAATCTTGGACACCACCAACTCAAACATCAGAGGATGGTTTTATATAGTTTTATTTTAGTAATGACAAACGTCTTCCTCCAATAATTGAACATAACCAGGACGATGCAGTTGGTGGTCATGAAATATTAATTTACATTGGAAATGTAATCTTGACTTATTTATTTCTTTTTCAGGGATGCTATTATACTTCCAACTCCTCCATTGCTATTTACTCTACGACCAGAAAGACCTACAACACAGTTGTCTAGTATCAGAAAGAGTAGTTTTACACAACCAATCAATGAAGTCGATTTTATAATTCATGAAACAGATACAACCACAAAACCATTTCCATCAATTCGGGAAGTAGTGACACCATCCAGAAAATCAACTACCACACCACAATCAACAACCAGACAAACAACAACCACATCACAACCATTAACCAGAAAAACAATTACTGTGCCACAACCAACAAGAAGAACAACTACCACAACACAACCAACAACCAGAAAAACAACTACCATGCCACAACCAACAACAAAAAGTTCAACTACCATGCCACAACCAACAACAAGAACAATTACCGCACCACAACCAACAACCAGAAAACCTGAATATCTTGATTATGTTGAATTCAGGGTACCAGATCCTTCATGATTAATTGTAGAATTCAACAATATAATATACCAGTGAAAGTTGTTTATTTCAAAATAAAATGTTGTCTCTTCTTTTGGTATATGTATGCAAGCCTTTTTGTATGTTGTATTATTATTCAATCAAAAAAGGAGACAATTCCTTCCAAAATGCAAATTTATCCTGTCATAAATAGCACTAGTGCCTCACAAAATTGTATGTTAACATGTCCCCACAAACTTCTTCCTAATGATATTGCCATTGGTAATTATATTCTGATTTCCCTACTATATAACATAGCATAGAATTTGAATCTTAAGAATCAACTAAATAAAAGGTTATAATATCCATATTTAAAATAATGATGGGATCAGGAGTAAACAGTTGAGATCAGTGATTCGGTTGTTGGGCTCAGAGATCCTGTCACACAAATTTATTAAATTTGATAAGCATATTTGAATAAAATGAATATAACAATGTTGGAACCACAGCTTGCCATCAGAAAAAAGAAAAACATTAATAAAGTTCCAATTACAACCATTGATTCAAGGTCTGCTTCAAGACTCGTTCAAGAATTGTATTTTATTTGCTCTTTGATGTTTGGTATTTAAATTTTTTCTTTGGCGCACAACTGAAAAAGTTTAATACCGAAATGTGAATGTGGTACACTTAGCATTTGTTGTATATCTCTTCCCTCATGCATAGATGACCGTAGCCGATTTTGGCTATGCTGTTTAGGCCTTTTGTTTTTCTCGCTTCAAAATACTTGTACATTATTTGGCTTTCCTATCTTTTGACTTTGGGTGAGTGTGGCTGATGAAGGTTATTCTAGAAACATATTGTGTGCACTAAATTAGATATCTGTGCATTAAATGCATGTATGAACACCAAGAAAAGTCAAATTGAAATTGAACTTCATATTATTCACAACATTGTAATCAAGTCATCTTGGAACATAACTTGTACAAATAATGGATTGCACAAGATATTTAAAAAAAGGAAGGAGAAAATATGAAATGTTATAATCAATATATTGTCTAGATTTCTAACAAGTCAATCATCTTCATTAAACTTTAATAAAGTCTGACTATTGTATAGGTTGTGTGTATAATGAATATGTAACATATACTGATGATATTACAGTACATTATGTTATATAATCTGTCAGAAACAATCTTTATACTGAACCAAGATCATAGCTCAATTGATTATTGATAGTCTTTTTACAGAACAAAGCTGATATTTCTATTAATCTTCAACAATCTTTATACAGACACAAACTGTCATTTCAATGCATTCCCAACACTTTTATACTGAGACATAACCTGACATCTCAAACGATCCTCGTCACTTTATACTGACACAAGCTGTCATTTCAAAAGATCCCAGACACATTTATACTGACAGACACAAGCTGACATCTCAAACAAACCTTGTCACTTTTTATAATGACAAAAGCTGATAAATCCTTGTTGGTGTCATTTGCTGAACTTCTCATTCTTTTGGTTTTGTTTTATATAGGCAATAAAAATGATATTCCCTGAACTGAACTTCTTTCTTCTGGACTTCAACATTTCCCTTCCAGAATTTTCACACCATGCCCTGATTCAATGCCATGGATCATGTTGCACCACCACTGAACTTCTCCTGTACCTTCCTTGCTTCATGTATTTGTGCTTCAGTACAATAATCCTGTACAAATAAAGATGAAAACAAAAAATACCACACTGTCAGAATAGTTCCAAAATCCAATAGTAAAATTGATACCCCTAACACACATATACAAAAGAATTGATACCCCTAACACACATATACAAAAGAATTGATACCCCTAACACACATATACAAAAGAATTTTACTATAAAGCATATAAATCATATTTGAATGCACTCCATTCAGCTTGATAAACCATTAGCTTGTTTAAATTTGAGAACAATACATTATATATGCATTATGCTTTTATCTTGAGCCGACATAAATATAAAAACAATACTGTTTAATCGGAATCTTTAAATTCGTGATTTCTTGCTTTCTTCAATGCATGTTGTTCTGCAACAGAGGGTAATCATGAAATTTTCTGGGTAATGTTTTTGAAATCAACAATTTTTATTTTAACTAGAAAGTGACTCTCAATGTGTCAAATTGTGCAACAACACCTCGGCCGTATAAAACCACCATAATTAATTCCAGCTATATTCCAGCAATGAAATATATTTCTAAAGATAATGCAATGAGCATAATTGCATTATCTTAAAAACATTGAAATTGTTTACCATATTTTAAACCTTTTAATTCAAGTAAAATTTATAGAGGAGCTTCCCATATTAATTGTTGTGATTTTGTGTTAAACACAATGATTCGTGTAGACCTTTATATTCTGAGACTGACAGTTTCTAAGACACTGCGGTAGTGTAACAATAAGGGTAATAACAAAATTACCGAACTCCGAACAATCTTACAAAGGGAAAGTCAAAACTAATTATATAAACAGACAAAATCAGTCAACAACTGGAAAACTGTGAAAACCGTAATGACCCTGACTTGGTACAGGCATTTCTAAAGAAATGGTGGGTTGAATCAGATTTTAAAGTGCCAAACCACCCGCTCTCATTACAGTTCAAAGGTTCCGGCTGTCACTATAACAGTATTTAAATACAGGAACAAAATAGGTAAAATAGTTGTCAAAGCAGTACCATATTCGGTCAAGATATAGTGATAATGATTCTAATATTTCACCTTAAGATACAAACAAGGTAACATTGTACAACAAGTATGAAAATCTGTAATAAGTGGGTAAAATGGTTTGTTCCCTAATTGGAGGACCCTCCATAAGAAGAGTTTGAAGATACCAAAGGGGTAATCAGAATCTGTAACTCGAAGAATGACCAGCAACACAATGGCCAAAAATATAAACAACGATCTACAAAAAACTACACAGAAAACTAAAGATCGAGCAACATGAACCCCACTATAAACTGGGGGTGAACTAAGGTGTTATTAAAGACTATTGGCATCTGTCATGTCACCTGAATATATACCTGGTTAAATTATGTGTTCCCTCATTGGTGACCCCTCCATAACTTACCTGTATGAATACCTTGGCTAAATTACTTATTCTCTTGTTTGCTGCCTGACTAAATCTTAACATACATTCCACAACTGGTAAACTACAAATCTCTAAAAAAAGAAATGACAATTCCAAATTATTATTTCTTTAATTCATCCACATTGTTCAAAATCTATATAACAGTATATGTCACAAACAAAATTGTACCTGTCAATCTTCAAGTACTACCGTATAAGTGGGTTTTTTCGCGGAAGCCAAATTTCGTGATTTTCTTCGAAATTGGTGGAATATTTTTTAGTGGTATTTAATTTTCACGATCCTAAGTTTTAACCAAAATCAAATTTTAGCTGAATGACCATTACGTTAGAATAACATTATTTGAATTGTTTGACCTATAAATCAAAATAGGAAATGTTTTTTAAGTAAATGGAGCAAGATCTTTTTGTATGCGATCAGCGATATTTTAAAATTGAATACATGTTCATTAATAGGAAATTACGTAAGGGTATTTGATGTAATTTTTATTATAACACACTTACAAAAATTAAACACAGTCTCATTAACAGACTCCCATCACAATTATGATCAATTAATTAACTCCAAAAAGTGTCAACTTACAGGTCATTAAAAATCGTTGAATAGAAATGCTAATATTAATTAAAGAAGGTGTGCTTATACAGCAATAACTATTCTGGGTAAGTAGTGATACGATAAAAGGGCAATTAATTACATGTAAAATAATTTACCTGTTATTTGTCACCATATGCATAGTTTTACCCCCTTTGTTAGATATCTTAAAAGCATTATTTCAGCAACTTTATGAATGACTGACCATATAATTGTTAAATATTCGCTATGCAGTCATACTAGGGGAGATAGATCTTGTACAATTATTCAAGAAATTATAGATATTTCTGTAGTAAAGGGTGGAAATTTACGCGGATTCTTATTTTCGCCGATCGATGACTATCGCGAAAATTAGGTACCCGTGAAAAAACCCACTTATACAGTATTATCAATGAATTATGTACCTTTTGGAGGTTTTGTGACAGTAAACAGACTCTTTATTACATAATTATCAATTATCAAAATGAATGCAATGTTTCCAAATGGATATAAAACTTTTAATTAGGTCTGTAGTTGTGTTTTACCCCTATGATCTATTTACAGTAACACCAGTCATGTTATGTGATTGGCGGGATCATCAGATATAATTTTGAAAATAGACAGTCAAAGGATGATTCAGACAAGCTTTGGTTCAAACTGTCCCAATGGTTTCTGAGGAGATAACAAATTCACACAAAAACAGAAGACTGATGACAAAAGTTCATATAGCCCCTTTGGGTTAGGTGGGCTAAAGGTTAACAATGACAGAGGGACAGGACATCAGAGGATGTCAAGGGATACTAAAAGCTCACTTTGTCTTTGATCATGATGGGCTGATAAAGAGAGAAAAGGCAAGCATTGTTTTTGTTATAGAGACTGTAACTTACCTGTTTTAGAGTTAGGTGTGGTCAGGTACATCAGTGTAGTAATGACTGACAAGACAGTTTCTTCATTTGGACTGAAACAACAAGAGGATTAGATTATGGCAGTCTAAATCCAATTTCAACAATATATCATTCCATTCAGTCTTATTGTCACAGAAACCAGAGTACCCAAAGATAGTGAGTCACTGACGACTGTATCTCATTAAGAAACAACAAATATAGCATATTTAACAGGAATTTAAAATATTACCCTTTTAGGCTCTATACTGGCCCCTCTTAATTGGTTTTAATAGATTATCATCAATTTAGCAGTCTTTCAGCTATCATTAAGCCAAGTTTGATTTCACTTGACAGGTCTTCTGGAGAAGATTAAAAACTTAACCATGACTGACTGACACTAAGTGATGAACAGTTTGTTGTCACTTCTTTGTTTTATGGTTTCTTATTACCCACATCTTCAAACCTATCTTGTATAACTTTTGGTCAACACAAAATGTACATTTATATTATTACCTGGACAAGCAACGTATGATCAACTGTACACCATTGTTCTTCAGAATATACTCTTTATTTTCTTTATCTAAAAAACAAAACACAGGAAATTCACCTCAAAACATTGATGTTCCACAAAATCTTATATATATTTAGGAGACAGAAGTGATTGAGTGATTGTCATTTGATGCCAAACAAGCAATTTTTCAGCCATATCATGGCAAGAACAAGATACATTAGATGAGATGATGATGATGATGTCGTACTAGACCAGCAAGGGCTTAGTTGAATTTTTATAGTGCTAGCTCATTGAAATAACAGTCCGCTGGTAGACAGTCCATGTTACTCCACTCTGACACATTATCCTGATTCCAAGCCAACCCATCTTTGCTCTTGCTTCTTAATGCTGAGAATATAGCGGAGAAGCAACAAATACCAATTTTATAGTCTGGTTTTATTTAACCAACACTGAAAAATCTCCTGATTGTTAACAAAAGTAGCATGACAGGTACCACTAGAGGATCAGGATCTAAGCTTACCATAGATTTTAATGGGGTTCGTGTTGCTCAATCTTTAGTTCTCTGTGTAATGTTTTGTCGTCCATTGTTTAATGCTTTATTCATTATCTTATCGTCATTGAATTGTCTGCCCTTTTTTGCTTTATGGCTTCTGATTACCTCTTTGATATCTTTGTTCTACTTCCAGTAAGATATACTTACCTAAGCAGCAGTTACATATCCCTCCGATTGCAAATTCTACAAGTTTTTCATCTGTCTCATCAACAGCATCTATTAAAATATAAACCAATAAAACATTTCCGGCAGTGGAAAACATAATTAATTGCGATGCAATTTCCATTGTATCTACCACCACAAAATAACTGAAATATTGTTGAAAGTGCTGTTAAACACCATAACCCTAACCCATTGTTCCTAATTGAAAGGTCAAGAAATAAGCAAGATAAATCAATGTGTTCAAGGTTAGTACATATTTAATGTGCCAATGTGTAAGGTCACATCATAGAATGTGGATGTAGCAACTGCTGGATTTCATGAGTCCGGATCGAAATCATTGGAGATGGTGATTAGGAAAGATAATGGAGACAGGACCCACAATAACAAAAGTTCAAAACAGTGTCATTATATCTTCATCCAAAAATTCATTTTCAAATAATTGCACTAATGGCAACCAATGTACCACATAGATTGAACTGAGACACAGAAGTTTACATTATGGGCTGTGCTGTAGTTCAGCAAAAGTAGATGTCAATCATATGGAGATTGGATTTACATCTACCAATGAGATCAGTGCCTTATCATCACTAAAATTGTGAGTTTTAATGCCTTCTGTGGCAGGGCGTACTCATTACAACGACATATGAAAAGGTTGATTGGTGATTTGTGACAGGTCAGTGGTATTCCACAAGTACTCCAGTTTATCCCAACAGTAAAACTGATCGCCACAGTATAACTGAAATATTTTTGAAAAGGGTGTTAAACACATAGCTACATTCATAACCAGTGTAATATATTTACTGAAAGAAAAAAATCTGAATTTTTATATTCATGTCCCTGCCACTAAGTGTTACCCATGTCCGTAATTCCGAAATAAAACAGTTGTTAACACTTTTTTCCGTTATGCTTTGAGATATTGACTTGATATTTGGTATGTGTGTGCATAGTGATAAGTTACAGATCGAGTTTACGTTTCGTTCCGGTCCAATGATTTTTGGCCGAGTTATGGCCCTTGGACTTTGAAATTTGGCCAAATATTTAGTTGTCACCACTTTTTTTCGCTATGCTTGGAGATATTGACTTTTTATCATGTTTACATTTCGTTCCAGTCCAATGATTTTTGGCCCTTGGACTTTGAAATTTGGCGAAATATTTAGTTGTCACCCCTTTTTTTCGCTATGTTTGGAGATGTTTTCGCTACGCATTAATATATTGACTTGATATTTGGTATGTGAGTGTATAATGATAAGTTACAGATCATGTTTACATTTCGTTCCGTCCAATGATCTTTGGCCGAGTTATGGCCCTTGGACTTTGAAATTTGGCCAAATATTTAGTTGTCACCACTTTTTGTCGCTATTCTTGGAGATATTGACTTGATTTTTGGTAATTTAAAGTATAATGATGAGTTACAGATTAAGTTTACATTTCGTTCCAGTCCAATGATTTTTGGTCGAGTTATGGCCCTTGGACTTCGAAATTTGGCCAAATATTTAGTTGTCACCACTTTATTTCACTATGATTTGAGATATTGACTTGATTTTTGGTATGAGAGTGTATAAGTGTATATTTTTGGTATAAGTTACAAATCAACCTTTGAAATTAATTCCAGTTGAATGATTTTTGGCCAACTTACAGCCATTGGGCTTTGAAATTTGGCCAAATATTTAGTTGTCATTACTTTTTTTCACTATGATTTGAGATATTGACTTGATTTTTGGCATGTGAATTTAAGGAGGCTTGAGGATACAGATTTAAAACAATAGTTTGTTATTCTTACCCTATTACTGAGGGAATTAAAAAAGGGTGAAACATTTGCGAGCCTCCTTAATATTCAAGGCGGGGACATTCATGTCGTTCCGACGCATCTAGTTTTTCATTAAAAAAACCGAAGAAAACAAGTCAAACCTGCCTTAAAGTGCAAGTCTGTATAACAAATCAATGTCTATAAAGGACAGTCTCATTGTTTCCATTAATGAATAGTGCATATAATTTTAACCTGTACATAAAGTGCACATTTTCAGGTACCCTCAGTGAGTGGCCTTTATATACAGGCTTGACTGTAGATACATACATTCATATCAATCAACACAAAAGAGAACAACAACTTTCATAGTTTTGTTGTTATAGTTGTCATCATTCATTGTGAACATAATAAAATTACCTAGAAAAAGGTCAAGAACATTTAATCTTCTAAAATAATCATAGTTCACTGGATCATAGGCAAAGTTTGCTAGGTTGGCCAGTACTTGTTGTTTAGATTCTGAAAAATGAAAAAAACAATATTTGTAAAAAATAGTCTATTTGTAAAAACACTGCATTCATTTTAAGAAGCACATAAGAACCAGAGGCTCCCAGGAGCCTGTAATCGCTCACCTGGATCAAAGCTGCTTTCAATAACAACGCAACTGCACTGTGGCGGCCATCTTGGGCGGGAGAGCGCAACTACCGGACACCATTTTGGAAGAGGACCATCCAATGACTATTCCATCAAAGTTTGGTTTTAATTGAGCTGTGGTTCCAGACAAGATGGTTTTTATGTGAATTTCCCATAGGGTCCTATGTTAAACTAAGTACAGCTGTGCAGCCATCTTGGTCAGAGGGCGGGACCACCAGACACAAATTTGGTTCAGCGGTTTCAGAGGAGAAGATTTAAATGTGATCTTTTATCAAAATATGCCTAATTTGCATAATCGGTATATATCGGCTGAAAGAAAAATTTCACAGAAAAACCCAGAATATATATTAAACTACTCCTTGCCATGTAGCTGCAATTTGAGCTCATTTTGACTTACACTAAAGCAGCAATGGACAATTAAAATTTCATCCCCCCTTTTTCTATTTTGAGCTTGGTGGCCATCTTGGTTGGAAGTCGGGATCACCGGACACAATTTTGAAAGGGGGCCATCCAAGGACCATTCCACCAAAGTTTGGTTGCAATTGGTCCAGTGGTTTCTGAGGAGAAGATTAAAATGTGAAATGTTGACGGACGGACGACGGACGACAGACGACGGACGAAAAGTGATGACAATAGCTCACATGGCCTAGGCCAGGTGAGCTAAAAAAAGATTAATATAAAAATTACTCTAGGTTAACATTGAAAATTAAATGAATATTTACAATATATTATACCATTCTATAAACTAAATGATGTTCTTACTATCATGACTTTTGTCTCTCTTTTGATTTAGTGTTATTTGTGTGATAATACCAGGTCTTTTCAGTAAAAATGAATCTGTGGATATTTCCTTTGTTTATTTATACTTGATTGGTCGGTAGTATTAGTCAAGCACAATATGAGCCATTCCTCTGCCAAAATACGGAAAAATGCTCAACGATATAACTAGGCATAACAATGTGAAACATTTCTCTGGCAAACCTCTAACATTAATAAGATGAACTGTGAGCTAATGCTCACCTATGATACCCCCGCTCTTCGGCAAACAGGAAGTAGGAATCTGACGGATCAAAAAACGCTTCCCACTATATGGGGTACCTATATGAAGCTTGTGACCAAATATCAGATTTCTGCCATCAATAGTTGCTGAGAAAAATGCAACGAAAAATGAGCATATATGTTCAATGTGTATAAAAATCAACAAAGTCGGCAAACAGGAAGTAGGAATCTGATGGGTCCAAAAACACTTCCCACGATATGGGGTACCTATATGAAGCTTGTGACCAAATATCAGATCTCTGCCATCAATAGTTGCTGAGAAAAATGGGACAAAAAATGTGCATATATGTTCAATGTGTATAGAAACCAACTAAGTCGGCAAACAGGAAGTAGGAATCTGACGGGTCCAAAAACGCTACCCACAATATGGTATACCTATATGATGCTTGTGACCAAATATCAGATTTCTGCCATCAACAGTTACTGAGAAAAATGCGACTAAAAATATCTTGGACTGACGGAAGGACGGACAGAGGTAAAACAGTATACCCTCCACCCCCTTCGGGGAGCGGGAGTATAATTATTGTTAAAAAATAGGGCTAACCACTACAACACACACCACTCTTCTGACAAATCTCACCAGGAGTTACTCCCCTTACCTAAACTGTTTGTATCCTGGAATTCTGTAACTAGAGATTGTAAATAACTCAATCTACCAATGCCATAAGGTCCTGTTTTCTTATCCAGCTGTTCTTTTGTACTAAACATCTATAAATAAATCACTGTAGCATTATAGTTCATACTATGGTACATGTATCTTTATATTGCTTCATATCAGGGTTACAGAGATGTCTAATGCCACTCTATTTCAGTTAATCAGGGTTACAGAGATGTTTAATGCCACTCAGTTGGTACAGTGAAACCTGTCTCAACAGAACCCACAGTAGAGAAAACCCAAATCCTGAATAGACCGAATGTATTTAAAGTCACATGCAAGAAATTTTTGTGAATTTATCCTGAATAAACCGAATACCTGTCTATTTTGAACCAAAAAGCTAGTCCCAAGGTTTTTCGGGTTGATACCGGTTTCACTAAATATCGTAGCAGTCAAGTTTTATTAGTGATGGAATCTGCAGTACCTAGAGAAAATTACAAAGTTTACCACATAAAGTTGTATAAAGTACAGGTAACATCAATCAGAGATATATAAATAAAGAAACAAGTACATAATGATTAAAATATCATGCAGCCACAATTAATAATTTGTCATCTACTTTTTAACCAGTGGCTATAATAAAAAAATTAAACAAATTGTTTTATTTGACTGAACAGTGTAGAATATTTAATATGGTTCTAAGGTTTATAAATTGGACAAAAAACAAAAAGAAATGTATTTTAAGAAAATGTATACTATATGAATACAGTAGTGCAATGGTAAAAACTTTTAGCATGAAACTATGATTGTCTTTGAAACTGTAAGATATGAACAAATACCTCAACTTGACAGAATTTCTTAATGAATATGAAGATCATAGGTACATTTCCTCATCAAATGTGAAAAATACACTTACTTATATGGATATTTATTTATTGAAAATTGTATTGTGTGATCTGTTATACTGTCCTGTCGTTTAGATTTTTCATGTTAACACTTTACTTAATAAAATTACTCTATTTCTCAGTGTGTTCCTATACTCATTTGCCCTTTGTGGAATGCAATATATTTGGCTTGATTATACAGTTGGTTGAAAGAGATTGATTGAATTCGTGTTATTAATTTACTGTGCAAATGAATCAACTCTTCATAAAATTTAATTTATTTTAAAACAAATCTTAACTTCTCTTGACTTCAATCTTGTAGAATTTCAGATAACTTCTAAGTGATACATATAGCCTAGTAGCCCAAGCACTAGTATTACTAAGCCAAGGTAATCAAGTTGTAGTGAATTCAAGTCACTTCGGCACCTGGTCAAATCGGCACCTAGGTTAGTCATTTCGGCCCCAAGTTAAATGGCACTTGGTCAAATCGGCACCTGACGATAGTCAATTCGGAACCTTCTGATTGTCAATTCGGCACCTATGTATTATTTTTTTTTCATTTGTACATTGGAAAATTATAATTTTATTGATATTTTAGTGATTAATATCTAAATCATGAATGTATATATGTATTTGAATGAAACATGTTATCTGTAAAATGTTCATATTCTGCTTCACAATGTATAAATAAAAAAAAAAAAAAAAAACAATATTCAGAGTTAATAAATTGCATTTATTAAATAACAATAACAGATAGAACAATATATATAGTCAATTTAACTACAACTTTCAGAGTTAATAAATTGCATTTATTAATTATATTTTGTAACGCGTTAAATGAGAAAAGTGTGTTAACAGTGTTTTCTTCCAATAAATTTGTTTTCATAGGCAAAAATAAACCTAATCTAATAAATAAATAAATAAATAAATAAGCTTTATTTAGAGTCGGCATGGTTAAAACAACATACAACATAAGCTCTGTTGAGCTTTTAACCGACATATAATAAATAAAATAAAACAATTATTTGTATAATTCCCTATACAAGCATGTATCGGAAATCAAAATCCATCAATTAACAAAAAAATCTGCATTCATTTTACTTATTTCATGTTCTATTTAGTCAAAGTTGAAACAATATTCTCTTACCAGTATTGCAAGTGTGATGCTGCCAACGTTGACATTGTTCACATTGAAGTACCTCTTGCCTATGACGGACTTGGTTTGTACACTGTATGCAGCTGTCGTCTGACATTTTGTAAGTGATAATGTGCTCTCCAAATTTCCCATTTTAATTCAAAATTAAGCTTGTGTTTTTCTAAATTTTCTCAAAATAACGACGATGGCTTGATTGTCTTTCCTTCTACATTGTAACATTAAAGATTTCCAGAGTATATTTAAAAGAAACACATCTAATGTTAATCATGCGGAATGTTAGGTGTATTGAATTTATATTATTAAATATCAACAAATGATATATATTAATTGGTTTTTTGTTGTTGTTTTTGTAATTGCCCAGTGGACTCTTCCAAATATTATACTCATCAGAGAATAGATATGTTTGGTACTTATGTACCAATCTAATTTCTGCAAATTGCTTGTTTGTATACTGTTTATTACATTTATGTATTAGAATGTTTATTGTTTTTGTGTGTAATATAAATCACTGCAATGACTCTGCCCCTTGCTGGGACCTTGATTGGACAATAAAATCTTATCTTATCTTTATTATAAGTATTTATTTAATGAAGGAAATAATTAAAATTGATTAAAGCAATCAACTGCAATCGTATAACTATTAAAAAAAATCGTTGATTGACCATAGATTATATTTGGTACTAGCTAATAAATCCAACTTTTTTTCTTTTTTTTTTATACAAATATTTTATTATTACAAAATTATTTTTAACACTGGTGCCGAATTGACCAGACATTTATGATTCTGGATTCAGTGGTGTATACGTTGGCAACAGCGGTTATCCAGGCAGTGGATGAAGATTCAAGATAGGTAACAAGTGCCGATTTGACTATGTAGATAGGCCTAGGTGCCGAAATGACCAGGTGCCGATTTGACCTGTTTGGCTGATACCGTTGTAGTGGTCTTCCCTAGATCATAAAATTGTTTTACTAGAAATACTTATTGGTTATTGATTGTGTTCATTTCGTGATGGTGATTGATTACATGTTTCTAACTAAATCATTTGTAAAAATATTGTAATCGATGCGGCTACAGCAACTTTATAAATGCCGTTAAACGACAGAGGAATCTCGGACTAAGTTCTTATGCACCTTGATTTTGGCAAACACTCTTCAAGTAAAAGCACTGTATACTCTGTCAGTATGTACGGCTATTCCAGAGAGGCTCCGATTAAATGTCACGTGATTAAATGTTGACAAACTGAAAGGGACGTGCCTTTGCCTTTGGTCAGATTGGGTTTGAGGTCTTTCGGCAATCATTCTGAAAGAATGTATCAATAGATAAATGTTACTTTGATTAGATTGAATGTATTTTTTGTAAATAATTTTACAATATTAATATAATCATGGCACAAAAAGCATCATCGACAATGGCGGATAAAAATGCTGGATCAGGACAAGTAAAAATTGGACATTACATTCTTGGAGAGACTCTGGGCACAGGAACATTCGGAAAAGTAAAAAGTATGTCCTTTGTTGAAGGCGTTAGGCAAATATTATATGTATAGCATAAAGAAAACTTGATTTGTGCAGGTGAAGGTCATATCACAGGTGTCTGTAAATACTAAAATAGTGTAATGAATGCATGGTACAAATTATCTGTACTAGTCTACACGTCGGCGCTGCGCAAACAGACATTAAAGAAAAATTAACTACAAATATTGCATGAAAATAACTGAAATCAAAAATTAACAAAAATAGGTGCAAAAATTTAACACATTTACAGGCCAACTAAGATGTTCAAATGTTCTGACCTTGGATCAGTTGTTTAAACTGGTCCAGGGACCCAGCATTAACAACTGTATAAAGTAGTGAGTTCCAGAGTACTACTGGAAAAAAAATATTTATAATAATTTGTCCTGGTGGATATAATTATACCCCCCACAACGAAGTTGTAGGGGGTATACTGGTTTCACCATGTCCGTCTGTCTGTAGACAAATCCTATGTCGTACGATAACTTAAGTTGTGTTTCTTAGTATCTTTTAAAATTTTATCAGCTGTTTACTGGTTAAGAGAGGAGGATCCCTTTCTTTTTTGACGATTTTCATTTGATATTGTAATGGGTAATTAGTGTTTCTTGTACTGAGAAGGTTGAGGAGTAAGGCAAAGTTTTGGATCCACTGCAATAAGATTGTTGGTGATTTTATAAAGCATTGTAATTCTGTTTAAGTTCCTACGGTGTTCAAGTGTTGGCCATTGAAGATGGTTAAGCATGGCCGAAACACTGCTGGTATTGTCACATATCTTGCTGCTCTGTGCTGAACTTGCTCTAATTTACTTTTTAGTTTTTCTGTGTGAGTCAAGCCATTTAGATAAGATAATTAAGACCATTTCAGAAAAATTGTGAATTTGTATAATACTGTGCATTTCTGACATTAAAATATCGAAAAGTAAATTATTGGAAACATATGGAGTCTTATATATTAAGACTAATTTGACCCAAGACATTCTTGGTCATTGTTTTGAGTGAGTGAGTGAGTGAGTGATTGTTGTTTAATGCCAACTCAGCAATTTTTCAGCTACATGTTTGTATGTCATGGCGAGAACAAGTTAAGTTCCAACGAGATGATGATGAAGTCCGCTTTGTACGAGAGACCAACACACTTAGTTGGATTTTTAATAGTGCTAGCTCACTGAAACAACAGTCCGCGGATAGATATGTCGCCCCAAGCGGACACATTATCCTGATTCCGATCCAACCAGTCATAGTCTTTGCCCTTGCCCTTTCTCCTTAGTTATTGCTGCGTGCTTAGTGGAGAAGCAACAAATACCAATTTTATAGTCTTTGGTTTGACCCGACAGGGGCTCGAACCCACGACCTACCCCTGTTGAGTCAAGCATGCTAACCATTACAGGGGCGGATCATGTGGGGGGGGGGGTGTGCGCCCCCCCTAAAATTGGAAAAAATATATGATTTTTTGGCATAAAATCATGATTTTTCACACGAAATACCCCAACAAATTTCGTGCCTCCCTCTGCTCGGCGCAATTTTTTTTAAGTATGCCCTCCCTACCGTGAAATCCTGAATCCGCCCCTGCATTACACCACCGATACGTGGAAACTTTAATACACATGTACCTGTAGCTTGTAACTTAAAAATATATTTGGTTTGTTGCTACCATTTTTTTTTTCAAATTAACAAAGCACCATATATGCATATTTAGATAATAAGAAAATTCGTTTATTTGTAACAGTATTTTAACATTTCAGGTAATTTAATTCTGTATGTTAATTATCAACAGTTGACACATTTTTAATGAATTACGGAATCTTAAATCAGGAGGCTTAATATGTAGCATTTTTTCTCATGCGCACTTGCAATTCTCTGTGTACTGAAATGAAACAATATTCTGTTCTAATGCTGGTAAATACGTTATTTTTAACTACATTGTATTTACAGTAGCAAGAATGCTATTGAAATAAACAGTGAAGCCATTTGCTTGACCATTTCAGAAAATGCTACAATAAAAAATGTGAATTTGTATAAGACTGTGTTTCCGACAATGAAATGCGTAAAAGTATATGGAGTCTTATATAGTAAGACGAATTCGAGTCAAGACATTCTCGGTTATGATTTTGATGAATCAAATAATTCTTACAGACACCAGTGGTCAACAAAATACATGTATAATTATACCCCCACTCGTAGAGAGGGGGCTACATGTATATTGCAATCACCTTGTCCGTTAGTCCGTCCGTTCACACTTTCGTTAAAGATGTCTCAGCTGCTACTGGAAGAAATGATTTTATTTTTGATACATGACTTTGGCATAGTGAATTGTACCGTGTCTCCCCTTTCCAGGCTTACCGCACATCTACTTCCTGTTTACCACGCGACTTAGAATTTTTCATGTTTGTCGTAATGAAAACTTTCGTAACAGATGTCTCAGCTTCTACTGGAAGAAATGATTTTATATTTGATATGTGGCTTTGGCATGGTGACTTGTACCGTGTCTCCCCTTTCCAGGTTTACTGCACATCTATTTCCTGTTTACCGTGTGACTTAGAATTTTTCATGTTTGCCGTAATGAAAATTTTCGTAACAGATATCTCAGCTTCTACTGAAGAAATGATTTTATATTTGATATATAGCTTTGGCATGGTGAATTGTACCGTGTCTCCCCTTTCCAGGTTTACCGCATATCTACTTCCTGTTTACTGCGCGACTTAGAATTTTTCATGTTTGCCGTAATGAAAACTTTTGTAATAGATATGTCAGCTTCTACTAGAAGAAATGATTTTATATTTGATATATGGCTTTTGCATGGTGACTTGTACCGTGTCTCCCCTTTCCAGGTTATGAGTGTTGAGATATATACAAATTTGACACAAATGAACGAGTGGGGGTATTCTTAGCACAACGTAGCGTGACATAGCCAAAGTACAAATGTAGTATGAATAACACAATGCTTTGACCTCATATTTTAAATGTGACGAATTTGAATGTCATAAATGACAAACCAAAAGAAAACCAGATCTTCCAAAAGCCATTGACAAACTGTCGTTCAAAGTTGTATTAAGTGTACTTTGCCATGGGTGAAATCAAATTCACTTGTATGTCTTAGTTAAGGTAATGAATGTAACATGGCTTGATATAAATCCAACTACATGTAGGGTTCAATCACTGTCATGGAATATAAATTGATGTAGTTTTATAGGAAGACTAATGCAATTATAAAATGTTTTCGTCAATACTGCAAGGAGATGATTAAATGAAGAGGATATTGTCATTCACACCAAATTTTCTTCAAAATCTAAAAATTCTTGTAAAACCAAATCGATTGATTTTTTATTTAGCTACATGTATTTAGTGGTGAAGCTAAAACAAACGAATGTTATTAACATTTTCATATACATGTATAGGCCATAAGAGGTACAGGGCCCCATATAAAAAATTAGTGTTCTCTGTAAAACCTGCAGTGTGTTGTATGTACTTGAACAGCCAAGAGTAGATAACTCCAGCGTAGTCCTGATCCCGATGACCAAAATATTTGTTTTTAAGGTTATTTTTGATTCTACATACAACAATGGTAATGGTGTTTGGAATTGGAAGTTTGGTTTGGCATAGAAGTTGTTAATTAAACAATAACAAATATTTATAAATCCTTTTTTTTTTTTTTTCACTTCAGTTGCTACACACTACATAACAAGTCACAAAGTAGCTGTAAAGATCCTGAATAGAAACAAAATCAAAAGTTTAGATGTTGTTTCCAAGATAAAGAGAGAAATACAGAATCTGAAGCTATTTAGACATCCTCACATTATCAAATTGTAAGTCTTGATTGAGTATTCTATGCTGATGCAGGTGATGTTAGTGTGACCATAACATGATGTCATATCAGAACAATATTATTCTTTCTTTTAACATTCTCAAAAGGGGAGTAACTCAGTTTCAAGTTTGGTGCTTCACCGAAAAAGTTTTTGTTTTACAGACTGCCATTTACCAGTTTGTTTTGCATTCTGGTTGCATATATTTGAAATGAATAGACTTGTATAAATGGTTGATGAAGACTAGTTCTAGAATGTGAACATCCGCAACTTTAAAATGAGAAAATAACTTTTGAAATCAGTCACAAAGCTATGCTTTATGGCTTACGATTCCTAACTTTGTCATCAAATTCAAAGATGACAATGACTGGTAGATAATGTCGTAGACTCGTGAAAACTTCCAGTAAAGCACTTGACTTGATACTCCCTATCCTATAACAACCTATGTCCAGTTCTGACATATAAAATATTTCTGTATCATTCCATGTTAAATGTTTTATTCATTACATGCAAGAAAAATGTAAATGTCAGAGTATATTTGATAATGTTATCTCAACCTTAGACAAGTACATGTACTTTTTGTTTGGATAACTTGAAGTAAAAATTTGGTCCCATCATAATACAAACAAAATGTACATGTCATGCGAGTAGCTTTCAGCTATTTGTCCCGGAAAACTTCGATAATTATAATTTTGTAAATGACTTGCACACTACTGTAGTTTCTACCATACACATCTTTGGTCCAATGACTTATACCAGAGATCCTTGCAACTCTCCGAGATGAGTCCTGGACTCACCATTTTCAGTTGGGACTCACCAAAGTTTTCACATTATGATTTTTACAACAAATTTCAGAGATGTCTTTTGGGCTCATCAAAATAAATTAATACGAGTATCCATGTTATATACAGAAATAAATTAATACAAGTATCCATGTTATATACAGAAAATAAATTAATACAAGTATCCATGTTATATACAGAAATAAATTAATACAAGTATCCATGTTATATACAGAAATAAATTAATACAAGTATCCATGTTATATACAGAAATAAATTAATACAAGTATCCATGTTATATACAGAAATAAATTAATACAAGTATCCATGTTATATACAGAAATAAATTAATACAAGTATCCATGTTATATACAGAAATAAATTAATACAAGTATCCATGTTATATACAGAAATAAATTAATACAAGTATCCATGTTATATACAGAAATAAATTAATACAAGTATCCATGTTATATACAGAAATAAATTAATACAAGTATCCATGTTATATACAGAAATAAATTAATACAAGTATCCATGTTATATACAGAAATAAATTAATACAAGTATCCATGTTATATACAGAAATAAATTAATACAAGTATCCATGTTATATACAGAAAATAAATTAATACAAGTATCCATGTTATATACAGAAATAAATTAATACAAGTATCCATGTTATATACAGAAATAAATTAATACAAGTATCCATGTTATATACAGAAATAAATTAATACAAGTATCCATGTTATATACAGAAATAAATTAATACAAGTATCCATGTTATATACAGAAATAAATTAATACAAGTATCCATGTTATATATAGAAATAAATTAATACAAGTATCCATGTTATATACAGAAATAAATTAATACAAGTATCCATGTTATATACAGAAAATATTGAATACCCATGTACAATGTACCTGACATTATAGTTTGAGATACAAAAAAAACATTATAGTCTGCAATACAAATAAGACAGGATTACTGTAAACCTTATGAAGTAGAACATGTCAATTAAAGACACACCAGGGCTCTCACTACCATTGTTGTTTGTTTTTAATGAAATTAGTTTCTTTAAACCGTAGTGAAACACTTTTCGAGAAAATAACTTTCAAAAAACGTAACGGATACGATAGATTTCAATAAACATGATATCAACATTTTTATAAATGACACGTGGAGAAAATATGGAGACGAAATACCGTAGAGCGACTCTTCAAAATTACAAGGTGGCTTGAACTTTGCTCTTGACCAATGAGAAAGCGGAGTCAATATTCACAAGGCGACTGAGACGAAATACCGTAGGGCGACTCTTCAAAATTACAAGGTGGCTTGAACTTCGCTCTTGACCAATGAGAAAGCGGAGTCAATATTCACAAGGCGACTTCTTCATCCGAATCGCCCTCTAACGTGAGCCCTGCACAATGAATGCACCAAACACAGTTCAAGTAGATCAAATATTCACATCATTTTATTTCTACATAGAAATCACAATGTATTTATAGAATATATATTGTTTATGCATGTTAACTAATGTACTACATTGTTTAGTAATAATCCTTGTATGAATTGTCACTTCAACTACATATAGTAAGAATTAGACACAATTTGACTGGCTCAAACTTAAGGGAATACAGAGAAATGTTGGTGAGATAGATCAATCTTAGTTGTTTCCATGACAACATAAAAAGCTTGGGTTTAAGTTGTAATCAATACTTTGTGAAGCCTGGGCAATAATTATGAAAACACAAAATTGAAACAAAACTGCATTATTAAACAGCCAACACCATATGTGTGGTTACAAATCTCATTTCTTTGACAACAAATTAAATAATTCATTTCAGTTTTAGTTCTTTCACTTCAAAAATATAATAGCAAAAACTTAGATATCAAATTTAATGTGCACTTCATGTTTTTGCATTATTTAGGAGCTGTAAACCATGTCAGTTCTGAAACACTAAAAAATCAGTAAAAAAATATAGGATCTGATGATTGAGATAATTAAAGTTTGGGCCACTAATTAAATTTTAGACTATTGTTTGGTGTGGCTTATTAATATTTCTCTCATGTAATTGTCTATGCTCTATGTACTTACACCCTGTGTACCAACTATACCAGATGTTTGTCCTCAGTCTCATATTGTCTTCTCATATTATTTTTTATTTTTATTAATTTTTTTATTTTTTTTATTTATTTTAATACAGAATTTGTAAAGCTTTATTTATTTTGTACTTTTTGAAAAATTATTTTTTTAATAAATTCATTTATATTAATTTGCATATTGGTATTCAACAAAGCTAAAAGAATTTTAAGAATTTTAAGACAAACACTCGTGTAAATTGAAAATTATTTTAAACTTCAATAATATTGAAAAACAGAAAAATAAAGGATAATTTTTAAGATAGAAACAGATTAGAAAGCTGGAAGAAATTTTAATTAAAAATTTAATGACATTTAATTCTTCCTGAGGTAAATTTAATGACATTAATTCTTCCCAAGGTAAATTTAATGACATTGATTCTTCCTGAGGTAAATTTAATGACATTTGATTCTTCCCAAGGTAAATTTAATGATATTTGATTCTTCCCGCAATGAAACATCAGGTATCAAGTGATGAGTACACCAACAGATATATTTATGGTAATGGAGTATGTGGCCGGAGGGGAACTATTTGATTATATTGTCAAGAAAGGCAAAGTAAGTTGTTACACATTAAAAAGAAAATCTCAAAATATTTCTGTCCGATTTCAAGAATTATCTCATTTGTTATTATTCTAAAGCAAAATACAGTGATGATTTTGATGAAATGACACAGTAGGGGGTTATTTTGTTTGGGTGACAAATAATAGGAGGCTAAAACGTACAATATTATATGTTTGAAAGTCTTCAGCAACCACAGACAACATTTTCTGTTAATTTGAATTTGTTGTATCAGAAAAAGAATTTTCATTGCCAAAGTAAAAACTCAGTTTCCAAATCAAAATCACTGACTGACATCTATAATTGTTCAGGCAATACACTTATATGGATCTTCTATTAATAAAGTTCATTGTTACCGTAATTCTTGAGATTTTGATAGAAACATTTTGAGATGTTCTCATCAGTTGCATTATAGTAGCACTGTAACATATTAGATTATTTAACCTGTGTTAATAGGTACCAGGTTATAAGTACTCCTAGTGACATATTCATGGTGATGGAATATGTAGGAGGAGGGGAGCTGTTTGATTACATAGTCAAACATGGAAAAGTAAGTATAATTAGATTTACAGGGAGTTATTTCCCTTGTTTTACTGCTAGTTTATTGTATTTAAATTAATCAGGCATGCTCAAAAGTTTGGATGAAAAAAAGATTCCTAATTAATGGGTCTCATTAGGTTCTAAGTCTGACATGTACATATGCATTTTGGGGAAGTTTGAGACCCTTTAGTTTAATTCTATATAGCAAGTCAGAATTTTTATAAGTTATATTGTAATTGTGTCAATGTCAAAGATGGCAGAATTAGCATGTGTCAGTCACAGGAAATGTTTCACTAAATTAATGATTCACTCTGATTAACAGAATTTGAAGACATTTCATTAAATATAATTTTCCCATTGAGAAATGAAAATAACCCTTCTGAATATCCTCTTAATTATTAGTGCTAAAAACTTGCTATCAATTTCTGGTCCATGTATACTACTAGAGTCTTGTATATACCTATAAGAATTAATAGTGATGTATTACCATAACCAAAGAACAAGACATGAAAACACCATACATTTGTACACATATGTGACTTAATTCTTCACTAACTACACACCATTTTTTTGTGTTGTCACCGGGTTACAAAGTCAATATTTATTGTCAGTTTTAATGTACATGTACATACATGTACCTTTATGATACTCCTTCTGATATTGGTCCTTTTATGTTTTCCAGACTTTTGATTATCATAAAACCTCAAATATTTTTGTCAAGAAATGATGTTAAATTTCAAATGCTATATTAAATACCGGTACCTAAAGATAGTATTTGTGTAATCTAGATTTGAAAAATTGGTTGTAATAATATTATTGTCTGGTTCTTTAAGACAGTGTAATATATCATTGGTTTGGCTCTGGAAGATGTTAGTAGTAAGTGGGATATAAGACTAAAAGATTCATTTTTCAAACGTCTTTGAAGTATATGTTAAGAATGTTAAATAAATACAAATCATGTAGACAACCCACCGAAAATACATTTAACTAATGAACTGAGTCAAACAGAATCATTTCATATTTATACAGCAAGTCCTATTATAACTAATGAACTGAGTCAAACAGAATCATTTCATATTTATACAGCATTCCTATTATAACTAATGAACTGAGTCAAACAGAATCATTTCATATTTATACAGCATTCCTATTATAACTAATGAACTGAGTCAAACAGAATCATTTCATATTTATACAGCAAGTCCTATTATAACTAATGAACTGAGTCAAACAGAATCATTTCATATTTATACAGCATTCCTATTATAACTAATGAACTGAGTCAAACAGAATCATTTCATATTTATACAGAATTCCTATTATAACTAATGAACTGAGTCAAACAGAATCATTTCATATTTATACACCATTCCTATTATAACTAATGAACTGAGTCAAACAGAATCATTTCATATTTATACAGCAAGTCCTATTATAACTAATGAACTGAGTCAAACAGAATCATTTCATATTTATACAGCATTCCTATTATAACTAATGAACTGAGTCAAACAGAATCATTTCATATTTATACAGCATTCCTATTATTACTAATGAACTGAGTCAAACAGAATCATTTCATATTTATACAGCATTCCTATTATAACTAATGAACTGAGTCAAACAGAATCGTTTCATATTTATACAGCATTCCTATTATAACTAATGAACTAAGTCAAACAGAATCATTTCATATTTATACAGCATTCCTATTATAACTAATGAACTGAGTCAAACAGAATCATTTCATATTTATACAGCATTCCTATTATAACTAATGAACTGAGTCAAACAGAATCATTTCATATTTATACAGCATTCCTATTATAACTAATGAACTGAGTCAAACAGAATCATTTCATATTTATACAGCATTCCTATTATAACTAATGAACTGAGTCAAACAGAATCATTTCATATTTATACAGCAAGTCCTATTATAACTAATGAACTGAGTCAAACAGAATCATTTCATATTTATACAGCAAGTCCTATTATAACTAATGAACTGAGTCAAACAGAATCATTTCATATTTATACAGAATTCCTATTATAACTAATGAACTGAGTCAAACAGAATCATTTCATATTTATACAGCATTCCTATTATAACTAATGAACTGAGTCAAACAGAATCATTTCATATTTATACAGCATTCCTATTATAACTAATGAACTGAGTCAAACAGAATCATTTCATATTTATACAGCATTCCTATTATAACTAATGAACTGAGTCAAACAGAATCATTTCATATTTATACAGCATTCCTATTATAATGAGAAGACGATAAATTAAACAAATGTTGAAACAATTTAATTTCTGGTAGATGGATATAAAGTACAAAGAACAAAATGTGGTTTATGCCACGTTGATTCTGATATAAATTACAGTAACCACGTTGATTCTGATATAAATTACAGTAACCACGTTGATTCTGATATAAATTACAGTAACCACGTTGATTCTGATATGAATTACAGTAACCACGTTGATTCTGATATAAATTACAGTAACCACGTTGATTCTGATATAAATTACAGTAACCACGTTGATTCTGATATAAATTACAGTAACCAATTTGATTCTGATATAAATTACAGTAACCACGTTTATTCTGATATAAATTACAGTAACCACGTTTATTCTGATATAAATTGCAGTAACCACGATGATTCTGATATAAATTAGCGTAAACTTGTTCATTGACCTCGGTACATTCATATTTTTACAATAATGTACAGAAATATACAAAAGTTTGTATCAATATATATATATATACTGTAATAACCTTTCTCTGCATGTTTTATATATTTTAATTTCTGTATGTATTTTTTTAATCCAGTCTAATTTCTAAATATAAGGTCTTACATTAATTATGTATATAAACACTAATTGTTAATGGATATCAGGGTAGTATATTATTTCTTTTTATTAGTATAAAGATAATAGATCTTTCTAACTTCTGCTTTTCAGTTCAATTTTGTTTTTGTAGTATAGTTGTATTCCAAAATCATGTTGACAGGTACAAAAAATCTGTATTGACATAATTTGAATGTCATAAGAGAAAATAATCTTTCTGACATCATTTGTTCAAAGGTTAGGTAATTATTTATTCAAATTAATTTCAAGTAACATTCCAATGCCAGTACTCAAATTTACTCTTTTTAACTTGCACAGTATGAGTACCAGTATTTTAAATTATTATTTTTGGTAATTTATATTTAACAAAAAATATATTTTTTTACATTATATTGAAAACTGTTTGTATAATGTACATTGATCATCATTATACTAGTAATAATACTTCATTCCTAAAGAAATACAGCTTATAGACATACATTTTAACATATAAATCATACAAATTATATTATATACAATAACAACAGAATATGTAATACAAGTAACAGTCAAAACAGAGCATTATAGAATTCCTGTATTAGTAAATATCTTATTACTATAGTTAAAGGAACCAGAAGCCAGAAGATTCTTCCAGCAGATAATATCAGGAGTAGAATATTGTCATAGACATATGGTTGTACACAGAGATCTGAAACCTGAAAACTTACTACTAGATGATAAACTGAATGTCAAAATAGCTGATTTTGGTATGGAAGACTTGTCAAGCATTTGATCAAAAAAAAATTTCAAATCAGTTGCAAATTACATTGTATGTATTTTATATGTGCATGCTGTACTGTTCCAGGGGCCGTCGTGGTCATCATTGTATGGTGGTTGGATTTATAGCTACCTATGCAATCAGTGCCTATCACCACTAATGTTGTGAGTTCGAATCCCGCTCAGGTGAGGTGTACTCGATACAGCATTATGTGATAAAGTTTGCGGCAGGTCAGTGGTTTTCTCTGTGTACTTCAGTTTCCTCCACCAATAACATTGACCACCACGATATAACTGAAATATTGTTGAAAGTGGCGTTAAACACCATAACCCTAACCTCTGTACTGTTCCATCAAATGGAAGTTTTCACTTATAGATAATAGGAAAATGTATGTCCTGAAAAGATTAGGAAAGTTTCTTTATACAAATCAGACTTGTTTTATCTGAATAACTGCTTCACAATTTGTGACTGATCCAGACATTACTAAAAATGCCTTGGTCACTGACAACTTATAATAGACCTTTCACATTCAACTAAATGATCTTGGTCATAGCCATCTATCCGTATTTATTCATTTATTGCTTTTTTAACTTTTAAAACTGTGTTTTGTTGTGTTTTGCCAGAAGGTAAGTTTTTAAACTTGGGAGTAAATGAATAACTATTAAATGTTAAATGTGATTTTTCACAATTGAATTTTCAATAAATGAATAAATACATATTTTGGTTGTCATTTTAGTCATTGTTTAATTTCACGAAAATAATACTAAAATAAGTTATGTGTAACTTGTGTCTCAACATAATGTGTGTCGATTTAATATACATTTGTATGTATATGATCTTTTCTGTACATTGCTTTATTTTGTATGAGTAGTATTTTACTTCAGGCTTGTCAAACATGATGCAGGATGGTGAGTTTTTGAGAACCAGTTGTGGTTCACCGAATTATGCAGCCCCAGAGGTCATATCTGGAAAGTAAGTTATAAGAAATTAAAATTTGTAGCAAATATACATTATTTAGTACATAATTCTACAAATAAGTTAAACATAAAAAATAGTGTACAATCCAACATATTGCTGGCAATTTTTTTTTATTTGCTTCAAAAGCAGAGAGAAAAAGAACCAATAGAATATGACTTGCAATAAACATGATAGGTACCAACAGTAGTGATGGGAATCGGTAACATTTTCAAGATCGATGATCGTTATATCAACATCGACCGATGATCGATCATCGGTGACAATTGCCTGCTAAATGTATTTACTGACTATAATTAATCAAATAGCCTTTATTTCAAGAGTATGATTGACAAAAGTAAAGATATGAATAAAATTGTATCATAAATTTATAAACTATAATTTTTCCATTAGTAAACATTAACTTTAAAATAGAACAAAACAAAAGATCGTTTTCCATGTGTAACACCTGATATAGATAGATAAATAATAGACTAGTCCAAATATGTGTTTGACAAAAGTAAAGATTTGAATAAAATCAATTAATATATTTACAAACTACAATATTTTCATTTGTAAACCTTAACTTAGAACAAAACAAAAGATCGTTTTCCATGTGTAATACCTGATATAAAATGGACTATTCCGGGAAGTAGATAAATAATAGACTAGTCCAAATATGTGTATTGACTGAGTGTCAAAAGTACGCTTGGACAAAATTGCCAGATGTTTGTCAGTATGATGGCAAAAAAAACCAGCTGGAATAAAACTGCAATATTTTTGTCAGTATGGAGACAGAAAAAAAAACCAATCAGAGAACAAAGTTAAGCATATATATTTTAGACACTATAGAATCAGAATCGACCACAAGGTTTAAGAATTGATCATCGGATCGTATGATGACGTCCGACTGATTAGTCGATGTTTCAGATGATCGGTACACCACTAACCAACAGTAGTACAGTAGTTAAACTGGTTCTTTAGAATTCAGTAGTAAGTAAGGTACCAACAGTAGTACAGTGGTTAAACTGGTTCTTTAGAATCCAGTAGTAAGTAAGGTACCAACAGTAGTACAGTGGTTAAACTGGTTCTTTAGAATCCAGTAGTAAGTAAGGTACCAACAGTAGTACAGTGGTTAAACTGGTTCTTTAGAATCCAGTAGTAAGTAAGGTACCAACAGTACAGTGGTTAAACTGGTTCTTTAGAATCCAGTAGTAAGTAACGACAATATAAAAATGAAAGATCATCACACAACAAAATGTAAGTGAAGCAAGGACAAAATAATAGTACTTACTATTAAAAGCTTGTTTTGAGATAAAATATTACATAATTGTTTTTTAATTATATGTTAAACTGAATTTAATCAACATTTCTAAAGTAACAACAAATTTCTATGATGTATTAAGATGACTACATAGTAATTAACATTCTCAAACCTATTTTAATTTTTTGTATAATAGATTGCAATAAAGTCATTAACAGTTGTTTTAGCAAACAAAATGTTTCAAAGCTGTATTTGAAGAATATACTATTTTGACTACTCTTTTACCTGTAAAGTTTGATGTACATAATGTTAAGTTCTACAGGCCATCAAAATGAGTATTTATTAAAATAAGAAATATTAAGTTGTTGATGTACATGTATGTGTATGTTAAGTTGTCTGAATTATGTTGCTTTAACTACTGATCAATAACAAATATTAGAGACGTCACACATTGACCATTAGTTAAAAAGTGTGTGAATTATGTTGCTTTAACTACTGATCAATAACAAATATTAGAGACGTCACACATTGACCATTAGTTAAAAAGTGTGTGAATTATGTTGCTTTAACTACTGATCAATAACAAATATTTGAGACGTTCAGAAAATACAATAATTTGTTATTTTTATAGGTTGTATGCAGGTCCTGAAGTTGATATCTGGAGTTGTGGGGTTATCCTGTATGCCTTACTTTGTGGGACAGTAAGTAGTTTTATTAAATTTAAGTCAGCTTCATATAATGACAATATTTGTAATTTCTGAGAAAATTGTCAAATTGTCAACATTTCTAGCTCTCTACTGATCCATGTTATCATTTTGCAATTCATGCAAATAATGTTTTAACTGGTTAGCATATGAGTACATTTTATCATACAAACTGTATGTCTTTCATGAAATTTCCTAAATATACATTGTGTTTTTCCTAAATATACATTGTGTTTTTCATTTATTAATTTTCATGACCCACTGTCCTCAATATACAATTGAGGGGGGCAAGTTATTTTACAGTTGTTGACATGTGATGTTCCTTTGAAAAAATTCATTTTTCAAAAATAACTTCTCCAGCAGTTTTAATCCTAGACCTTTAAAGTCTTGATATTTATACACATATTGAAGATATTCCTTATCCACCACCTAAAACATGCTGAGTAGCTTTGTTGGTTGAACTAATACTATACTACAGACACATTAAACATTCATATTAATATTACATGTACAAAAACAATTTGATTTGTGCTTGAGATATATATATATGTTTTGTTCTCTCTGTTTACAGTTACCATTTGACGATGAACATGTTCCTACATTGTTTAGGAAGATTAAGTGTAAGTACCAATATTACCTTGACTTTAAAAAAATCATTTTGTAACAGATAATATTATAATTACATTATGTGTTCATTTCATTCAGAAAGCCTCGTGTGATAGGTCAAAATGTTGACATGTGAGTTTGGAATTAAAATGTGAAATATTAAAACAAATAATAATAATTTTAGTTATATTTAATAATGAAAAAGTGCTGAATGCAATCACGCTTCCTACAAAATCTACTTCGGTCACAACTCTTACACACCAATAAAACTACAAAAGATTGCATTCCATTCTTAAATAGAGAGAGAGAGAGAGTATTTCTGAAATAAAAAGTTATAAAGTGAAAATCTATTTCAAAGTTTTTCTTTTTTGTTACGAGTAGCAATATTTTGTTTTTAAATCTGATGCTTTAAGATAGTGGCACTGGCAGGTCTTTATCTCAACTCACAAAGAATCAAAAGTCTGTAGTTGAGCAATACTCTTCTTCTGTAGATAAACGCTGACCTTTGATGTTATTTGGTGTATATAATTCCATTTCCCAGATGTAGAGATATCAATGAGAAATTAAAATACAGATGAAGTAATCTTACAAATACTGTCATCATTGTGCCTGACATCACATAAAATAACCACAGTGCTCTCCCTTGTTAAGATAAAAGAACAACATCACATAAAATAACCACAGTGGTCTCCCTTGTTAAGATAAAAGAACAACATCACATAAAATAACCACAGTGGTCTCCCTTGTTAAGATAAAAGAACAACATTACATAAAATAACCACAGTGGTCTCCCTTGTAAAGATAAAAGAACAACATCACATAAAATAACCACAGTTGTTTCCCTTGTTAAGATAAAAGAACAACATCACATAAAATAACCACAGTGGTCTCCCTTGTTAAGATAAAAGAACAACATCACAAAATAACCACAGTGGTCTCCCTTGTAAAGATAAAAGAACAACATCACATACAATAACCACAGTGCTCTCCCTTGTTAAGATAAAAGAACAACATCACATAAAATAACCACAGTGCTCTCCCTTGTTAAGATAAAAGAACAACATCACATAAAATAACCACAGTGGTCTCCCTTGTTAAGATAAAAGAACAACATCACATACAATAACCACAGTGCTCTCCCTTGTTAAGATAAAAGAACAACATCACATACAATAACCACAGTGCTCTCCCTTGTTAAGATAAAAGAACAACATTACATAAAATAACCACAGTGCTCTCCCTTGTTGATAAAAGAACAACATCACATGATAAAATAACCACAGTGCTCCCTTGTTAAGATAAAAGAACAACATCACATAAAATAACCAGTGCTCTCCCTTGATAAGATAAAAGAACAACATCACATAAAATAACCACAGTGGTCTCCCTTGTTAAGATAAAAGAACAACATCACATAAAATAACCACAGTGCTCTCCCTTGTTAAGATAAAAGAACATCACATAAAATAACCAACCACAGTGCTCTCCCTTGTTAAGATAAAAGAACAACATCACATAAAATAACCACAGTGGTCTCCCTTGTTAAGATAAAATAACCACAGTGGTCTCCCTTGTTAAGATAAAAGAACAACATCACATAAAATAACCACAGTGCTCTCCCTTGTTAAGATAAAAGAACAACATCACATAAAATAACCACAGTGCTCCCTTGTTAAGATAAAAGAACAACATCACATAAAATAACCATAGTGCTGTCCCTTGTTAAGATAAAAGAACAACATCACATAAAATAACCACAGTGGTCTCCCTTGTTAAGATAAAAGAACAACATCACATAAAATAACCACAGTGGTCTCCCTTGTTAAGATAAAAGAACATCACATAAAATAACCACAGTGCTCTCCCTTGTTAAGATAAAAGAACAACATCACATAAAATAATCACAGTGGTCTCCCTTGTTAAGATAAAAGAATAACATCACATAAAATAACCAAAGTGGTCTCCCTTGTTAAGATAAAAGAACAACATCACATAAAATAACCACAGTGCTCTCCCTTGTTAAGATAAAAGAACAACATCTCATAAAATAACCACAGTGTTCTCCTTTGTTAAGATAAAAGAACAACATCACATGAAATAACCACAGTGCTCTCCCTTGTTAAGAATAAAGAACAACATCACATGAAATAACCACAGTGGTCTCCCTTGTTAAGATAAAAGAACAACTTCACATAAAATAACCACAGTGCTCTCCCTTGTTAAGATAAAAGAACAACATCACATAAAATAACCAGTGCTCTCCCTTGTTAAGATAAAAGAACAACATCACATAAAATAACCACAGTGGTCTCCCTTGTTAAGATAAAAGAACAACATCACATAAAATAACCACAGTGCTCTCCCTTGTTAAGATAAAAGAACAACATCACATAAAATAACCACAGTGCTCCCTTGTTAAGATAAAAGAACAACATCACATAAAATAACCATAGTGCTGTCCCTTGTTAAGATAAAAGAACAACATCACATAAAATAACCACAGTGGTCTCCCTTGTTAAGATAAAAGAACAACATCACATAAAATAACCACAGTGGTCTCCCTTGTTAAGATAAAAGAACATCACATAAAATAACCACAGTGCTCTCCCTTGTTAAGATAAAAGAACAACATCACATAAAATAATCACAGTGGTCTCCCTTGTTAAGATAAAAGAATAACATCACATAAAATAACCAAAGTGGTCTCCCTTGTTAAGATAAAAGAACAACATCACATAAAATAACCACAGTGCTCTCCCTTGTTAAGATAAAAGAACAACATCTCATAAAATAACCACAGTGTTCTCCTTTGTTAAGATAAAAGAACAACATCACATGAAATAACCACAGTGCTCTCCCTTGTTAAGAATAAAGAACAACATCACATGAAATAACCACAGTGGTCTCCCTTGTTAAGATAAAAGAACAACTTCACATAAAATAACCACAGTGCTCTCCCTTGTTAAGATAAAAGAACAACATCACATAAAATAACCAGTGCTCTCCCTTGTTAAGATAAAAGAACATCACACAAAATAACCACAGTGGTCTCCCTTGTTAAGATAAAAGAACAACATCACATAAAATAACCACAGTGCTCCCTTGTTAAGATAAAAGAACAACATCACATAGAATAACCACAGTGCTCCCTTGTTAAGATAAAAGAACAACATCACATAAAATAACCACAGTGGTCTCCCTTGTTAAGATAAAAGAACAACATCACATAAAATAACCACAGTGCTCCCTTGTTAAGATAAAAGAACAACATCACATAGAATAACCACAGTGCTCTCCCTTGTTAAGATAAAAGAACACCATTACATAAAATAACCACAGTGCTCTCCCTTGTTAAGATAAAAGAACAACATCACATGATAAAATAACCACAGTGTCCCCTTGTTAAGATAAAAGAACAACATCACACAAAATAACCACAGTGGTCTCCCTTGTTAAGATAAAAGAACAACATCACATAAAATAACCACAGTGCTCTCCCTTGTTAAGATAAAAGAACAACATCACATAAAATAACCAACCACAGTGCTCTCCCTTGTTAAGATAAAAGAACAACATCACATAAAATAACCACAGTGGTCTCCCTTGTTAAGATAAAAGAACAACATCACATAAAATAACCAGTGCTCTCCCTTGTTAAGATAAAAGAACAACATCACATAAAATAACCAACCACAGTGCTCTCCCTTGTTAAGATAAAAGAACAACATCACATAAAATAACCACAGTGGTCTCCCTTGTTAAGATAAAAGAACAACATCACATAAAATAACCACAGTAGTCTCCCTTGTTAAGATAAAAGAACAACATCACATAAAATAACCACAGTGCTCCCTTGTTAAGATAAAAGAACAACATCACATAGAATAACCACAGTGCTCTCCCTTGTTAAGATAAAAGAACAACATTACATAAAATAACCACAGTGCTCTCCCTTGTTAAGATAAAAGAACAACATCACATGATAAAATAACCACAGTGCTCCCTTGTTAAGATAAAAGAACAACATCACATAGAATAACCACAGTGGTCTCCCTTGTTAAGATAAAAGAACAACATCACATAAAATAACCACAGTGCTCTCCCTTGTTAAGATAAAAGAACAACATCACATAAAATAACCACAGTGGTCTCCCTTGTTAAGATAAAAGAACAACATCACATAAAATAACCACAGTGGTCTCCCTTGTTAAGATAAAAGAACAACATCACATAAAATAACCACAGTGGTCTCCCTTGTTAAGATAAAAGAACAGCATCTCATAAAATAACCACAGTGGTCTCCTTTGTTAAGATAAAAGAACAACATCACATGAAATAACCACAGTGCTCTCCCTTGTTAAGAATAAAGAACAACATCACATGAAATAACCACAGTGGTCTCCCTTGTTAAGATAAAAGAACAACATCACATAAAATAACCACAGTGCTCTCCCTTGTTAAGATAAAAGAACAACATCACATAAAATAACCACAGTGCTCTCCCTTGTTAAGATAAAAGAACAACATCACATAAAATAACCAACCACAGTGCTCTCCCTTGTTAAGATAAAAGAACAACATCACATAAAATAACCACAGTGGTCTCCCTTGTTAAGATAAAAGAACAACATCACATAAAATAACCACAGTGCTCTCCCTTGTTAAGATAAAAGAACAACATCACATAAAATAACCACAGTGCTCCCTTGTTAAGATAAAAGAACAACATCACATAAAATAACCATAATGCTGTCCCTTGTTAAGATAAAAGAACAACATCACATAAAATAACCACAGTGGTCTCCCTTGTTAAGATAAAAGAACAACATCACATAAAATAACCAGTGCTCTCCCTTGTTAAGATAAAAGAACAACATCACATAAAATAACCACAGTGGTCTCCCTTGTTAAGATAAAAGAACATCACATAAAATAACCACAGTGCTCTCCCTTGTTAAGATAAAAGAACAACATCACATAAAATAATCACAGTGGTCTCCCTTGTTAAGATAAAAGAATAACATCACATAAAATAACCAAAGTGGTCTCCCTTGTTAAGATAAAAGAACAACATCACATAAAATAACCACAGTGCTCTCCCTTGTTAAGATAAAAGAACAACATCTCATAAAATAACCACAGTGTTCTCCTTTGTTAAGATAAAAGAACAACATCACATGAAATAACCACATTGCTCTCCCTTGTTAAGAATAAAGAACAACATCACATGAAATAACCACAGTGGTCTCCCTTGTTAAGATAAAAGAACAACATCACATAAAATAACCACAGTGCTCTCCCTTGTTAAGATAAAAGAACAACATCACATAAAATAACCAGTGCTCTCCCTTGTTAAGATAAAAGAACATCACACAAAATAACCACAGTGGTCTCCCTTGTTAAGATAAAAGAACAACATCACATAAAATAACCACAGTGCTCCCTTGTTAAGATAAAAGAACAACATCACATAGAATAACCACAGTGCTCCCTTGTTAAGATAAAAGAACAACATCACATAAAATAACCACAGTGGTCTCCCTTGTTAAGATAAAAGAACAACATCACATAAAATAACCACAGTGCTCCCTTGTTAAGATAAAAGAACAACATCACATAGAATAACCACAGTGCTCTCCCTTGTTAAGATAAAAGAACAACATTACATAAAATAACCACAGTGCTCTCCCTTGTTAAGATAAAAGAACAACATCACATGATAAAATAACCACAGTGTCCCCTTGTTAAGATAAAAGAACAACATCACACAAAATAACCACAGTGGTCTCCCTTGTTAAGATAAAAGAACAACATCACATAAAATAACCACAGTGCTCTCCCTTGTTAAGATAAAAGAACAACATCACATAAAATAACCAACCACAGTGCTCTCCCTTGTTAAGATAAAAGAACAACATCACATAAAATAACCACAGTGGTCTCCCTTGTTAAGATAAAAGAACAACATCACATAAAATAACCAGTGCTCTCCCTTGTTAAGATAAAAGAACAACATCACATAAAATAACCAACCACAGTGCTCTCCCTTGTTAAGATAAAAGAACAACATCACATAAAATAACCACAGTGGTCTCCCTTGTTAAGATAAAAGAACAACATCACATAAAATAACCACAGTGGTCTCCCTTGTTAAGATAAAAGAACAACATCACATAAAATAACCACAGTGCTCCCTTGTTAAGATAAAAGAACAACATCACATAGAATAACCACAGTGCTCTCCCTTGTTAAGATAAAAGAACAACATTACATAAAATAACCACAGTGCTCTCCCTTGTTAAGATAAAAGAACAACATCACATGATAAAATAACCACAGTGCTCCCTTGTTAAGATAAAAGAACAACATCACATAAAATAACCACAGTGGTCTCCCTTGTTAAGATAAAAGAACAACATCACATAAAATAACCACAGTGCTCTCCCTTGTTAAGATAAAAGAACAACATCACATAAAATAACCACAGTGGTCTCCCTTGTTAAGATAAAAGAACAACACCACATAAAATAACCACAGTGGTCTCCCTTGTTAAGATAAAAGAACAACATCACATAAAATAACCACAGTGGTCTCCCTTGTTAAGATAAAAGAACAGCATCTCATAAAATAACCACAGTGGTCTCCTTTGTTAAGATAAAAGAACAACATCACATGAAATAACCACAGTGCTCTCCCTTGTTAAGAATAAAGAACAACATCACATGAAATAACCACAGTGGTCTCCCTTGTTAAGATAAAAGAACAACATCACATAAAATAACCACAGTGCTCTCCCTTGTTAAGATAAAAGAACAACATCACATAAAATAACCAGTGCTCTCCCTTGTTAAGATAAAAGAACAACATCACATAAAATAACCACAGTGGTCTCCCTTGTTAAGATAAAAGAACAACATCACATAAAATAACCAACCACAGTGCTCTCCCTTGTTAAGATAAAAGAACAACATCACATAAAATAACCACAGTGGTCTCCCTTGTTAAGATAAAAGAACAACATCACATAAAATAACCACAGTGCTCTCCCTTGTTAAGATAAAAGAACAACATCACATAAAATAACCACAGTGCTCCCTTGTTAAGATAAAAGAACAACATCACATAAAATAACCATAGTGCTGTCCCTTGTTAAGATAAAAGAACAACATCACATAAAATAACCACAGTGGTCTCCCTTGTTAAGATAAAAGAACAACATCACATAAAATAACCACAGTGGTCTCCCTTGTTAAGATAAAAGAACAGCATCTCATAAAATAACCACAGTGGTCTCCTTTGTTAAGATAAAAGAACAACATCACATGAAATAACCACAGTGCTCTCCCTTGTTAAGAATAAAGAACAACATCACATGAAATAACCACAGTGGTCTCCCTTGTTAAGATAAAAGAACAACATCACATAAAATAACCACAGTGCTCTCCCTTGTTAAGATAAAAGAACAACATCACATAAAATAACCAGTGCTCTCCCTTGTTAAGATAAAAGAACAACATCACATAAAATAACCACAGTGGTCTCCCTTGTTAAGATAAAAGAACAACATCACATAGAATAACCACAGTGCTCCCTTGTTAAGATAAAAGAACAACATCACATACAATAACCACAGTGCTCTCCCTTGTTAAGATAAAAGAACAACATTACATAAAATAACCACAGTGCTCTCCCTTGTTGATAAAAGAACAACATCACATGATAAAATAACCACAGTGCTCCCTTGTTAAGATAAAAGAACAACATCACATAAAATAACCAGTGCTCTCCCTTGATAAGATAAAAGAACAACATCACATAAAATAACCACAGTGGTCTCCCTTGTTAAGATAAAAGAACAACATCACATAAAATAACCACAGTGCTCTCCCTTGTTAAGATAAAAGAACAACATCACATAAAATAACCAACCACAGTGCTCTCCCTTGTTAAGATAAAAGAACAACATCACATAAAATAACCACAGTGCTCTCCCTTGTTAAGATAAAAGAACAACATCACATAAAATAACCACAGTGGTCTCCCTTGTTAAGATAAAAGAACAACATCACATAAAATAACCACAGTGCTCCCTTGTTAAGATAAAAGAACAACATCACATAGAATAACCACAGTGCTCTCCCTTGTTAAGATAAAAGAACAACATTACATAAAATAACCACAGTGCTCTCCCTTGTTAAGATAAAAGAACAACATCACATGATAAAATAACCACAGTGTCCCCTTGTTAAGATAAAAGAACAACATCACACAAAATAACCACAGTGGTCTCCCTTGTTAAGATAAAAGAACAACATCACATAAAATAACCACAGTGCTCTCCCTTGTTAAGATAAAAGAACAACATCACATAAAATAACCAACCACAGTGCTCTCCCTTGTTAAGATAAAAGAACAACATCACATAAAATAACCACAGTGGTCTCCCTTGTTAAGATAAAAGAACAACATCACATAAAATAACCAGTGCTCTCCCTTGTTAAGATAAAAGAACAACATCACATAAAATAACCAACCACAGTGCTCTCCCTTGTTAAGATAAAAGAACAACATCACATAAAATAACCACAGTGGTCTCCCTTGTTAAGATAAAAGAACAACATCACATAAAATAACCACAGTGGTCTCCCTTGTTAAGATAAAAGAACAACATCACATAAAATAACCACAGTGCTCCCTTGTTAAGATAAAAGAACAACATCACATAGAATAACCACAGTGCTCTCCCTTGTTAAGATAAAAGAACAACATTACATAAAATAACCACAGTGCTCTCCCTTGTTAAGATAAAAGAACAACATCACATGATAAAATAACCACAGTGCTCCCTTGTTAAGATAAAAGAACAACATCACATAAAATAACCACAGTGGTCTCCCTTGTTAAGATAAAAGAACAACATCACATAAAATAACCACAGTGCTCTCCCTTGTTAAGATAAAAGAACAACATCACATAAAATAACCACAGTGGTCTCCCTTGTTAAGATAAAAGAACAACACCACATAAAATAACCACAGTGGTCTCCCTTGTTAAGATAAAAGAACAACATCACATAAAATAACCACAGTGGTCTCCCTTGTTAAGATAAAAGAACAGCATCTCATAAAATAACCACAGTGGTCTCCTTTGTTAAGATAAAAGAACAACATCACATGAAATAACCACAGTGCTCTCCCTTGTTAAGAATAAAGAACAACATCACATGAAATAACCACAGTGGTCTCCCTTGTTAAGATAAAAGAACAACATCACATAAAATAACCACAGTGCTCTCCCTTGTTAAGATAAAAGAACAACATCACATAAAATAACCAGTGCTCTCCCTTGTTAAGATAAAAGAACAACATCACATAAAATAACCACAGTGGTCTCCCTTGTTAAGATAAAAGAACAACATCACATAAAATAACCAACCACAGTGCTCTCCCTTGTTAAGATAAAAGAACAACATCACATAAAATAACCACAGTGGTCTCCCTTGTTAAGATAAAAGAACAACATCACATAAAATAACCACAGTGCTCTCCCTTGTTAAGATAAAAGAACAACATCACATAAAATAACCACAGTGCTCCCTTGTTAAGATAAAAGAACAACATCACATAAAATAACCATAGTGCTGTCCCTTGTTAAGATAAAAGAACAACATCACATAAAATAACCACAGTGGTCTCCCTTGTTAAGATAAAAGAACAACATCACATAAAATAACCACAGTGGTCTCCCTTGTTAAGATAAAAGAACAGCATCTCATAAAATAACCACAGTGGTCTCCTTTGTTAAGATAAAAGAACAACATCACATGAAATAACCACAGTGCTCTCCCTTGTTAAGAATAAAGAACAACATCACATGAAATAACCACAGTGGTCTCCCTTGTTAAGATAAAAGAACAACATCACATAAAATAACCACAGTGCTCTCCCTTGTTAAGATAAAAGAACAACATCACATAAAATAACCAGTGCTCTCCCTTGTTAAGATAAAAGAACAACATCACATAAAATAACCACAGTGGTCTCCCTTGTTAAGATAAAAGAACAACATCACATAGAATAACCACAGTGCTCCCTTGTTAAGATAAAAGAACAACATCACATACAATAACCACAGTGCTCTCCCTTGTTAAGATAAAAGAACAACATTACATAAAATAACCACAGTGCTCTCCCTTGTTGATAAAAGAACAACATCACATGATAAAATAACCACAGTGCTCCCTTGTTAAGATAAAAGAACAACATCACATAAAATAACCAGTGCTCTCCCTTGATAAGATAAAAGAACAACATCACATAAAATAACCACAGTGGTCTCTCTTGTTAAGATAAAAGAACAACATCACATAAAATAACCACAGTGCTCTCCCTTGTTAAGATAAAAGAACAACATCACATAAAATAACCAACCACAGTGCTCTCCCTTGTTAAGATAAAAGAACAACATCACATAAAATAACCACAGTGCTCTCCCTTGTTAAGATAAAAGAACAACATCACATAAAATAACCACAGTGGTCTCCCTTGTTAAGATAAAAGAACAACATCACATAAAATAACCACAGTGCTCCCTTGTTAAGATAAAAGAACAGCATCACATAGAATAACCACAGTGCTCTCCCTTGTTAAGATAAAAGAACAACATTACATAAAATAACCACAGTGCTCTCCCTTGTTAAGATAAAAGAACAACATCACATGATAAAATAACCACAGTGTCCCCTTGTTAAGATAAAAGAACAACATCACACAAAATAACCACAGTGGTCTCCCTTGTTAAGATAAAAGAACAACATCACATAAAATAACCACAGTGCTCTCCCTTGTTAAGATAAAAGAACAACATCACATAAAATAACCAACCACAGTGCTCTCCCTTGTTAAGATAAAAGAACAACATCACATAAAATAACCACAGTGGTCTCCCTTGTTAAGATAAAAGAACAACATCACATAAAATAACCAGTGCTCTCCCTTGTTAAGATAAAAGAACAACATCACATAAAATAACCAACCACAGTGCTCTCCCTTGTTAAGATAAAAGAACAACATCACATAAAATAACCACAGTGGTCTCCCTTGTTAAGATAAAAGAACAACATCACATAAAATAACCACAGTGGTCTCCCTTGTTAAGATAAAAGAACAACATCACATAAAATAACCACAGTGCTCCCTTGTTAAGATAAAAGAACAACATCACATAGAATAACCACAGTGCTCTCCCTTGTTAAGATAAAAGAACAACATTACATAAAATAACCACAGTGCTCTCCCTTGTTAAGATAAAAGAACAACATCACATGATAAAATAACCACAGTGCTCCCTTGTTAAGATAAAAGAACAACATCACATAAAATAACCACAGTGGTCTCCCTTGTTAAGATAAAAGAACAACATCACATAAAATAACCACAGTGCTCTCCCTTGTTAAGATAAAAGAACAACATCACATAAAATAACCACAGTGGTCTCCCTTGTTAAGATAAAAGAACAACACCACATAAAATAACCACAGTGGTCTCCCTTGTTAAGATAAAAGAACAACATCACATAAAATAACCACAGTGGTCTCCCTTGTTAAGATAAAAGAACAGCATCTCATAAAATAACCACAGTGGTCTCCTTTGTTAAGATAAAAGAACAACATCACATGAAATAACCACAGTGCTCTCCCTTGTTAAGAATAAAGAACAACATCACATGAAATAACCACAGTGGTCTCCCTTGTTAAGATAAAAGAACAACATCACATAAAATAACCACAGTGCTCTCCCTTGTTAAGATAAAAGAACAACATCACATAAAATAACCAGTGCTCTCCCTTGTTAAGATAAAAGAACAACATCACATAAAATAACCACAGTGGTCTCCCTTGTTAAGATAAAAGAACAACATCACATAAAATAACCAACCACAGTGCTCTCCCTTGTTAAGATAAAAGAACAACATCACATAAAATAACCACAGTGGTCTCCCTTGTTAAGATAAAAGAACAACATCACATAAAATAACCACAGTGCTCTCCCTTGTTAAGATAAAAGAACAACATCACATAAAATAACCACAGTGCTCCCTTGTTAAGATAAAAGAACAACATCACATAAAATAACCATAGTGCTGTCCCTTGTTAAGATAAAAGAACAACATCACATAAAATAACCACAGTGGTCTCCCTTGTTAAGATAAAAGAACAACATCACATAAAATAACCACAGTGGTCTCCCTTGTTAAGATAAAAGAACAGCATCTCATAAAATAACCACAGTGGTCTCCTTTGTTAAGATAAAAGAACAACATCACATGAAATAACCACAGTGCTCTCCCTTGTTAAGAATAAAGAACAACATCACATGAAATAACCACAGTGGTCTCCCTTGTTAAGATAAAAGAACAACATCACATAAAATAACCACAGTGCTCTCCCTTGTTAAGATAAAAGAACAACATCACATAAAATAACCAGTGCTCTCCCTTGTTAAGATAAAAGAACAACATCACATAAAATAACCACAGTGGTCTCCCTTGTTAAGATAAAAGAACAACATCACATAGAATAACCACAGTGCTCCCTTGTTAAGATAAAAGAACAACATCACATACAATAACCACAGTGCTCTCCCTTGTTAAGATAAAAGAACAACATTACATAAAATAACCACAGTGCTCTCCCTTGTTGATAAAAGAACAACATCACATGATAAAATAACCACAGTGCTCCCTTGTTAAGATAAAAGAACAACATCACATAAAATAACCAGTGCTCTCCCTTGATAAGATAAAAGAACAACATCACATAAAATAACCACAGTGGTCTCACTTGTTAAGATAAAAGAACAACATCACATAAAATAACCACAGTGCTCTCCCTTGTTAAGATAAAAGAACAACATCACATAAAATAACCAACCACAGTGCTCTCCCTTGTTAAGATAAAAGAACAACATCACATAAAATAACCACAGTGCTCTCCCTTGTTAAGATAAAAGAACAACCTCACATAAAATAACCACAGTGCTCCCTTGTTAAGATAAAAGAACAACATCACATAAAATAACCATAGTGCTGTCCCTTGTTAAGATAAAAGAACAACATCACATAAAATAACCACAGTGGTCTCCCTTGTTAAGATAAAAGAACAACATCACATAAAATAACCAGTGCTCTCCCTTGTTAAGATAAAAGAACAACATCACATAAAATAACCACAGTGGTCTCCCTTGTTAAGATAAAAGAACATCACATAAAATAACCACAGTGCTCTCCCTTGTTAAGATAAAAGAACAACATCACATAAAATAATCACAGTGGTCTCCCTTGTTAAGATAAAAGAATAACATCACATAAAATAACCAAAGTGGTCTCCCTTGTTAAGATAAAAGAACAACATCACATAAAATAACCACAGTGCTCTCCCTTGTTAAGATAAAAGAACAACATCTCATAAAATAACCACAGTGTTCTCCTTTGTTAAGATAAAAGAACAACATCACATGAAATAACCACATTGCTCTCCCTTGTTAAGAATAAAGAACAACATCACATGAAATAACCACAGTGGTCTCCCTTGTTAAGATAAAAGAACAACATCACATAAAATAACCACAGTGCTCTCCCTTGTTAAGATAAAAGAACAACATCACATAAAATAACCAGTGCTCTCCCTTGTTAAGATAAAAGAACATCACACAAAATAACCACAGTGGTCTCCCTTGTTAAGATAAAAGAACAACATCACATAGAATAACCACAGTGCTCCCTTGTTAAGATAAAAGAACAACATCACATAAAATAACCACAGTGGTCTCCCTTGTTAAGATAAAAGAACAACATCACATAAAATAACCACAGTGCTCCCTTGTTAAGATAAAAGAACAACATCACATAGAATAACCACAGTGCTCTCCCTTGTTAAGATAAAAGAACAACATTACATAAAATAACCACAGTGCTCTCCCTTGTTAAGATAAAAGAACAACATCACATGATAAAATAACCACAGTGTCCCCTTGTTAAGATAAAAGAATAACATCACATAAAATAACCAAAGTGGTCTCCCTTGTTAAGATAAAAGAACAACATCACATAAAATAACCACAGTGCTCTCCCTTGTTAAGATAAAAGAACAACATCTCATAAAATAACCACAGTGTTCTCCTTTGTTAAGATAAAAGAACAACATCACATGAAATAACCACATTGCTCTCCCTTGTTAAGAATAAAGAACAACATCACATGAAATAACCACAGTGGTCTCCCTTGTTAAGATAAAAGAACAACATCACATAAAATAACCACAGTGCTCTCCCTTGTTAAGATAAAAGAACAACATCACATAAAATAACCAGTGCTCTCCCTTGTTAAGATAAAAGAACATCACACAAAATAACCACAGTGGTCTCCCTTGTTAAGATAAAAGAACAACATCACATAAAATAACCACAGTGCTCTCCCTTGTTAAGATAAAAGAACAACATCTCATAAAATAACCACAGTGTTCTCCTTTGTTAAGATAAAAGAACAACATCACATAGAATAACCACAGTGCTCCCTTGTTAAGATAAAAGAACAACATCACATAAAATAACCACAGTGGTCTCCCTTGTTAAGATAAAAGAACAACATCACATAAAATAACCACAGTGCTCTCCCTTGTTAAGATAAAAGAACAACATCACATAAAATAACCACAGTGCTCTCCTTTGTTAAGATAAAAGAACAACATCACATAGAATAACCACAGTGCTCCCTTGTTAAGATAAAAGAACAACATCACATAGAATAACCACAGTGCTCTCCCTTGTTAAGATAAAAGAACAACATTACATAAAATAACCACAGTGCTCTCCCTTGTTAAGATAAAAGAACAACATCACATGATAAAATAACCACAGTGTCCCCTTGTTAAGATAAAAGAACAACATCACACAAAATAACCACAGTGGTCTCCCTTGTTAAGATAAAAGAACAACATCACATAAAATAACCACAGTGCTCTCCCTTGTTAAGATAAAAGAACAACATCACATAAAATAACCAACCACAGTGCTCTCCCTTGTTAAGATAAAAGAACAACATCACATAAAATAACCACAGTGGTCTCCCTTGTTAAGATAAAAGAACAACATCACATAAAATAACCAGTGCTCTCCCTTGTTAAGATAAAAGAACAACATCACATAAAATAACCAACCACAGTGCTCTCCCTTGTTAAGATAAAAGAACAACATCACATAGAATAACCACAGTGCTCCCTTGTTAAGATAAAAGAACAACATCACATAAAATAACCACAGTGGTCTCCCTTGTTAAGATAAAAGAACAACATCACATAAAATAACCACAGTGCTCCCTTGTTAAGATAAAAGAACAACATCACATAGAATAACCACAGTGCTCTCCCTTGTTAAGATAAAAGAACAACATTACATAAAATAACCACAGTGCTCTCCCTTGTTAAGATAAAAGAACAACATCACATGATAAAATAACCACAGTGTCCCCTTGTTAAGATAAAAGAATAACATCACATAAAATAACCAAAGTGGTCTCCCTTGTTAAGATAAAAGAACAACATCACATAAAATAACCACAGTGCTCTCCCTTGTTAAGATAAAAGAACAACATCACATGATAAAATAACCACAGTGTCCCCTTGTTAAGATAAAAGAACAACATCACACAAAATAACCACAGTGGTCTCCCTTGTTAAGATAAAAGAACAACATCACATAAAATAACCACAGTGCTCTCCCTTGTTAAGATAAAAGAACAACATCACATAAAATAACCAACCACAGTGCTCTCCCTTGTTAAGATAAAAGAACAACATCACATAAAATAACCACAGTGGTCTCCCTTGTTAAGATAAAAGAACAACATCACATAAAATAACCAGTGCTCTCCCTTGTTAAGATAAAAGAACAACATCACATAAAATAACCAACCACAGTGCTCTCCCTTGTTAAGATAAAAGAACAACATCACATAGAATAACCACAGTGCTCCCTTGTTAAGATAAAAGAACAACATCACATAAAATAACCACAGTGGTCTCCCTTGTTAAGATAAAAGAACAACATCACATAAAATAACCACAGTGCTCCCTTGTTAAGATAAAAGAACAACATCACATAGAATAACCACAGTGCTCTCCCTTGTTAAGATAAAAGAACAACATTACATAAAATAACCACAGTGCTCTCCCTTGTTAAGATAAAAGAACAACATCACATGATAAAATAACCACAGTGTCCCCTTGTTAAGATAAAAGAATAACATCACATAAAATAACCAAAGTGGTCTCCCTTGTTAAGATAAAAGAACAACATCACATAAAATAACCACAGTGCTCTCCCTTGTTAAGATAAAAGAACAACATCTCATAAAATAACCACAGTGTTCTCCTTTGTTAAGATAAAAGAACAACATCACATAAAATAACCACAGTGCTCTCCCTTGTTAAGATAAAAGAACAACATCTCATAAAATAACCACAGTGTTCTCCTTTGTTAAGATAAAAGAACAACATCACATGAAATAACCACATTGCTCTCCCTTGTTAAGAATAAAGAACAACATCACATGAAATAACCACAGTGGTCTCCCTTGTTAAGATAAAAGAACAACATCACATAAAATAACCACAGTGCTCTCCCTTGTTAAGATAAAAGAACAACATCACATAAAATAACCAGTGCTCTCCCTTGTTAAGATAAAAGAACAACATCACATAAAATAACCACAGTGGTCTCCCTTGTTAAGATAAAAGAACAACATCACATAAAATAACCACAGTGGTCTCCCTTGTTAAGATAAAAGAACAACATCACATAAAATAACCACAGTGCTCCCTTGTTAAGATAAAAGAACAACATCACATAGAATAACCACAGTGCTCTCCCTTGTTAAGATAAAAGAACAACATTACATAAAATAACCACAGTGCTCTCCCTTGTTAAGATAAAAGAACAACATTACATGATAAAATAACCACAGTGCTCCCTTGTTAAGATAAAAGAACAACATCACATAAAATAACCACAGTGGTCTCCCTTGTTAAGATAAAAGAACAACATCACATAAAATAACCACAGTGCTCTCCCTTGTTAAGATAAAAGAACAACATCACATAAAATAACCACAGTGGTCTCCCTTGTTAAGATAAAAGAACAACATCACATAAAATAACCACAGTGGTCTCCCTTGTTAAGATAAAAGAACAACATCACATAAAATAACCACAGTGGTCTCCCTTGTTAAGATAAAAGAACAGCATCTCATAAAATAACCACAGTGGTCTCCTTTGTTAAGATAAAAGAACAACATCACATGAAATAACCACAGTGCTCTCCCTTGTTAAGAATAAAGAACAACATCACATGAAATAACCACAGTGGTCTCCCTTGTTAAGATAAAAGAACAACATCACATAAAATAACCACAGTGCTCTCCCTTGTTAAGATAAAAGAACAACATCACATAAAATAACCAGTGCTCTCCCTTGTTAAGATAAAAGAACAACATCACATAAAATAACCACAGTGGTCTCCCTTGTTAAGATAAAAGAACAACATCACATAGAATAACCACAGTGCTCCCTTGTTAAGATAAAAGAACAACATCACATACAATAACCACAGTGCTCTCCCTTGTTAAGATAAAAGAACAACATCACATGATAAAATAACCACAGTGCTCCCTTGTTAAGATAAAAGAACAACATCACATAAAATAACCACAGTGGTCTCCCTTGTTAAGATAAAAGAACAACATCACATAAAATAACCACAGTGGTCTCCCTTGTTAAGATAAAAGAACAACATCACATAAAATAACCACAGTGCTCTCCCTTGTTAAGATAAAAGAACAACATCACATAAAATAACCAACCACAGTGCTCTCCCTTGTTAAGATAAAAGAACAACATCACATAAAATAACCACAGTGGTCTCCCTTATTAAGATAAAAGAACAACATCACATAAAATAACCACAGTGCTCTCCCTTGTTAAGATAAAAGAACAACATCACATAGAATAACCACAGTGGTCTCCCTTGTTAAGATAAAAGAACAACATCACATAAAATAACCACAGTGCTCCCTTGTTAAGATAAAAGAACAACATCACATAAAATAACCATAGTGCTCGCCCTTGTTAAGATAAAAGAACAACATCACATAAAATAACCACAGTGCTCCCTTGTTAAGATAAAAGAACAACATCACATAAAATAACCATAGTGCTCGCCCTTGTTAAGATAAAAGAACAACATCACATAAAATAACCACAGTGGTCTCCCTTGTTAAGATAAAAGAACAACATCACATAAAATAACCACAGTTGTCTCCCTTGTTAAGATAAAAGAACAACATCACATAAAATAACCAGTGCTCTCCCTTGTTAAGATAAAAGAACATCACATAAAATAACCACAGTGGTCTCCCTTGTTAAGATAAAAGAACAACATCACATAAAATAACCAACCACAGTGCTCTCCCTTGTTAAGATAAAAGAACAACATCACATAAAATAACCACAGTGGTCTCCCTTGTTAAGATAAAAGAACAACATCACATAAAATAACCACAGTGGTCTCCCTTGTTAAGATAAAAGAACAACATCACATAAAATAACCACAGTGCTCCCTTGTTAAGATAAAAGAACAACATCACATAGAATAACCACAGTGCTCTCCCTTGTTAAGATAAAAGAACAACATTACATAAAATAACCACAGTGCTCTCCCTTGTTAAGATAAAAGAACAACATCACATGATAAAATAACCACAGTGCTCCCTTGTTAAGATAAAAGAACAACATCACACAAAATAACCACAGTGGTCTCCCTTGTTAAGATAAAAGAACAACATCACATAAAATAACCACAGTGCTCTCCCTTGTTAAGATAAAAGAACAACATCACATAAAATAACCACAGTGGTCTCCCTTGTTAAGATAAAAGAACAACATCACATAAAATAACCACAGTGGTCTCCCTTGTTAAGATAAAAGAACAACATCACATAAAATAACCACAATGGTCTCCCTTGTTAAGATAAAAGAACAGCATCTCATAAAATAACCACAGTGGTCTCCTTTGTTAAGATAAAAGAACAACATCACATGAAATAACCACAGTGCTCTCCCTTGTTAAGAATAAAGAACAACATCACATGAAATAACCACAGTGGTCTCCCTTGTTAAGATAAAAGAACAACATCACATAAAATAACCACAGTGGTCTCCCTTGTTAAGATAAAAGAACAACATCACATAAAATAACCAGTGCTCTCCCTTGTTAAGATAAAAGAACAACATCACATAAAATAACCACAGTGGTCTCCCTTGTTAAGATAAAAGAACAACATCACATAGAATAACCACAGTGCTCCCTTGTTAAGATAAAAGAACAACATCACATACAATAACCACAGTGCTCTCCCTTGTTAAGATAAAAGAACAACATCACATGATAAAATAACCACAGTGCTCCCTTGTTAAGATAAAAGAACAACATCACATAAAATAACCACAGTGGTCTCCCTTGTTAAGATAAAAGAACAACATCACATAAAATAACCACAGTGGTCTCCCTTGTTAAGATAAAAGAACAGCATCTCATAAAATAACCACAGTGGTCTCCTTTGTTATGATAAAAGAACAACATCACATGAAATAACCACAGTGCTCTCCCTTGTTAAGAATAAAGAACAACATCACATGAAATAACCACAGTGGTCTCCCTTGTTAAGATAAAAGAACAACATCACATAAAATAACCACAGTGCTCTCCTTTGTTAAGATAAAAGAACAACATCACATAAAATAACCAGTGCTCTCCCTTGTTAAGATAAAAGAACAACATCACATAAAATAACCACAGTGGTCTCCCTTGTTAAGATAAAAGAACAACATCACATAGAATAACCACAGTGCTCCCTTGTTAAGATAAAAGAACAACATCACATACAATAACCACAGTGCTCTCCCTTGTTAAGATAAAAGAACAACATTACATAAAATAACCACAGTGCTCTCCCTTGTTGATAAAAGAACAACATCACATGATAAAATAACCACAGTGCTCCCTTGTTAAGATAAAAGAACAACATCACATAAAATAACCAGTGCTCTCCCTTGATAAGATAAAAGAACAACATCACATAAAATAACCACAGTGGTCTCCCTTGTTAAGATAAAAGAACAACATCACATAAAATAACCACAGTGCTCTCCCTTGTTAAGATAAAAGAACAACATCACATAAAATAACCAACCACAGTGCTCTCCCTTGTTAAGATAAAAGAACAACATCACATAAAATAACCACAGTGGTCTCCCTTGTTAAGATAAAAGAACAACATCACATAAAATAACCACAGTGCTCTCCCTTGTTAAGATAAAAGAACAACATCACATAAAATAACCACAGTGCTCCCTTGTTAAGATAAAAGAACAACATCACATAAAATAACCATAGTGCTGTCCCTTGTTAAGATAAAAGAACAACATCACATAAAATAACCACAGTGGTCTCCCTTGTTAAGATAAAAGAACAACATCACATAAAATAACCAGTGCTCTCCCTTGTTAAGATAAAAGAACAACATCACATAAAATAACCACAGTGGTCTCCCTTGTTAAGATAAAAGAACATCACATAAAATAACCACAGTGCTCTCCCTTGTTAAGATAAAAGAACAACATCACATAAAATAATCACAGTGGTCTCCCTTGTTAAGATAAAAGAATAACATCACATAAAATAACCAAAGTGGTCTCCCTTGTTAAGATAAAAGAACAACATCACATAAAATAACCACAGTGCTCTCCCTTGTTAAGATAAAAGAACAACATCTCATAAAATAACCACAGTGTTCTCCTTTGTTAAGATAAAAGAACAACATCACATGAAATAACCACATTGCTCTCCCTTGTTAAGAATAAAGAACAACATCACATGAAATAACCACAGTGGTCTCCCTTGTTAAGATAAAAGAACAACATCACATAAAATAACCACAGTGCTCTCCCTTGTTAAGACAAAAGAACAACATCACATAAAATAACCAGTGCTCTCCCTTGTTAAGATAAAAGAACATCACACAAAATAACCACAGTGGTCTCCCTTGTTAAGATAAAAGAACAACATCACATAAAATAACCACAGTGCTCCCTTGTTAAGATAAAAGAACAACATCACATAGAATAACCACAGTGCTCCCTTGTTAAGATAAAAGAACAACATCACATAAAATAACCACAGTGGTCTCCCTTGTTAAGATAAAAGAACAACATCACATAAAATAACCACAGTGCTCCCTTGTTAAGATAAAAGAACAACATCACATAGAATAACCACAGTGCTCTCCCTTGTTAAGATAAAAGAACAACATTACATAAAATAACCACAGTGCTCTCCCTTGTTAAGATAAAAGAACAACATCACATGATAAAATAACCACAGTGTCCCCTTGTTAAGATAAAAGAACAACATCACACAAAATAACCACAGTGGTCTCCCTTGTTAAGATAAAAGAACAACATCACATAAAATAACCACAGTGCTCTCCCTTGTTAAGATAAAAGAACAACATCACATAAAATAACCAGTGCTCTCCCTTGTTAAGATAAAAGAACAACATCACATAAAATAACCAACCACAGTGCTCTCCCTTGTTAAGATAAAAGAACAACATCACATAAAATAACCACAGTGGTCTCCCTTGTTAAGATAAAAGAACAACATCACATAAAATAACCACAGTGGTCTCCCTTGTTAAGATAAAAGAACAACATCACATAAAATAACCACAGTGCTCCCTTGTTAAGATAAAAGAACAACATCACATAGAATAACCACAGTGCTCTCCCTTGTTAAGATAAAAGAACAACATTACATAAAATAACCACAGTGCTCTCCCTTGTTAAGATAAAAGAACAACATCACATGATAAAATAACCACAGTGCTCCCTTGTTGAGATAAAAGAACAACATCACATAAAATAACCACAGTGGTCTCCCTTGTTAAGATAAAAGAACAACATCACATAAAATAACCACAGTGCTCTCCCTTGTTAAGATAAAAGAACAACATCACATAAAATAACCACAGTGGTCTCCCTTGTTAAGATAAAAGAACAACATCACATAAAATAACCACAGTGGTCTCCCTTGTTAAGATAAAAGAACAACATCACATAAAATAACCACAGTGGTCTCCCTTGTTAAGATAAAAGAACAGCATCTCATAAAATAACCACAGTGGTCTCCTTTGTTAAGATAAAAGAACAACATCACATGAAATAACCACAGTGCTCTCCCTTGTTAAGAATAAAGAACAACATCACATGAAATAACCACAGTGGTCTCCCTTGTTAAGATAAAAGAACAACATCACATAAAATAACCACAGTGCTCTCCCTTGTTAAGATAAAAGAACAACATCACATAAAATAACCAGTGCTCTCCCTTGTTAAGATAAAAGAACAACATCACATAAAATAACCACAGTGGTCTCCCTTGTTAAGATAAAAGAACAACATCACATAAAATAACCACAATGGTCTCCCTTGTTAAGATAAAAGAACAGCATCTCATAAAATAACCACAGTGGTCTCCTTTGTTAAGATAAAAGAACAACATCACATGAAATAACCACAGTGCTCTCCCTTGTTAAGAATAAAGAACAACATCACATGAAATAACCACAGTGGTCTCCCTTGTTAAGATAAAAGAACAACATCACATAAAATAACCACAGTGCTCTCCCTTGTTAAGATAAAAGAACAACATCACATAAAATAACCAGTGCTCTCCCTTGTTAAGATAAAAGAACAACATCACATAAAATAACCACAGTGGTCTCCCTTGTTAAGATAAAAGAACAACATCACATAGAATAACCACAGTGCTCCCTTGTTAAGATAAAAGAACAACATCACATACAATAACCACAGTGCTCTCCCTTGTTAAGATAAAAGAACAACATCACATGATAAAATAACCACAGTGCTCCCTTGTTAAGATAAAAGAACAACATCACATAAAATAACCACAGTGGTCTCCCTTGTTAAGATAAAAGAACAACATCACATAAAATAACCACAGTGGTCTCCCTTGTTAAGATAAAAGAACAGCATCTCATAAAATAACCACAGTGGTCTCCTTTGTTAAGATAAAAGAACAACATCACATGAAATAACCACAGTGCTCTCCCTTGTTAAGAATAAAGAACAACATCACATGAAATAACCACAGTGGTCTCCCTTGTTAAGATAAAAGAACAACATCACATAAAATAACCACAGTGCTCTCCCTTGTTAAGATAAAAGAACAACATCACATAAAATAACCAGTGCTCTCCCTTGTTAAGATAAAAGAACAACATCACATAAAATAACCACAGTGGTCTCCCTTGTTAAGATAAAAGAACAACATCACATAGAATAACCACAGTGCTCCCTTGTTAAGATAAAAGAACAACATCACATACAATAACCACAGTGCTCTCCCTTGTTAAGATAAAAGAACAACATTACATAAAATAACCACAGTGCTCTCCCTTGTTGATAAAAGAACAACATCACATGATAAAATAACCACAGTGCTCCCTTGTTAAGATAAAAGAACAACATCACATAAAATAACCAGTGCTCTCCCTTGATAAGATAAAAGAACAACATCACATAAAATAACCACAGTGGTCTCCCTTGTTAAGATAAAAGAACAACATCACATAAAATAACCACAGTGCTCTCCCTTGTTAAGATAAAAGAACAACATCACATAAAATAACCAACCACAGTGCTCTCCCTTGTTAAGATAAAAGAACAACATCACATAAAATAACCACAGTGGTCTCCCTTGTTAAGATAAAAGAACAACATCACATAAAATAACCACAGTGCTCTCCCTTGTTAAGATAAAAGAACAACATCACATAAAATAACCACAGTGCTCCCTTGTTAAGATAAAAGAACAACATCACATAAAATAACCATAGTGCTGTCCCTTGTTAAGATAAAAGAACAACATCACATAAAATAACCACAGTGGTCTCCCTTGTTAAGATAAAAGAACAACATCACATAAAATAACCAGTGCTCTCCCTTGTTAAGATAAAAGAACAACATCACATAAAATAACCACAGTGGTCTCCCTTGTTAAGATAAAAGAACATCACATAAAATAACCACAGTGCTCTCCCTTGTTAAGATAAAAGAACAACATCACATAAAATAATCACAGTGGTCTCCCTTGTTAAGATAAAAGAATAACATCACATAAAATAACCAAAGTGGTCTCCCTTGTTAAGATAAAAGAACAACATCACATAAAATAACCACAGTGCTATCCCTTGTTAAGATTAAAGAACAACATCTCATAAAATAACCACAGTGTTCTCCTTTGTTAAGATAAAAGAACAACATCACATGAAATAACCACATTGCTCTCCCTTGTTAAGAATAAAGAACAACATCACATGAAATAACCACAGTGGTCTCCCTTGTTAAGATAAAAGAACAACATCACATAAAATAACCACAGTGCTCTCCCTTGTTAAGATAAAAGAACAACATCACATAAAATAACCAGTGCTCTCCCTTGTTAAGATAAAAGAACATCACACAAAATAACCACAGTGGTCTCCCTTGTTAAGATAAAAGAACAACATCACATAAAATAACCACAGTGCTCCCTTGTTAAGATAAAAGAACAACATCACATAGAATAACCACAGTGCTCCCTTGTTAAGATAAAAGAACAACATCACATAAAATAACCACAGTGGTCTCCCTTGTTAAGATAAAAGAACAACATCACATAAAATAACCACAGTGCTCCCTTGTTAAGATAAAAGAACAACATCACATAGAATAACCACAGTGCTCTCCCTTGTTAAGATAAAAGAACAACATTACATAAAATAACCACAGTGCTCTCCCTTGTTAAGATAAAAGAACAACATCACATGATAAAATAACCACAGTGTCCCCTTGTTAAGATAAAAGAACAACATCACACAAAATAACCACAGTGGTCTCCCTTGTTAAGATAAAAGAACAACATCACATAAAATAACCACAGTGCTCTCCCTTGTTAAGATAAAAGAACAACATCACATAAAATAACCAGTGCTCTCCCTTGTTAAGATAAAAGAACAACATCACATAAAATAACCAACCACAGTGCTCTCCCTTGTTAAGATAAAAGAACAACATCACATAAAATAACCACAGTGGTCTCCCTTGTTAAGATAAAAGAACAACATCACATAAAATAACCACAGTGGTCTCCCTTGTTAAGATAAAAGAACAACATCACATAAAATAACCACAGTGCTCCCTTGTTAAGATAAAAGAACAACATCACATAGAATAACCACAGTGCTCTCCCTTGTTAAGATAAAAGAACAACATTACATAAAATAACCACAGTGCTCTCCCTTGTTAAGATAAAAGAACAACATCACATGATAAAATAACCACAGTGCTCCCTTGTTAAGATAAAAGAACAACATCACATAAAATAACCACAGTGGTCTCCCTTGTTAAGATAAAAGAACAACATCACATAAAATAACCACAGTGCTCTCCCTTGTTAAGATAAAAGAACAACATCACATAAAATAACCACAGTGGTCTCCCTTGTTAAGATAAAAGAACAACATCACATAAAATAACCACAGTGGTCTCCCTTGTTAAGATAAAAGAACAACATCACATAAAATAACCACAGTGGTCTCCCTTGTTAAGATAAAAGAACAGCATCTCATAAAATAACCACAGTGGTCTCCTTTGTTAAGATAAAAGAACAACATCACATGAAATAACCACAGTGCTCTCCCTTGTTAAGAATAAAGAACAACATCACATGAAATAACCACAGTGGTCTCCCTTGTTAAGATAAAAGAACAACATCACATAAAATAACCACAGTGCTCTCCCTTGTTAAGATAAAAGAACAACATCACATAAAATAACCAGTGCTCTCCCTTGTTAAGATAAAAGAACAACATCACATAAAATAACCACAGTGGTCTCCCTTGTTAAGATAAAAGAACAACATCACATAGAATAACCACAGTGCTCCCTTGTTAAGATAAAAGAACAACATCACATACAATAACCACAGTGCTCTCCCTTGTTAAGATAAAAGAACAACATTACATAAAATAACCACAGTGCTCTCCCTTGTTGATAAAAGAACAACATCACATGATAAAATAACCACAGTGCTCCCTTGTTAAGATAAAAGAACAACATCACATAAAATAACCAGTGCTCTCCCTTGATAAGATAAAAGAACAACATCACATAAAATAACCACAGTGGTCTCCCTTGTTAAGATAAAAGAACAACATCACATAAAATAACCACAGTGCTCTCCCTTGTTAAGATAAAAGAACAACATCACATAAAATAACCAACCACAGTGCTCTCCCTTGTTAAGATAAAAGAACAACATCACATAAAATAACCACAGTGGTCTCCCTTGTTAAGATAAAAGAACAACATCACATAAAATAACCACAGTGCTCTCCCTTGTTAAGATAAAAGAACAACATCACATAAAATAACCACAGTGCTCCCTTGTTAAGATAAAAGAACAACATCACATAAAATAACCATAGTGCTGTCCCTTGTTAAGATAAAAGAACAACATCACATAAAATAACCACAGTGGTCTCCCTTGTTAAGATAAAAGAACAACATCACATAAAATAACCAGTGCTCTCCCTTGTTAAGATAAAAGAACAACATCACATAAAATAACCACAGTGGTCTCCCTTGTTAAGATAAAAGAACATCACATAAAATAACCACAGTGCTCTCCCTTGTTAAGATAAAAGAACAACATCACATAAAATAATCACAGTGGTCTCCCTTGTTAAGATAAAAGAATAACATCACATAAAATAACCAAAGTGGTCTCCCTTGTTAAGATAAAAGAACAACATCACATAAAATAACCACAGTGCTATCCCTTGTTAAGATTAAAGAACAACATCTCATAAAATAACCACAGTGTTCTCCTTTGTTAAGATAAAAGAACAACATCACATGAAATAACCACATTGCTCTCCCTTGTTAAGAATAAAGAACAACATCACATGAAATAACCACAGTGGTCTCCCTTGTTAAGATAAAAGAACAACATCACATAAAATAACCACAGTGCTCTCCCTTGTTAAGATAAAAGAACAACATCACATAAAATAACCAGTGCTCTCCCTTGTTAAGATAAAAGAACATCACACAAAATAACCACAGTGGTCTCCCTTGTTAAGATAAAAGAACAACATCACATAAAATAACCACAGTGCTCCCTTGTTAAGATAAAAGAACAACATCACATAGAATAACCACAGTGCTCCCTTGTTAAGATAAAAGAACAACATCACATAAAATAACCACAGTGGTCTCCCTTGTTAAGATAAAAGAACAACATCACATAAAATAACCACAGTGCTCCCTTGTTAAGATAAAAGAACAACATCACATAGAATAACCACAGTGCTCTCCCTTGTTAAGATAAAAGAACAACATTACATAAAATAACCACAGTGCTCTCCCTTGTTAAGATAAAAGAACAACATCACATGATAAAATAACCACAGTGTCCCCTTGTTAAGATAAAAGAACAACATCACACAAAATAACCACAGTGGTCTCCCTTGTTAAGATAAAAGAACAACATCACATAAAATAACCACAGTGCTCTCCCTTGTTAAGATAAAAGAACAACATCACATAAAATAACCAGTGCTCTCCCTTGTTAAGATAAAAGAACAACATCACATAAAATAACCAACCACAGTGCTCTCCCTTGTTAAGATAAAAGAACAACATCACATAAAATAACCACAGTGGTCTCCCTTGTTAAGATAAAAGAACAACATCACATAAAATAACCACAGTGGTCTCCCTTGTTAAGATAAAAGAACAACATCACATAAAATAACCACAGTGCTCCCTTGTTAAGATAAAAGAACAACATCACATAGAATAACCACAGTGCTCTCCCTTGTTAAGATAAAAGAACAACATTACATAAAATAACCACAGTGCTCTCCCTTGTTAAGATAAAAGAACAACATCACATGATAAAATAACCACAGTGCTCCCTTGTTAAGATAAAAGAACAACATCACATAAAATAACCACAGTGGTCTCCCTTGTTAAGATAAAAGAACAACATCACATAAAATAACCACAGTGCTCTCCCTTGTTAAGATAAAAGAACAACATCACATAAAATAACCACAGTGGTCTCCCTTGTTAAGATAAAAGAACAACATCACATAAAATAACCACAGTGGTCTCCCTTGTTAAGATAAAAGAACAACATCACATAAAATAACCACAGTGGTCTCCCTTGTTAAGATAAAAGAACAGCATCTCATAAAATAACCACAGTGGTCTCCTTTGTTAAGATAAAAGAACAACATCACATGAAATAACCACAGTGCTCTCCCTTGTTAAGAATAAAGAACAACATCACATGAAATAACCACAGTGGTCTCCCTTGTTAAGATAAAAGAACAACATCACATAAAATAACCACAGTGCTCTCCCTTGTTAAGATAAAAGAACAACATCACATAAAATAACCAGTGCTCTCCCTTGTTAAGATAAAAGAACAACATCACATAAAATAACCACAGTGGTCTCCCTTGTTAAGATAAAAGAACAACATCACATAGAATAACCACAGTGCTCCCTTGTTAAGATAAAAGAACAACATCACATACAATAACCACAGTGCTCTCCCTTGTTAAGATAAAAGAACAACATCACATGATAAAATAACCACAGTGCTCCCTTGTTAAGATAAAAGAACAACATCACATAAAATAACCACAGTGGTCTCCCTTGTTAAGATAAAAGAACAACATCACATAAAATAACCACAGTGGTCTCCCTTGTTAAGATAAAAGAACAACATCACATAAAATAACCACAGTGCTCTCCCTTGTTAAGATAAAAGAACAACATCACATAAAATAACCAACCACAGTGCTCTCCCTTGTTAAGATAAAAGAACAACATCACATAAAATAACCACAGTGGTCTCCCTTATTAAGATAAAAGAACAACATCACATAAAATAACCACAGTGCTCTCCCTTGTTAAGATAAAAGAACAACATCACATAGAATAACCACAGTGGTCTCCCTTGTTAAGATAAAAGAACAACATCACATAAAATAACCATAGTGCTCGCCCTTGTTAAGATAAAAGAACAACATCACATAAAATAACCACAGTGCTCCCTTGTTAAGATAAAAGAACAACATCACATAAAATAACCATAGTGCTCGCCCTTGTTAAGATAAAAGAACAACATCACATAAAATAACCACAGTGGTCTCCCTTGTTAAGATAAAAGAACAACATCACATAAAATAACCACAGTTGTCTCCCTTGTTAAGATAAAAGAACAACATCACATAAAATAACCAGTGCTCTCCCTTGTTAAGATAAAAGAACATCACATAAAATAACCACAGTGGTCTCCCTTGTTAAGATAAAAGAACAACATCACATAAAATAACCAACCACAGTGCTCTCCCTTGTTAAGATAAAAGAACAACATCACATAAAATAACCACAGTGGTCTCCCTTGTTAAGATAAAAGAACAACATCACATAAAATAACCACAGTGGTCTCCCTTGTTAAGATAAAAGAACAACATCACATAAAATAACCAGTGCTCCCTTGTTAAGATAAAAGAACAACATCACATAGAATAACCACAGTGCTCTCCCTTGTTAAGATAAAAGAACAACATTACATAAAATAACCACAGTGCTCTCCCTTGTTAAGATAAAAGAACAACATCACATGATAAAATAACCACAGTGCTCCCTTGTTAAGATAAAAGAACAACATCACATAAAATAACCACAGTGGTCTCCCTTGTTAAGATAAAAGAACAACATCACATAAAATAACCACAGTGCTCTCCCTTGTTAAGATAAAAGAACAACATCACATAAAATAACCACAGTGGTCTCCCTTGTTAAGATAAAAGAACAACATCACATAAAATAACCACAGTGGTCTCCCTTGTTAAGATAAAAGAACAACATCACATAAAATAACCACAATGGTCTCCCTTGTTAAGATAAAAGAACAGCATCTCATAAAATAACCACAGTGGTCTCCTTTGTTAAGATAAAAGAACAACATCACATAAAATAACCAACCACAGTGCTCTCCCTTGTTAAGAATAAAGAACAACATCACATGAAATAACCACAGTGGTCTCCCTTGTTAAGATAAAAGAACAACATCACATAAAATAACCACAGTGCTCTCCCTTGTTAAGATAAAAGAACAACATCACATAAAATAACCAGTGCTCTCCCTTGTTAAGATAAAAGAACAACATCACATAAAATAACCACAGTGGTCTCCCTTGTTAAGATAAAAGAACAACATCACATAGAATAACCACAGTGCTCCCTTGTTAAGATAAAAGAACAACATCACATACAATAACCACAGTGCTCTCCCTTGTTAAGATAAAAGAACAACATCACATGATAAAATAACCACAGTGCTCCCTTGTTAAGATAAAAGAACAACATCACATAAAATAACCACAGTGGTCTCCCTTGTTAAGATAAAAGAACAACATCACATAAAATAACCACAGTGGTCTCCCTTGTTAAGATAAAAGAACAACATCACATAAAATAACCACAGTGCTCTCCCTTGTTAAGATAAAAGAACAACATCACATAAAATAACCAACCACAGTGCTCTCCCTTGTTAAGATAAAAGAACAACATCACATAAAATAACCACAGTGGTCTCCCTTATTAAGATAAAAGAACAACATCACATAAAATAACCACAGTGCTCTCCCTTGTTAAGATAAAAGAACAACATCACATAGAATAACCACAGTGGTCTCCCTTATTAAGATAAAAGAACAACATCACATAAAATAACCACAGTGCTCCCTTGTTAAGATAAAAGAACAACATCACATAAAATAACCACAGTGCTCTCCCTTGTTAAGATAAAAGAACAACATCACATAAAATAACCAACCACAGTGCTCTCCCTTGTTAAGATAAAAGAACAACATCACATAAAATAACCACAGTGGTCTCCCTTGTTAAGATAAAAGAACAACATCACATAAAATAACCACAGTGCTCTCCCTTGTTAAGATAAAAGAACAACATCACATAAAATAACCACAGTGCTCCCTTGTTAAGATAAAAGAACAACATCACATAAAATAACCATAGTGCTGTCCCTTGTTAAGATAAAAGAACAACATCACATAAAATAACCACAGTGGTCTCCCTTGTTAAGATAAAAGAACAACATCACATAAAATAACCAGTGCTCTCCCTTGTTAAGATAAAAGAACAACATCACATAAAATAACCACAGTGCTCTCCCTTGTTAAGATAAAAGAACAACATCACATAAAATAACCACAGTGGTCTCCCTTGTTAAGATAAAAGAACAACATCACATAAAATAACCACAGTGCTCCCTTGTTAAGATAAAAGAACAGCATCACATAGAATAACCACAGTGCTCTCCCTTGTTAAGATAAAAGAACAACATTACATAAAATAACCACAGTGCTCTCCCTTGTTAAGATAAAAGAACAACATCACATGATAAAATAACCACAGTGTCCCCTTGTTAAGATAAAAGAACAACATCACACAAAATAACCACAGTGGTCTCCCTTGTTAAGATAAAAGAACAACATCACATAAAATAACCACAGTGCTCTCCCTTGTTAAGATAAAAGAACAACATCACATAAAATAACCAACCACAGTGCTCTCCCTTGTTAAGATAAAAGAACAACATCACATAAAATAACCACAGTGGTCTCCCTTGTTAAGATAAAAGAACAACATCACATAAAATAACCAGTGCTCTCCCTTGTTAAGATAAAAGAACAACATCACATAAAATAACCAACCACAGTGCTCTCCCTTGTTAAGATAAAAGAACAACATCACATAAAATAACCACAGTGGTCTCCCTTGTTAAGATAAAAGAACAACATCACATAAAATAACCACAGTGGTCTCCCTTGTTAAGATAAAAGAACAACATCACATAAAATAACCACAGTGCTCCCTTGTTAAGATAAAAGAACAACATCACATAGAATAACCACAGTGCTCTCCCTTGTTAAGATAAAAGAACAACATTACATAAAATAACCACAGTGCTCTCCCTTGTTAAGATAAAAGAACAACATCACATGATAAAATAACCACAGTGCTCCCTTGTTAAGATAAAAGAACAACATCACATAAAATAACCACAGTGGTCTCCCTTGTTAAGATAAAAGAACAACATCACATAAAATAACCACAGTGCTCTCCCTTGTTAAGATAAAAGAACAACATCACATAAAATAACCACAGTGGTCTCCCTTGTTAAGATAAAAGAACAACACCACATAAAATAACCACAGTGGTCTCCCTTGTTAAGATAAAAGAACAACATCACATAAAATAACCACAGTGGTCTCCCTTGTTAAGATAAAAGAACAGCATCTCATAAAATAACCACAGTGGTCTCCTTTGTTAAGATAAAAGAACAACATCACATGAAATAACCACAGTGCTCTCCCTTGTTAAGAATAAAGAACAACATCACATGAAATAACCACAGTGGTCTCCCTTGTTAAGATAAAAGAACAACATCACATAAAATAACCACAGTGCTCTCCCTTGTTAAGATAAAAGAACAACATCACATAAAATAACCAGTGCTCTCCCTTGTTAAGATAAAAGAACAACATCACATAAAATAACCACAGTGGTCTCCCTTGTTAAGATAAAAGAACAACATCACATAAAATAACCAACCACAGTGCTCTCCCTTGTTAAGATAAAAGAACAACATCACATAAAATAACCACAGTGGTCTCCCTTGTTAAGATAAAAGAACAACATCACATAAAATAACCACAGTGCTCTCCCTTGTTAAGATAAAAGAACAACATCACATAAAATAACCACAGTGCTCCCTTGTTAAGATAAAAGAACAACATCACATAAAATAACCATAGTGCTGTCCCTTGTTAAGATAAAAGAACAACATCACATAAAATAACCACAGTGGTCTCCCTTGTTAAGATAAAAGAACAACATCACATAAAATAACCACAGTGGTCTCCCTTGTTAAGATAAAAGAACAGCATCTCATAAAATAACCACAGTGGTCTCCTTTGTTAAGATAAAAGAACAACATCACATGAAATAACCACAGTGCTCTCCCTTGTTAAGAATAAAGAACAACATCACATGAAATAACCACAGTGGTCTCCCTTGTTAAGATAAAAGAACAACATCACATAAAATAACCACAGTGCTCTCCCTTGTTAAGATAAAAGAACAACATCACATAAAATAACCAGTGCTCTCCCTTGTTAAGATAAAAGAACAACATCACATAAAATAACCACAGTGGTCTCCCTTGTTAAGATAAAAGAACAACATCACATAGAATAACCACAGTGCTCCCTTGTTAAGATAAAAGAACAACATCACATACAATAACCACAGTGCTCTCCCTTGTTAAGATAAAAGAACAACATTACATAAAATAACCACAGTGCTCTCCCTTGTTGATAAAAGAACAACATCACATGATAAAATAACCACAGTGCTCCCTTGTTAAGATAAAAGAACAACATCACATAAAATAACCAGTGCTCTCCCTTGATAAGATAAAAGAACAACATCACATAAAATAACCACAGTGGTCTCACTTGTTAAGATAAAAGAACAACATCACATAAAATAACCACAGTGCTCTCCCTTGTTAAGATAAAAGAACAACATCACATAAAATAACCAACCACAGTGCTCTCCCTTGTTAAGATAAAAGAACAACATCACATAAAATAACCACAGTGCTCTCCCTTGTTAAGATAAAAGAACAACCTCACATAAAATAACCACAGTGCTCCCTTGTTAAGATAAAAGAACAACATCACATAAAATAACCATAGTGCTGTCCCTTGTTAAGATAAAAGAACAACATCACATAAAATAACCACAGTGGTCTCCCTTGTTAAGATAAAAGAACAACATCACATAAAATAACCAGTGCTCTCCCTTGTTAAGATAAAAGAACAACATCACATAAAATAACCACAGTGGTCTCCCTTGTTAAGATAAAAGAACATCACATAAAATAACCACAGTGCTCTCCCTTGTTAAGATAAAAGAACAACATCACATAAAATAATCACAGTGGTCTCCCTTGTTAAGATAAAAGAATAACATCACATAAAATAACCAAAGTGGTCTCCCTTGTTAAGATAAAAGAACAACATCACATAAAATAACCACAGTGCTCTCCCTTGTTAAGATAAAAGAACAACATCTCATAAAATAACCACAGTGTTCTCCTTTGTTAAGATAAAAGAACAACATCACATGAAATAACCACATTGCTCTCCCTTGTTAAGAATAAAGAACAACATCACATGAAATAACCACAGTGGTCTCCCTTGTTAAGATAAAAGAACAACATCACATAAAATAACCACAGTGCTCTCCCTTGTTAAGATAAAAGAACAACATCACATAAAATAACCAGTGCTCTCCCTTGTTAAGATAAAAGAACATCACACAAAATAACCACAGTGGTCTCCCTTGTTAAGATAAAAGAACAACATCACATAGAATAACCACAGTGCTCCCTTGTTAAGATAAAAGAACAACATCACATAAAATAACCACAGTGGTCTCCCTTGTTAAGATAAAAGAACAACATCACATAAAATAACCACAGTGCTCCCTTGTTAAGATAAAAGAACAACATCACATAGAATAACCACAGTGCTCTCCCTTGTTAAGATAAAAGAACAACATTACATAAAATAACCACAGTGCTCTCCCTTGTTAAGATAAAAGAACAACATCACATGATAAAATAACCACAGTGTCCCCTTGTTAAGATAAAAGAATAACATCACATAAAATAACCAAAGTGGTCTCCCTTGTTAAGATAAAAGAACAACATCACATAAAATAACCACAGTGCTCTCCCTTGTTAAGATAAAAGAACAACATCTCATAAAATAACCACAGTGTTCTCCTTTGTTAAGATAAAAGAACAACATCACATGAAATAACCACATTGCTCTCCCTTGTTAAGAATAAAGAACAACATCACATGAAATAACCACAGTGGTCTCCCTTGTTAAGATAAAAGAACAACATCACATAAAATAACCACAGTGCTCTCCCTTGTTAAGATAAAAGAACAACATCACATAAAATAACCAGTGCTCTCCCTTGTTAAGATAAAAGAACATCACACAAAATAACCACAGTGGTCTCCCTTGTTAAGATAAAAGAACAACATCACATAAAATAACCACAGTGCTCTCCCTTGTTAAGATAAAAGAACAACATCTCATAAAATAACCACAGTGTTCTCCTTTGTTAAGATAAAAGAACAACATCACATAGAATAACCACAGTGCTCCCTTGTTAAGATAAAAGAACAACATCACATAAAATAACCACAGTGGTCTCCCTTGTTAAGATAAAAGAACAACATCACATAAAATAACCACAGTGCTCTCCCTTGTTAAGATAAAAGAACAACATCACATAAAATAACCACAGTGCTCTCCTTTGTTAAGATAAAAGAACAACATCACATAGAATAACCACAGTGCTCCCTTGTTAAGATAAAAGAACAACATCACATAGAATAACCACAGTGCTCTCCCTTGTTAAGATAAAAGAACAACATTACATAAAATAACCACAGTGCTCTCCCTTGTTAAGATAAAAGAACAACATCACATGATAAAATAACCACAGTGTCCCCTTGTTAAGATAAAAGAACAACATCACACAAAATAACCACAGTGGTCTCCCTTGTTAAGATAAAAGAACAACATCACATAAAATAACCACAGTGCTCTCCCTTGTTAAGATAAAAGAACAACATCACATAAAATAACCAACCACAGTGCTCTCCCTTGTTAAGATAAAAGAACAACATCACATAAAATAACCACAGTGGTCTCCCTTGTTAAGATAAAAGAACAACATCACATAAAATAACCAGTGCTCTCCCTTGTTAAGATAAAAGAACAACATCACATAAAATAACCAACCACAGTGCTCTCCCTTGTTAAGATAAAAGAACAACATCACATAGAATAACCACAGTGCTCCCTTGTTAAGATAAAAGAACAACATCACATAAAATAACCACAGTGGTCTCCCTTGTTAAGATAAAAGAACAACATCACATAAAATAACCACAGTGCTCCCTTGTTAAGATAAAAGAACAACATCACATAGAATAACCACAGTGCTCTCCCTTGTTAAGATAAAAGAACAACATTACATAAAATAACCACAGTGCTCTCCCTTGTTAAGATAAAAGAACAACATCACATGATAAAATAACCACAGTGTCCCCTTGTTAAGATAAAAGAATAACATCACATAAAATAACCAAAGTGGTCTCCCTTGTTAAGATAAAAGAACAACATCACATAAAATAACCACAGTGCTCTCCCTTGTTAAGATAAAAGAACAACATCACATGATAAAATAACCACAGTGTCCCCTTGTTAAGATAAAAGAACAACATCACACAAAATAACCACAGTGGTCTCCCTTGTTAAGATAAAAGAACAACATCACATAAAATAACCACAGTGCTCTCCCTTGTTAAGATAAAAGAACAACATCACATAAAATAACCAACCACAGTGCTCTCCCTTGTTAAGATAAAAGAACAACATCACATAAAATAACCACAGTGGTCTCCCTTGTTAAGATAAAAGAACAACATCACATAAAATAACCAGTGCTCTCCCTTGTTAAGATAAAAGAACAACATCACATAAAATAACCAACCACAGTGCTCTCCCTTGTTAAGATAAAAGAACAACATCACATAGAATAACCACAGTGCTCCCTTGTTAAGATAAAAGAACAACATCACATAAAATAACCACAGTGGTCTCCCTTGTTAAGATAAAAGAACAACATCACATAAAATAACCACAGTGCTCCCTTGTTAAGATAAAAGAACAACATCACATAGAATAACCACAGTGCTCTCCCTTGTTAAGATAAAAGAACAACATTACATAAAATAACCACAGTGCTCTCCCTTGTTAAGATAAAAGAACAACATCACATGATAAAATAACCACAGTGTCCCCTTGTTAAGATAAAAGAATAACATCACATAAAATAACCAAAGTGGTCTCCCTTGTTAAGATAAAAGAACAACATCACATAAAATAACCACAGTGCTCTCCCTTGTTAAGATAAAAGAACAACATCTCATAAAATAACCACAGTGTTCTCCTTTGTTAAGATAAAAGAACAACATCACATAAAATAACCACAGTGCTCTCCCTTGTTAAGATAAAAGAACAACATCTCATAAAATAACCACAGTGTTCTCCTTTGTTAAGATAAAAGAACAACATCACATGAAATAACCACATTGCTCTCCCTTGTTAAGAATAAAGAACAACATCACATGAAATAACCACAGTGGTCTCCCTTGTTAAGATAAAAGAACAACATCACATAAAATAACCACAGTGCTCTCCCTTGTTAAGATAAAAGAACAACATCACATAAAATAACCAGTGCTCTCCCTTGTTAAGATAAAAGAACAACATCACATAAAATAACCACAGTGGTCTCCCTTGTTAAGATAAAAGAACAACATCACATAAAATAACCACAGTGGTCTCCCTTGTTAAGATAAAAGAACAACATCACATAAAATAACCACAGTGCTCCCTTGTTAAGATAAAAGAACAACATCACATAGAATAACCACAGTGCTCTCCCTTGTTAAGATAAAAGAACAACATTACATAAAATAACCACAGTGCTCTCCCTTGTTAAGATAAAAGAACAACATTACATGATAAAATAACCACAGTGCTCCCTTGTTAAGATAAAAGAACAACATCACATAAAATAACCACAGTGGTCTCCCTTGTTAAGATAAAAGAACAACATCACATAAAATAACCACAGTGCTCTCCCTTGTTAAGATAAAAGAACAACATCACATAAAATAACCACAGTGGTCTCCCTTGTTAAGATAAAAGAACAACATCACATAAAATAACCACAGTGGTCTCCCTTGTTAAGATAAAAGAACAACATCACATAAAATAACCACAGTGGTCTCCCTTGTTAAGATAAAAGAACAGCATCTCATAAAATAACCACAGTGGTCTCCTTTGTTAAGATAAAAGAACAACATCACATGAAATAACCACAGTGCTCTCCCTTGTTAAGAATAAAGAACAACATCACATGAAATAACCACAGTGGTCTCCCTTGTTAAGATAAAAGAACAACATCACATAAAATAACCACAGTGCTCTCCCTTGTTAAGATAAAAGAACAACATCACATAAAATAACCTGTGCTCTCCCTTGTTAAGATAAAAGAACAACATCACATAAAATAACCACAGTGGTCTCCCTTGTTAAGATAAAAGAACAACATCACATAGAATAACCACAGTGCTCCCTTGTTAAGATAAAAGAACAACATCACATACAATAACCACAGTGCTCTCCCTTGTTAAGATAAAAGAACAACATCACATGATAAAATAACCACAGTGCTCCCTTGTTAAGATAAAAGAACAACATCACATAAAATAACCACAGTGGTCTCCCTTGTTAAGATAAAAGAACAACATCACATAAAATAACCACAGTGGTCTCCCTTGTTAAGATAAAAGAACAACATCACATAAAATAACCACAGTGCTCTCCCTTGTTAAGATAAAAGAACAACATCACATAAAATAACCAACCACAGTGCTCTCCCTTGTTAAGATAAAAGAACAACATCACATAAAATAACCACAGTGGTCTCCCTTATTAAGATAAAAGAACAACATCACATAAAATAACCACAGTGCTCTCCCTTGTTAAGATAAAAGAACAACATCACATAGAATAACCACAGTGGTCTCCCTTGTTAAGATAAAAGAACAACATCACATAAAATAACCACAGTGCTCCCTTGTTAAGATAAAAGAACAACATCACATAAAATAACCATAGTGCTCGCCCTTGTTAAGATAAAAGAACAACATCACATAAAATAACCACAGTGCTCCCTTGTTAAGATAAAAGAACAACATCACATAAAATAACCATAGTGCTCGCCCTTGTTAAGATAAAAGAACAACATCACATAAAATAACCACAGTGGTCTCCCTTGTTAAGATAAAAGAACAACATCACATAAAATAACCACAGTTGTCTCCCTTGTTAAGATAAAAGAACAACATCACATAAAATAACCAGTGCTCTCCCTTGTTAAGATAAAAGAACATCACATAAAATAACCACAGTGGTCTCCCTTGTTAAGATAAAAGAACAACATCACATAAAATAACCAACCACAGTGCTCTCCCTTGTTAAGATAAAAGAACAACATCACATAAAATAACCACAGTGGTCTCCCTTGTTAAGATAAAAGAACAACATCACATAAAATAACCACAGTGGTCTCCCTTGTTAAGATAAAAGAACAACATCACATAAAATAACCACAGTGCTCCCTTGTTAAGATAAAAGAACAACATCACATAGAATAACCACAGTGCTCTCCCTTGTTAAGATAAAAGAACAACATTACATAAAATAACCACAGTGCTCTCCCTTGTTAAGATAAAAGAACAACATCACATGATAAAATAACCACAGTGCTCCCTTGTTAAGATAAAAGAACAACATCACACAAAATAACCACAGTGGTCTCCCTTGTTAAGATAAAAGAACAACATCACATAAAATAACCACAGTGCTCTCCCTTGTTAAGATAAAAGAACAACATCACATAAAATAACCACAGTGGTCTCCCTTGTTAAGATAAAAGAACAACATCACATAAAATAACCACAGTGGTCTCCCTTGTTAAGATAAAAGAACAACATCACATAAAATAACCACAATGGTCTCCCTTGTTAAGATAAAAGAACAGCATCTCATAAAATAACCACAGTGGTCTCCTTTGTTAAGATAAAAGAACAACATCACATGAAATAACCACAGTGCTCTCCCTTGTTAAGAATAAAGAACAACATCACATGAAATAACCACAGTGGTCTCCCTTGTTAAGATAAAAGAACAACATCACATAAAATAACCACAGTGGTCTCCCTTGTTAAGATAAAAGAACAACATCACATAAAATAACCAGTGCTCTCCCTTGTTAAGATAAAAGAACAACATCACATAAAATAACCACAGTGGTCTCCCTTGTTAAGATAAAAGAACAACATCACATAGAATAACCACAGTGCTCCCTTGTTAAGATAAAAGAACAACATCACATACAATAACCACAGTGCTCTCCCTTGTTAAGATAAAAGAACAACATCACATGATAAAATAACCACAGTGCTCCCTTGTTAAGATAAAAGAACAACATCACATAAAATAACCACAGTGGTCTCCCTTGTTAAGATAAAAGAACAACATCACATAAAATAACCACAGTGGTCTCCCTTGTTAAGATAAAAGAACAGCATCTCATAAAATAACCACAGTGGTCTCCTTTGTTATGATAAAAGAACAACATCACATGAAATAACCACAGTGCTCTCCCTTGTTAAGAATAAAGAACAACATCACATGAAATAACCACAGTGGTCTCCCTTGTTAAGATAAAAGAACAACATCACATAAAATAACCACAGTGCTCTCCTTTGTTAAGATAAAAGAACAACATCACATAAAATAACCAGTGCTCTCCCTTGTTAAGATAAAAGAACAACATCACATAAAATAACCACAGTGGTCTCCCTTGTTAAGATAAAAGAACAACATCACATAGAATAACCACAGTGCTCCCTTGTTAAGATAAAAGAACAACATCACATACAATAACCACAGTGCTCTCCCTTGTTAAGATAAAAGAACAACATTACATAAAATAACCACAGTGCTCTCCCTTGTTGATAAAAGAACAACATCACATGATAAAATAACCACAGTGCTCCCTTGTTAAGATAAAAGAACAACATCACATAAAATAACCAGTGCTCTCCCTTGATAAGATAAAAGAACAACATCACATAAAATAACCACAGTGGTCTCCCTTGTTAAGATAAAAGAACAACATCACATAAAATAACCACAGTGCTCTCCCTTGTTAAGATAAAAGAACAACATCACATAAAATAACCAACCACAGTGCTCTCCCTTGTTAAGATAAAAGAACAACATCACATAAAATAACCACAGTGGTCTCCCTTGTTAAGATAAAAGAACAACATCACATAAAATAACCACAGTGCTCTCCCTTGTTAAGATAAAAGAACAACATCACATAAAATAACCACAGTGCTCCCTTGTTAAGATAAAAGAACAACATCACATAAAATAACCATAGTGCTGTCCCTTGTTAAGATAAAAGAACAACATCACATAAAATAACCACAGTGGTCTCCCTTGTTAAGATAAAAGAACAACATCACATAAAATAACCAGTGCTCTCCCTTGTTAAGATAAAAGAACAACATCACATAAAATAACCACAGTGGTCTCCCTTGTTAAGATAAAAGAACATCACATAAAATAACCACAGTGCTCTCCCTTGTTAAGATAAAAGAACAACATCACATAAAATAATCACAGTGGTCTCCCTTGTTAAGATAAAAGAATAACATCACATAAAATAACCAAAGTGGTCTCCCTTGTTAAGATAAAAGAACAACATCACATAAAATAACCACAGTGCTCTCCCTTGTTAAGATAAAAGAACAACATCTCATAAAATAACCACAGTGTTCTCCTTTGTTAAGATAAAAGAACAACATCACATGAAATAACCACATTGCTCTCCCTTGTTAAGAATAAAGAACAACATCACATGAAATAACCACAGTGGTCTCCCTTGTTAAGATAAAAGAACAACATCACATAAAATAACCACAGTGCTCTCCCTTGTTAAGACAAAAGAACAACATCACATAAAATAACCAGTGCTCTCCCTTGTTAAGATAAAAGAACATCACACAAAATAACCACAGTGGTCTCCCTTGTTAAGATAAAAGAACAACATCACATAAAATAACCACAGTGCTCCCTTGTTAAGATAAAAGAACAACATCACATAGAATAACCACAGTGCTCCCTTGTTAAGATAAAAGAACAACATCACATAAAATAACCACAGTGGTCTCCCTTGTTAAGATAAAAGAACAACATCACATAAAATAACCACAGTGCTCCCTTGTTAAGATAAAAGAACAACATCACATAGAATAACCACAGTGCTCTCCCTTGTTAAGATAAAAGAACAACATTACATAAAATAACCACAGTGCTCTCCCTTGTTAAGATAAAAGAACAACATCACATGATAAAATAACCACAGTGTCCCCTTGTTAAGATAAAAGAACAACATCACACAAAATAACCACAGTGGTCTCCCTTGTTAAGATAAAAGAACAACATCACATAAAATAACCACAGTGCTCTCCCTTGTTAAGATAAAAGAACAACATCACATAAAATAACCAGTGCTCTCCCTTGTTAAGATAAAAGAACAACATCACATAAAATAACCAACCACAGTGCTCTCCCTTGTTAAGATAAAAGAACAACATCACATAAAATAACCACAGTGGTCTCCCTTGTTAAGATAAAAGAACAACATCACATAAAATAACCACAGTGGTCTCCCTTGTTAAGATAAAAGAACAACATCACATAAAATAACCACAGTGCTCCCTTGTTAAGATAAAAGAACAACATCACATAGAATAACCACAGTGCTCTCCCTTGTTAAGATAAAAGAACAACATTACATAAAATAACCACAGTGCTCTCCCTTGTTAAGATAAAAGAACAACATCACATGATAAAATAACCACAGTGCTCCCTTGTTGAGATAAAAGAACAACATCACATAAAATAACCACAGTGGTCTCCCTTGTTAAGATAAAAGAACAACATCACATAAAATAACCACAGTGCTCTCCCTTGTTAAGATAAAAGAACAACATCACATAAAATAACCACAGTGGTCTCCCTTGTTAAGATAAAAGAACAACATCACATAAAATAACCACAGTGGTCTCCCTTGTTAAGATAAAAGAACAACATCACATAAAATAACCACAGTGGTCTCCCTTGTTAAGATAAAAGAACAGCATCTCATAAAATAACCACAGTGGTCTCCTTTGTTAAGATAAAAGAACAACATCACATGAAATAACCACAGTGCTCTCCCTTGTTAAGAATAAAGAACAACATCACATGAAATAACCACAGTGGTCTCCCTTGTTAAGATAAAAGAACAACATCACATAAAATAACCACAGTGCTCTCCCTTGTTAAGATAAAAGAACAACATCACATAAAATAACCAGTGCTCTCCCTTGTTAAGATAAAAGAACAACATCACATAAAATAACCACAGTGGTCTCCCTTGTTAAGATAAAAGAACAACATCACATAAAATAACCACAATGGTCTCCCTTGTTAAGATAAAAGAACAGCATCTCATAAAATAACCACAGTGGTCTCCTTTGTTAAGATAAAAGAACAACATCACATGAAATAACCACAGTGCTCTCCCTTGTTAAGAATAAAGAACAACATCACATGAAATAACCACAGTGGTCTCCCTTGTTAAGATAAAAGAACAACATCACATAAAATAACCACAGTGCTCTCCCTTGTTAAGATAAAAGAACAACATCACATAAAATAACCAGTGCTCTCCCTTGTTAAGATAAAAGAACAACATCACATAAAATAACCACAGTGGTCTCCCTTGTTAAGATAAAAGAACAACATCACATAGAATAACCACAGTGCTCCCTTGTTAAGATAAAAGAACAACATCACATACAATAACCACAGTGCTCTCCCTTGTTAAGATAAAAGAACAACATCACATGATAAAATAACCACAGTGCTCCCTTGTTAAGATAAAAGAACAACATCACATAAAATAACCACAGTGGTCTCCCTTGTTAAGATAAAAGAACAACATCACATAAAATAACCACAGTGGTCTCCCTTGTTAAGATAAAAGAACAGCATCTCATAAAATAACCACAGTGGTCTCCTTTGTTAAGATAAAAGAACAACATCACATGAAATAACCACAGTGCTCTCCCTTGTTAAGAATAAAGAACAACATCACATGAAATAACCACAGTGGTCTCCCTTGTTAAGATAAAAGAACAACATCACATAAAATAACCACAGTGCTCTCCCTTGTTAAGATAAAAGAACAACATCACATAAAATAACCAGTGCTCTCCCTTGTTAAGATAAAAGAACAACATCACATAAAATAACCACAGTGGTCTCCCTTGTTAAGATAAAAGAACAACATCACATAGAATAACCACAGTGCTCCCTTGTTAAGATAAAAGAACAACATCACATACAATAACCACAGTGCTCTCCCTTGTTAAGATAAAAGAACAACATTACATAAAATAACCACAGTGCTCTCCCTTGTTGATAAAAGAACAACATCACATGATAAAATAACCACAGTGCTCCCTTGTTAAGATAAAAGAACAACATCACATAAAATAACCAGTGCTCTCCCTTGATAAGATAAAAGAACAACATCACATAAAATAACCACAGTGGTCTCCCTTGTTAAGATAAAAGAACAACATCACATAAAATAACCACAGTGCTCTCCCTTGTTAAGATAAAAGAACAACATCACATAAAATAACCAACCACAGTGCTCTCCCTTGTTAAGATAAAAGAACAACATCACATAAAATAACCACAGTGGTCTCCCTTGTTAAGATAAAAGAACAACATCACATAAAATAACCACAGTGCTCTCCCTTGTTAAGATAAAAGAACAACATCACATAAAATAACCACAGTGCTCCCTTGTTAAGATAAAAGAACAACATCACATAAAATAACCATAGTGCTGTCCCTTGTTAAGATAAAAGAACAACATCACATAAAATAACCACAGTGGTCTCCCTTGTTAAGATAAAAGAACAACATCACATAAAATAACCAGTGCTCTCCCTTGTTAAGATAAAAGAACAACATCACATAAAATAACCACAGTGGTCTCCCTTGTTAAGATAAAAGAACATCACATAAAATAACCACAGTGCTCTCCCTTGTTAAGATAAAAGAACAACATCACATAAAATAATCACAGTGGTCTCCCTTGTTAAGATAAAAGAATAACATCACATAAAATAACCAAAGTGGTCTCCCTTGTTAAGATAAAAGAACAACATCACATAAAATAACCACAGTGCTCTCCCTTGTTAAGATTAAAGAACAACATCTCATAAAATAACCACAGTGTTCTCCTTTGTTAAGATAAAAGAACAACATCACATGAAATAACCACATTGCTCTCCCTTGTTAAGAATAAAGAACAACATCACATGAAATAACCACAGTGGTCTCCCTTGTTAAGATAAAAGAACAACATCACATAAAATAACCACAGTGCTCTCCCTTGTTAAGATAAAAGAACAACATCACATAAAATAACCAGTGCTCTCCCTTGTTAAGATAAAAGAACATCACACAAAATAACCACAGTGGTCTCCCTTGTTAAGATAAAAGAACAACATCACATAAAATAACCACAGTGCTCCCTTGTTAAGATAAAAGAACAACATCACATAGAATAACCACAGTGCTCCCTTGTTAAGATAAAAGAACAACATCACATAAAATAACCACAGTGGTCTCCCTTGTTAAGATAAAAGAACAACATCACATAAAATAACCACAGTGCTCCCTTGTTAAGATAAAAGAACAACATCACATAGAATAACCACAGTGCTCTCCCTTGTTAAGATAAAAGAACAACATTACATAAAATAACCACAGTGCTCTCCCTTGTTAAGATAAAAGAACAACATCACATGATAAAATAACCACAGTGTCCCCTTGTTAAGATAAAAGAACAACATCACACAAAATAACCACAGTGGTCTCCCTTGTTAAGATAAAAGAACAACATCACATAAAATAACCACAGTGCTCTCCCTTGTTAAGATAAAAGAACAACATCACATAAAATAACCAGTGCTCTCCCTTGTTAAGATAAAAGAACAACATCACATAAAATAACCAACCACAGTGCTCTCCCTTGTTAAGATAAAAGAACAACATCACATAAAATAACCACAGTGGTCTCCCTTGTTAAGATAAAAGAACAACATCACATAAAATAACCACAGTGGTCTCCCTTGTTAAGATAAAAGAACAACATCACATAAAATAACCACAGTGCTCCCTTGTTAAGATAAAAGAACAACATCACATAGAATAACCACAGTGCTCTCCCTTGTTAAGATAAAAGAACAACATTACATAAAATAACCACAGTGCTCTCCCTTGTTAAGATAAAAGAACAACATCACATGATAAAATAACCACAGTGCTCCCTTGTTAAGATAAAAGAACAACATCACATAAAATAACCACAGTGGTCTCCCTTGTTAAGATAAAAGAACAACATCACATAAAATAACCACAGTGCTCTCCCTTGTTAAGATAAAAGAACAACATCACATAAAATAACCACAGTGGTCTCCCTTGTTAAGATAAAAGAACAACATCACATAAAATAACCACAGTGGTCTCCCTTGTTAAGATAAAAGAACAACATCACATAAAATAACCACAGTGGTCTCCCTTGTTAAGATAAAAGAACAGCATCTCATAAAATAACCACAGTGGTCTCCTTTGTTAAGATAAAAGAACAACATCACATGAAATAACCACAGTGCTCTCCCTTGTTAAGAATAAAGAACAACATCACATGAAATAACCACAGTGGTCTCCCTTGTTAAGATAAAAGAACAACATCACATAAAATAACCACAGTGCTCTCCCTTGTTAAGATAAAAGAACAACATCACATAAAATAACCAGTGCTCTCCCTTGTTAAGATAAAAGAACAACATCACATAAAATAACCACAGTGGTCTCCCTTGTTAAGATAAAAGAACAACATCACATAGAATAACCACAGTGCTCCCTTGTTAAGATAAAAGAACAACATCACATACAATAACCACAGTGCTCTCCCTTGTTAAGATAAAAGAACAACATCACATGATAAAATAACCACAGTGCTCCCTTGTTAAGATAAAAGAACAACATCACATAAAATAACCACAGTGGTCTCCCTTGTTAAGATAAAAGAACAACATCACATAAAATAACCACAGTGGTCTCCCTTGTTAAGATAAAAGAACAACATCACATAAAATAACCACAGTGCTCTCCCTTGTTAAGATAAAAGAACAACATCACATAAAATAACCAACCACAGTGCTCTCCCTTGTTAAGATAAAAGAACAACATCACATAAAATAACCACAGTGGTCTCCCTTATTAAGATAAAAGAACAACATCACATAAAATAACCACAGTGCTCTCCCTTGTTAAGATAAAAGAACAACATCACATAGAATAACCACAGTGGTCTCCCTTGTTAAGATAAAAGAACAACATCACATAAAATAACCATAGTGCTCGCCCTTGTTAAGATAAAAGAACAACATCACATAAAATAACCACAGTGCTCCCTTGTTAAGATAAAAGAACAACATCACATAAAATAACCATAGTGCTCGCCCTTGTTAAGATAAAAGAACAACATCACATAAAATAACCACAGTGGTCTCCCTTGTTAAGATAAAAGAACAACATCACATAAAATAACCACAGTTGTCTCCCTTGTTAAGATAAAAGAACAACATCACATAAAATAACCAGTGCTCTCCCTTGTTAAGATAAAAGAACATCACATAAAATAACCACAGTGGTCTCCCTTGTTAAGATAAAAGAACAACATCACATAAAATAACCAACCACAGTGCTCTCCCTTGTTAAGATAAAAGAACAACATCACATAAAATAACCACAGTGGTCTCCCTTGTTAAGATAAAAGAACAACATCACATAAAATAACCACAGTGGTCTCCCTTGTTAAGATAAAAGAACAACATCACATAAAATAACCAGTGCTCCCTTGTTAAGATAAAAGAACAACATCACATAGAATAACCACAGTGCTCTCCCTTGTTAAGATAAAAGAACAACATTACATAAAATAACCACAGTGCTCTCCCTTGTTAAGATAAAAGAACAACATCACATGATAAAATAACCACAGTGCTCCCTTGTTAAGATAAAAGAACAACATCACATAAAATAACCACAGTGGTCTCCCTTGTTAAGATAAAAGAACAACATCACATAAAATAACCACAGTGCTCTCCCTTGTTAAGATAAAAGAACAACATCACATAAAATAACCACAGTGGTCTCCCTTGTTAAGATAAAAGAACAACATCACATAAAATAACCACAGTGGTCTCCCTTGTTAAGATAAAAGAACAACATCACATAAAATAACCACAATGGTCTCCCTTGTTAAGATAAAAGAACAGCATCTCATAAAATAACCACAGTGGTCTCCTTTGTTAAGATAAAAGAACAACATCACATAAAATAACCAACCACAGTGCTCTCCCTTGTTAAGAATAAAGAACAACATCACATGAAATAACCACAGTGGTCTCCCTTGTTAAGATAAAAGAACAACATCACATAAAATAACCACAGTGCTCTCCCTTGTTAAGATAAAAGAACAACATCACATAAAATAACCAGTGCTCTCCCTTGTTAAGATAAAAGAACAACATCACATAAAATAACCACAGTGGTCTCCCTTGTTAAGATAAAAGAACAACATCACATAGAATAACCACAGTGCTCCCTTGTTAAGATAAAAGAACAACATCACATACAATAACCACAGTGCTCTCCCTTGTTAAGATAAAAGAACAACATCACATGATAAAATAACCACAGTGCTCCCTTGTTAAGATAAAAGAACAACATCACATAAAATAACCACAGTGGTCTCCCTTGTTAAGATAAAAGAACAACATCACATAAAATAACCACAGTGGTCTCCCTTGTTAAGATAAAAGAACAACATCACATAAAATAACCACAGTGCTCTCCCTTGTTAAGATAAAAGAACAACATCACATAAAATAACCAACCACAGTGCTCTCCCTTGTTAAGATAAAAGAACAACATCACATAAAATAACCACAGTGGTCTCCCTTATTAAGATAAAAGAACAACATCACATAAAATAACCACAGTGCTCTCCCTTGTTAAGATAAAAGAACAACATCACATAGAATAACCACAGTGGTCTCCCTTATTAAGATAAAAGAACAACATCACATAAAATAACCACAGTGCTCCCTTGTTAAGATAAAAGAACAACATCACATAAAATAACCATAGTGCTCGCCCTTGTTAAGATAAAAGAACAACATCACATAAAATAACCACAGTGCTCCCTTGTTAAGATAAAAGAACAACATCACATAAAATAACCATAGTGCTCGCCCTTGTTAAGATAAAAGAACAACATCACATAAAATAACCACAGTGGTCTCCCTTGTTAAGATAAAAGAACAACATCACATAAAATAACCACAGTTGTCTCCCTTGTTAAGATAAAAGAACAACATCACATAAAATAACCAGTGCTCTCCCTTGTTAAGATAAAAGAACATCACATAAAATATCCACAGTGGTCTCCCTTGTTAAGATAAAAGAACAACATCACATAAAATAACCAACCACAGTGCTCTCCCTTGTTAAGATAAAAGAACAACATCACATAAAATAACCACAGTGGTCTCCCTTGTTAAGATAAAAGAACAACATCACATAAAATAACCACAGTGGTCTCCCTTGTTAAGATAAAAGAACAACATCACATAAAATAACCACAGTGCTCCCTTGTTAAGATAAAAGAACAACATCACATAGAATAACCACAGTGGTCTCCCTTGTTAAGATAAAAGAACAACATCACATAAAATAACCACAGTGCTCCCTTGTTAAGATAAAAGAACAACATCACATAGAATAACCACAGTGCTCTCCCTTGTTAAGATAAAAGAACAACATTACATAAAATAACCACAGTGCTCTCCCTTGTTAAGATAAAAGAACAACATCACATAGAATAACCACAGTGGTCTCCCTTGTTAAGATAAAAGAACAACATCACATAAAATAACCACAGTGCTCTCCCTTGTTAAGATAAAAGAACAACATTACATAAAATAACCACAGTGCTCTCCCTTGTTAAGATAAAAGAACAACATCACACAAAATAACCACAGTGGTCTCCCTTGTTAAGATAAAAGAACAACATCACATAAAATAACCACAGTGCTCTCCCTTGTTAAGATAAAAGAACAACATCACATAAAATAACCAACCACAGTGCTCTCCCTTGTTAAGATAAAAGAACAACATCACATAAAATAACCACAGTGGTCTCCCTTGTTAAGATAAAAGAACAACATCACATAAAATAACCAGTGCTCTCCCTTGTTAAGATAAAAGAACAACATCACATAAAATAACCAACCACAGTGCTCTCCCTTGTTAAGATAAAAGAACAACATCACATAAAATAACCACAGTGGTCTCCCTTGTTAAGATAAAAGAACAACATCACATAAAATAACCACAGTGGTCTCCTTTGTTAAGATAAAAGAACAACATCACATAAAATAACCACAGTGCTCCCTTGTTAAGATAAAAGAACAACATCACATAGAATAATCACAGTGCTCTCCCTTGTTAAGATAAAAGAACAACATTAAATAAAATAACCACAGTGCTCTCCCTTGTTAAGATAAAAGAACAACATCACATGATAAAATAACCACAGTGCTCCCTTGTTAAGATAAAAGAACAACATCACATAAAATAACCACAGTGGTCTCCCTTGTTAAGATAAAAGAACAACATCACATAAAATAACCACAGTGCTCTCCCTTGTTAAGATAAAAGAACAACATCACATAAAATAACCACAGTGGTCTCCCTTGTTAAGATAAAAGAACAACATCACATAAAATAACCACAGTGGTCTCCCTTGTTAAGATAAAAGAACAACATCACATAAAATAACCACAGTGGTCTCCCTTGTTAAGATAAAAGAACAGCATCTGATAAAATAACCACAGTGGTCTCCTTTGTTAAGATAAAAGAACAACATCACATGAAATAACCACAGTGCTCTCCCTTGTTAAGAATAAAGAACAACATCACATGAAATAACCACAGTGGTCTCCCTTGTTAAGATAAAAGAACAACATCACATAAAATAACCACAGTGCTCTCCCTTGTTAAGATAAAAGAACAACATCACATAAAATAACCAGTGCTCTCCCTTGTTAAGATAAAAGAACAACATCACATAAAATAACCACAGTGGTCTCCCTTGTTAAGATAAAAGAACAACATCACATAGAATAACCACAGTGCTCCCTTGTTAAGATAAAAGAACAACATCACATACAATAACCACAGTGCTCTCCCTTGTTAAGATAAAAGAACAACATCACATGATAAAATAACCACAGTGCTCCCTTGTTAAGATAAAAGAACAACATCACATAAAATAACCACAGTGGTCTCCTTTGTTAAGATAAAAGAACAACATCACATAAAATAACCACAGTGCTCCCTTGTTAAGATAAAAGAACAACATCCCATAAAATAACCACAGTGCTCTCCCTTGTTAAGATAAAAGAACAACATTACATAAAATAACCACAGTGCTCTCCCTTGTTAAGATAAAAGAACAACATCACATAGAATAACCACAGTGGTCTCCCTTGTTAAGATAAAAGAACAACATCACATAAAATAACCACAGTGCTCTCCCTTGTTAAGATAAAAGAACAACATCACATAAAATAACCAACCACAGTGCTCTCCCTTGTTAAGATAAAAGAACAACATCACATAAAATAACCACAGTGGTCTCCCTTGTTAAGATAAAAGAACAACATCACATAAAATAACCACAGTGGTCTCCCTTGTTAAGATAAAAGAACAACATCACATAAAATAACCACAGTGCTCTCCCTTGTTAAGATAAAAGAACAACATCACATAAAATAACCACAGTGCTCCCTTGTTAAGATAAAAGAACAACATCACATAAAATAACCATAGTGCTGTCCCTTGTTAAGATAAAAGAACAACATCACATAAAATAACCACAGTGGTCTCCCTTGTTAAGATAAAAGAACAACATCACATAAAATAACCACAGTGCTCTCCCTTGTTAAGATAAAAGAACAACATCACATAAAATAACCACAGTGGTCTCCCTTGTTAAGATAAAAGAACAACATCACATAAAATAACCACAGTGGTCTCCCTTGTTAAGATAAAAGAACAGCATCTCATAAAATAACCACAGTGGTCTCCTTTGTTAAGATAAAAGAACAACATCACATGAAATAACCACAGTGCTCTCCCTTGTTAAGAATAAAGAACAACATCACATAAAATAACCACAGTGGTCTCCCTTGTTAAGATAAAAGAACAACATCACATAAAATAACCACAGTGCTCTCCCTTGTTAAGATAAAAGAACAACATCACATAAAATAACCAGTGCTCTCCCTTGTTAAGATAAAAGAACAACATCACATAAAATAACCACAGTGCTCCCTTGTTAAGATAAAAGAACAACATCACATACAATAACCACAGTGCTCTCCCTTGTTAAGATAAAAGAACAACATCACATGATAAAATAACTACAGTGCTCCCTTGTTAAGATAAAAGAACAACATCACATAAAATAACCATAGTGCTGTCCCTTGTTAAGATAAAAGAACAACATCACATAAAATAACCACAGTGGTCTCCCTTGTTAAGATAAAAGAACAACATCACATAAAATAACCACAGTGGTCTCCCTTGTTAAGATAAAAGAACAACATCACATAAAATAACCAACCACAGTGCTCTCCCTTGTTAAGATAAAAGAACAACATCACATAAAATAACCACAGTGCTCTCCCTTGTTAAGATAAAAGAACAACATCACATAGAATAACCACAGTGGTCTCCTTTGTTAAGATAAAAGAACATCACATAAAATAACCACAGGGCTCTCCCTTGTTAAGATAAAAGAACAACATCACATAGAATAACCACAGTGGTCTCCCTTGTTAAGATAAAAGAACAACATCACATAAAATAACCACCTTAGGGAGAAAAGTGTTATTTTATGCAGCTCATCTTTTTGAAGTTTTCTAATGTTTTATACCAGATCTTTATACTTATCCTAATATCATATTAGGAAGCTTTATTTGACTATATTTTAGCTGGTATATTTGCGGTTCCTGATTACCTTAACAAGGAAGTTGTTGGTCTCCTCTGTATAATGCTACAAGTAGATCCATTAAAAAGATCCACAATAGCACAGATAAGGTATGTTTTGAGAACACTGAACCATGATACAAGAATAAAAACATCACAGATGACAGTTTTGAACATCTAAATGATAAATGCTATAATAGAAAATTGTTTTCTAACGGCATATGAGTCTGACACAAATCTATAATCAACAATTATATTTAGCAAAAGACAATTAGTAAGAAAGGATATGAACTTGAGAAATTATCCAACACCATACCTAGAGGCAAATTAAAGTAAAGGAGCTACACTTTTATTGCTGTATACCAAATTTTACAAAATTTCAGTTTAAAATACAAAATATCATTATAATCATTGTTTCTTCATTTCATTTTGCCAATATTCTTTTTAAAAAATGTTGAAAATAATGTTTAGGTGTATATTTCATGGCAGATTTAGAAAGTTCATATTTATATTGACAATATGTTGTGTCTTTAGGGAAAAAACCCACCAATTATAGTAACTATATCATATCACCTTAATAAAACTGAACTATTTGAAACAAGCTTGGCAGGGATGTCCATGTATAGTCATTTCAATGATTATGTTTCCTATCATTGGACCAGAAATCCAAGATGGCCAACATCACAGGATATATTTTGTACAAAGAACAAAAGATGACTGTGAGATTACTGATCTGATCAAGCCTAAGTTATACATACAAGTCCAAGATTGTGTTTTTATAATTGAAAATTTAAATCATCATGTGACTCTTTTATTTTTATTTACAGCTTGAGATAATATTGTTAATACTCTAGTCTGTGCAGATACTTTAATAAATAACGAACAATCAACTCTCACCTCAACCTATCAAATACGAAAAAGACCATGACATATGAATAATTAAATTTAGATCCTGGCTTGGTACAGGCACAAAAATGTGGCAGAGTGAAACCTGTGAATGGGATCCTAATGGCAAGACATACATTGTATATATTAGCAAATAATTTTTATGAAACTTGCACAGATTTGCTTTTACATAAAAAGACCACATACATGTGTTATATTGTTGCAGTTATAACCTTGTAATGACTATATTTTTAGAGAACATGATTGGTTTAAGAAAGATCTTGCTGATTACTTGTTCCCATCACCACATGAACAAGATGCCTCCATTGTAGATATGGATGTCATTTATGAAGTCTGTAATGTAAGTCTAACTTTATTTGTGAGGTTAATATAATGTTAAACTAATTACATTTATCTAAAGTGAATAGGAAATATTTATTATGAATACAACATTTTACATCAACTAAATCATATCAAAAACAGGATTGAAATACAGTGAAACCTGTCCCCTGAATAAACCAGAATCCTGTATAAACCTGTCTAAGCCCTGAATAAACCAGAATCCTGTATAAACCTGTCTAAACCCTGAATAAACCAGAATCCTGTATAAACCTGTCTAAGCCCTGAATAAACCAGAATCCTGTATAAACCTGTCTAAGCTCTGAATAAACCAGAATCCTGTATAAACCTGTCTAAACCCTGAATAAACCAGAATCATGTATAAGCCCTGTATAAACCTGAATAAACCAGAATCCTGTATAAACCTGTCTAAACCTTGAATAAACCAGAATCCTGTATAAACCTGTCTAAGCCCTGAATAAACCAGACTCCTGTATAAACCTGTCAGCCCTGAATAAACCAGAATCCTGTATAAACCTGTCTAAGCCCTGAATAAACCAGAATCCTGTATAAACCTGTCTAAACCCTGAATAAACCAGAATCCTGTATTAACCTGAATAAACCAGAATCCTGTATAAACCTGTCTAAACCCTGAATAAACCAGAATCCTGTATAAACCTGTCTAAACCAGAATCCTGTATAAACCTGTCTAAGCCCTGAATAAACCAGAATCCTGTATAAACCTGTCTAAACCCTGAATAAACCAGAATCCTGTGTAAGCCCTGAATAAACCAGAATCCTGTATAAACCTGTCTAAACCCTGAATAAACCAGAATCCTGTATAAACCTGTCTAAGCCCTGAATAAACCAGAATCCTGTATAAACCTCTCTAAGCTCTGAATAAACCAGAATCCTTTATAAACCTGTCTAAACCCTGAATAAACCAGAATCCTGTATAAGCCCTGTATAAACCTGTCTAAACCCTGAATAAACCAGAATCCTGTATAAACCTGTCTAAACCTTGAATAAACCAGAATCCTGTATAAACCTGTCTAAGCCCTGAATAAACCAGAATCCTGTATAAACCTGTCAGCCCTGAATAAACCAGAATCCTGTATAAACCTGTCTAAGCCCTGAATAAACCAGAATCCTGTATAACCCGTCTAAACCCTGAATAAACCAGAATCCTGAATAAACCAGAATCCTGTATAAACCTGTCTAAACCAGAATCCTGTATAAACCTGAATAAACCAGAATCCTGTATAAACCTGTCTCAACCCTGAATAAACCAGAATCCTGTATAAACCTGTCTAAGCCCTGAATAAACCAGAATTCTGTATAAACCTGTCTAAACCAGAATCCTGTATAAACCTGTCTAAGCCCTGAATAAACCAGAATTCTGTATAAACCTGACTAAGCCCTGAATAAACCAGAATCCTGTATAAACCTGTCTAAACCAGAATCCTGTATAAATCTGTCTAAGCCCTGAATAAACCAGAATCCTGTATAAACCTGTCTAAACCCTGAATAAACCAGAATCCTGTGTAAGCCCTGAATAAACCAGAATCCTGTATAAACCTGTCTAAACCCTGAATAAACCAGAATCCTGTATAAACCTGTCTAAGCTCTGAATAAACCAGAATCCTGTATAAACCTGTCTAAACCCTGAATAAACCAGAATCCTGTATAAGCCCTGTATAAACCTGTCTAAACCCTGAATAAACCAGAATCCTGTATAAACCTGTCTAAACCTTGAATAAACCAGAATCCTGTATAAACCTGTCTAAGCCCTGAATAAACCAGAATCATGTATAAACCTGTCAGCCCTGAATAAACCAGAATCCTGTATAAACCTGTCTAAGCCCTGAATAAACCAGAATCCTGTATAACCCGTCTAAACCCTGAATAAACCAGAATCCTGTATAAACCTGTCTAAACCAGAATCCTGTATAAACCTGAATAAACCAGAATCCTGTATAAACCTGTCTCAACCCTGAATAAACCAGAATCCTGTATAAACCTGTCTAAGCCCTGAATAAACCAGAATTCTGTATAAACCTGTCTAAACCAGAATCCTGTATAAACCTGTCTAAGCCCTGAATAAACCAGAATTCTGTATAAACCTGAATAAACCAGAATCCTGTATAAACCTGTCTACACCCTGAATAAACCAGAATCCTGTATAAACCTGAATAAACCAGATTCCTGTATAAACCTGTCTAAACCCTGAATAAACCAGAAACCTGTATAAATCTGTCTAAGCCCTGAATAAACCTGTCTAAACCAGAATCCTGTATAAACCTGAATAAACCAGAATCCTGTATAAACCTGTCTAAACCCTGAATAAACCAGAATCCTGTATAAACCCTGAATAAACCAGAAACCTGTATAAATCTGTCTAAACCCTGAATAAGCCAGAATCCTGTATAAACCCTGAATAAACCAGAATCCTGTATAAATCCTGAATAAACCAGAATCCTGTATAAACCTGTCTAAGCCCTGAATAAACCAGAATCCTGTATAAATCTGTCTAAACCCTGAATAAACCAGAAACATGTCTAAACCAGAATCCTGTATAAACCTGTCTAAACCATAAACCTGTCTAAACCCTGAATAAGCCAGAATCCTGTATAAACCTGTCTAAACCCTGAATAAGCCAGAACCTGTATAAACCTGTCTAAACCCTGAAAAAACCAGAATCCTGTATAAACCTGAATAAACCAGAATCCTGTATAAACCTGTCTAAACCCTGAATAAACCAGAAACCTGTCTAAACCCTGAATAAACCAGAATCCTGTATAAACTGAACTATAAATAAATTCCCAAAATAGGATATATTTGTTAATTTAACCTGTATAAACCGAACACCTGTCTATTTCGAACACTTTAATTGGTGTCGAGGAGGTTTAGACAGGTTTTACTGTACATTGTATTTCTCATTTCCTGGTACTAAATAGGAATCTTTGTTACATACAGCCACTTCATTCATCTTTATGTTTTCATTGAAATTGTTACGATGTGAACAAGATAGATCATTTCATAAAATTGTTGACATATTAATATACAGAAAACTGTATGCTTCAAAGTATGTATTAAAATGATTTTTGACATTTAATTTGACCAGAAATTTGATGTAAGTGAAGAAGAGGTTGAAAGAGCATTGTTGAACGATGATCCGTATGATCAGCTCAGTATAGCATATCATTTAATCCTAGACAGTAAGAGACGACAGGAAAATTGTAAGTACTTTTATGATTGAAAGAAATCTGGGAATGGGGTAATTAGTTGAACGACAATTTGTATGATCAGCTGAATATATCATATCATGATTCTGGGAAGTAAAGTTTGACATCAGGAATGCCAACTCAGCTATTTTGGCTATATCATGGCGAGAACAAGTTAATTTTCAATTAATTGATGATGAGGTATCCGCTTTGTACTAGATCAACATGCTTAGCTGGATTTTTATAGTGCTAGCTCACTGGAACAACAATCCGCAGATAAACATGTCGCACCACTCGGACACATTACCCTGATTCCAAGCCGTCTTTGCTCTTTCTTCTTAATGCTGCATGCTTAGCGGAGAAGCAACAAATACCAATTTTATAATCTTTGGTTTACTCAAATGGAGCTCAAACCCACATTCTACCACACTCGAGGCAAGCATGCTAACTATTACATCACCGATACGGTTTTGACATATGGATGTAACATATTTACATGACATAATGATAATGAGAGATTTGTTTGTATGATAAAGATAATTACAGAACTATCTTTCTCATTTTTGATTATTTTATAAGAAAAAGTACTCATGATTTAAACAAATGTTCATTCATGATGTCGTCTTGATAACATTTTATCATTGATATCTTTTTCTCAAAATGGACTTTTCATCATATCTCACATCGCAGGCTTCACCTTTGATTCAATAATGCTGTGAGAAATCCATTCACACAAAACAAATGAACAACAGTATATAAATATTTTGTTAAATGTTACTGTATGTTAAATGTTACTGTATGTTAAATGTTGCTCTATGTTAAATGTTACTGTATGTTAAATGTTGCTTTATGTTAAATGTTACTGTATGTTAAATGTTACTGTATGTTAAATGTTGCTCTATGTTAAATGTTACTGTATGTTAAATGTTGCTCTATGTTAAATGTTACTGTATGTTAAATGTTACTGTATGTTATATGCTTTCAGCTATGGAGGTAGATATACAGGATTTCTATCTGGCCTCAAGTCCACCTACAGAATCTCTACTGGTAAGTTGCATAAAACAGTAACAGCTAATGCATGTTATTTTACAAAAGAAAAACTTAACATTATCAACAGCCAACATGGAAAAATGATTACTCATAGTGTATACATTATATTATATTGCTATAATTGTGTATTGTCAAATTTTGTCTTTTAAACGTTTAGATTTGTCAATAATATTTGCTCACCAATGTCCTTGTGACTTGTCCTGTAAACCAGAATTTCATCATTCCTGACTTACCAATTGGTCTCCTGTTATGAAATTCAGACATTAATGTAGGCCGTTTTTTTGGGGTTTTTTATCGACACAAAAGGTTGGTTTTTTTTCATGAGAAATGTTGGTCCTACAAAAATAAATAAAATAAAATTCCTATAAACTCAGTGTTTTATAGACAGTAATAATTAAACAATGTTAAGTTTAATAATTAAAAAAAAGGGGGAAGGTTAGTTGTGGACTATTCTACGTAAATTTATGCAGCTTGATGAAAAATTTGTATGACTTGTATCTCTGAAAGTTTATTAGAAATCCTTGTACAATTGAATAATTGTACTCCCTGTTAATTATAATTGGATATTTTCTATATTACCAGCTACACACATGAGTAGACAATACAAAAATGCATTTTAAAGGCATACAGGCGGTCAGAATTGAATTTTTTTGTTTATATTAAAAGTTGCAAATATTTGATGTTTTATACTAATAAAATGTTCTGAACAAGAAGCCAGCTTTAAAAAAATATGTTATAATGTCGTAATTAGTGAAAAGATTTCGAATGTCTGTTGTTGGAATCGCCATTAACACACCTAATTATAAGTCCGCTGCTTTTCCGAGGTTTGCCGAACACTGATAACTGCTATGAATAACCAAGGAAGCATGGTGCATGTAAATTCGTTAGAATTAATATAATTTAAGAAATATATCTATGAAATTGGATCCAGGGGTAATCAGTTAATATTATATAATGGTAATTAGTAAGAATGACACTTAAAATCGGAAATACGTGATGAAATCAATATAAACAAACCCAATCTCTGCAAAGGGGCCAGATAAAGGGAAAATTTGTAAACAAATTGTATTGCATATTATTGACAACACTTGAGTTGACTTGATTATATTTTTTTAGAAAAAAAAACAGGCATGAAGTTCATTATTTTAGTCTCTAATTTAAAAGAGATATCACCTAGCATTTTCTCCTGAAAAAAAGAATATATAAAAAAACTACAATGCAATTCTACTGTCAAAATACGATTCGGCCGAAAAAATATACTAAATTATCCTTACGTGTTGAAAAATGGAGTAGGTCGGTATAGCATCTTTTTTTAATTTTTACACAAAGCTTGCCGAATCCTCCTTTTTGTGTCGTTTTCGTATAGAATCTGTCAATGTTTTTATTCTTCCACGATTCGACTTGTGCCAAGTGCACATTTCCTTCATCAACAAACAATTTCGCACATGTGCAAATGCTTTCCTGAATGAGTTCACTGTCAGGTCGTATGAATATTGTGCAGGTAAACATTGAATGCTTTACTGGGTGCAAGAGAATCAAACAGCGACGTATTTCCTTCGTTCTAGGCTATTTACGTATGATATTATGAAAAATTTCAACTGCAATTAGTATAAAACATCGAATATTGGCAACTTTTAATATAGAAAAAAATTAAATTCTGACAGCCTGTATGCCTTTAAATGATGGTCGTCTGAATAAGAATAGGACAATGGACACCTTTGAATTGACGTTTAATGCTTATAATTTACCTGTAAATTGCTGAAATGATGCTACATGAACATAAAAGACAACATTATTTTATAAATAAAGGAACAGAGCTTTAATGGCTTTTCTTCATCTAACAGCTAGTTTTTTTTGTGTATTATGCATAAGTAATGATTTCGTTGAAATTATTTATAATAGAAAAACTGGGTTTGTATGAGTTTATCAATGTGTAAACTTGTTAAGAGTCACTCACAAACTGAATAAGGTCAGAGGGATTTTATATAAAGTTTGCGAGTGAAAGGCCATGTTTACACATCAATAAACTCATTCAAAATCATATTATATTCTTATAATTCCTTTAAAGACTAACAATAACACCATTTTTAAAACTATATTTAATCACTGAATGGTGATGTTCAAGAGTCAGCCATTTTTATTTAAGTACTATTTTTGACACTCATTCACTTTAGAGAAAATAATAATCATGTCTCAATTAAAGTCATTTTATATGAAATAATCCTGATTTGAAACTTAAGAAATGTTTAAAGACGCCAGCTACCTATGTTTCTAGTTGACAATGCAGGTAGTTTGTGATGTTGTAAAATTGCCTATAATGTCAACATTCCACTTTTTTGTGGGTTTTCCAAACTGTGATGACTATGATTCATATTGCATTTTTAGTTCACCTGGACCAAAGGTCCAGGTGAACTATTGCCATCACTTGGCGTCCGTCGTCTGTCGTCTGTAAACTTTTCACATTTCAAGCTTCTTCTCCGAAACCACTTGGCCGATTGGAACCGAACTTAGCAGGAATGTTCCTTGGATGGTCCTCTACAAAGTTACTGTTTTTCGTTCCAGTCGGATATTCAATATGGCTGCCAGGGCCAATAATATGCTCTGATTGGCTGAAATTTCAAAGATCTTCTTCTCTGAAACTAATGAACTGACTGAACCCAAACTGTAAAGGAATGATCATTGGAATGTCCTTTACCAAGTTACTGTTTTTTATGCCGATCGGAAATCCAAGATGGCCGCCATCGCAGGACATAGATTAACATTGGACCCTATGGGAAAATGTTCAAATGCCTTCTTCTCAGAAACTACAAATATGATTAAAGCCAAACTGTACATGAATGTTCATTGGATGGTCCTCTACAATCTTAAGGTTTTTTGTTCCGATATGAAATTGAAAATGGCGGCTACGGCAGGACTTAGTTTAACATTGGACCCTATGGGAAAAATGTTTCAAAATGCTTCTTCTCTGAAACCACTTGGACAGTTGAAACCAAACTGCCAAGGAATGATCATTGGAAGGTCCTCTACAAATTTTCTGTTTTTTATGCCGGTCGGAAATCCAAGATGGCCGCCACCGCAGGACATAGATTAACATTGGACCCTATGGGAAAATGTTCAAATGCCTTCTTCTCAGAAACTACAAATATTATTAAAGCCAAACTGTACATGAATGTTCATTGGATGGTCCTCTACAATCTTAAGGTTTTTTGTTCCGATATGAAATTCAAAATGGCGGCTACGGCAGGACTTAGTTTAACATTGGACCCTATGGGAAAAATGTTTCAAAATGCTTCTTCTCTGAAACCACTTGGACAGTTGAAACCAAACTGCCCAGGAATGATCATTGGAAGGTCCTCTACAAATTTTCTGTTTTTTATGCCGGTCGGAAATCCAAGATGGCCGCCACCGCAGGACGTAGATTAACATTGGACCCTATGGGAAAATATTCAAATGCCTTCTACTCAGAAACTACAAATATGATTAAAGCCAAACTGTACATGAATGTTCATTAGATGGTCCTCTACAAACTTTACGTTTTTTGTTCCGGTATGAAATTCAAAATGGCGGCTACGGCAGGACTTAGTTTAACATTGAACCCTATGGGAAAAATGTTTCAAAACGCTTCTTCTCTGAAACCACTTGGATAATTGAAACCAAACTGCCTAGGAATGATCATTGGAAGGTCCTCTAGAAATTCTATGTTTTTTATGCCGATCGGAAATCCAAGATGGCCGCCACCGCAATACATAGATTAACATTGGACCCTATGGGAAAATGTTCAAATGCCTTCTTCTCAGAAACTACAAATATGATTAAAGCCAAACTGTACATGAATGTTCATTGGATGGTCCTCTACAAACTTTACGATTTTTGTTCCGATAAGAAATTCAAAATGGCGGCTACGGCAGGACTTAGTTTAACATTGGACCCTATGGGAAAAATGTTTCAAAACGCTTCTTCTCTGAAACCACTTGGATAATTGAAACCAAACTGCCCAGGAATGATCATTGGAAGGTCCTCTACAAATTTTCTGTTTTTTATGCCGGTCGGGAATCCAAGATGGCCGCCACCGCAGGACATAGATTAACATTGGACCCTATGGGAAAATATTCAAATGCCTTCTACTCAGAAACTACAAATATGATTAAAGCCAAACTGTACATGAATGTTCATTGGATGGTCCTCTACAATCTTAAGGTTTTTTGTTCCGATATGAAATTCAAAATGGCGGCTACGGCAGGACTTAGTTTAACATTGGACCCTATGGGAAAAATGTTTCAAAATGCTTCTTCTCTGAAACCACTTGGACAGTTGAAACCAAACTGCCCAGGAATGATCATTGGAAGGTCCTCTACAAATTTTCTGTTTTTTATGCCGGTCGGAAATCCAAGATGGCCGCCACCGCAGGACATAGATTAACATTGGACCCTATGGGAAAATATTCAAATGCCTTCTACTCAGAAACTACGAATATGATTAAAGCCAAACTGTACATGAATGTTCATTAGATGGTCCTCTACAAACTTTACGTTTTTTGTTCCGATATGAAATTCAAAATGGCGGCTACGGCAGGACTTAGTTTAACATTGGACCCTATGGGAAAAATGTTTCAAAACGCTTCTTCTCTGAAACCACTTGGATAATTGAAACCAAACTGCCTAGGAATGATCATTGGAAGGTCCTCTACAAATTTTATGTTTTTTATGCCGATCGGAAATCCAAGATGGCCACCACCGCAATACATAGATTAACATTGGACCCTATGGGAAAATGTTCAAATGCCTTCTTCTCAGAAACTACAAATATTATTAAAGCCAAACTGTACATGAATGTTCATTGGATGGTCCTCTACAAACTTTACGTTTTTTGTTCCGATAAGAAATTCAAAATGGCGGCTACGGCAGGACTTAGTTTAACATTGGACCCTATGGGAAAAATGTTTCAAAACGCTTCTTCTCTGAAACCACTTGGATAATTGAAACCAAACTGCCCAGGAATGATCATTGGAAGGTCATCTACAAAGTTTCTGTTTTTTTATGCCGATCGGAAATTCAAGATGGCCACCACCGCAGGACATAGATTAACATTGGACCCTATGGGAAAATGTTCAAATGCCTTCTTCTCAGAAACTACAAATATGATTAAAGCCAAACTGTACATGAATGTTCATTGGATGATCCTCTACAAACAATACGTTTTTTGTTCCGATATGAAATTCAAAATGGCGGCTACGGCAGGACTTAGTTTAACATTGGACCCTATGGGAAAAATGTTTCAAAATGCTTCTTCTCTGAAACCACTAGAACAGTTGAAACCAAACTGCCCAGGAATGATCATTGGAAGGTCCTCTACAAATTTTATGTTTTTTATGCCGATCGGAAATCCAAGATGGCCGCCAACGCAATACATAGATTAACATTGGACCCTATGGGAAAATGTTCAAATGCCTTCTTCTCAGAAACTACAAATATGATTAAAGCCAAACTGTACATGAATGTTCATTGGATGGTCCTCTACAAACTTTACGATTTTTGTTCTGATAAGAAATTCAAAATGGCGGCTACGGCAGGACTTAGTTTAACATTGGACCCTATGGGAAAAATGTTTCAAAACGCTTCTTCTCTGAAACCACTTGGATAATTGAAACCAAACTGCCCAGGAATGATCATTGGAAGGTCCTCTACAAATTTTCTGTTTTTTATGCCGGTCGGGAATCCAAGATGGCCGCCACCGCAGGACATAGATTAACATTGGACCCTATGGGAAAATATTCAAATGCCTTCTACTCAGAAACTACAAATATGATTAAAGCCAAACTGTACATGAATGTTCATTGGATGGTCCTCTACAATCTTAAGGTTTTTTGTTCCGATATGAAATTCAAAATGGCGGCTACGGCAGGACTTAGTTTAACATTGGACCCTATGGGAAAAATGTTTCAAAATGCTTCTTCTCTGAAACCACTTGGACAGTTGAAACCAAACTGCCCAGGAATGATCATTGGAAGGTCCTCTACAAATTTTCTGTTTTTTATGCCGGTCGGAAATCCAAGATGGCCGCCACCGCAGGACATAGATTAACATTGGACCCTATGGGAAAATATTCAAATGCCTTCTACTCAGAAACTACGAATATGATTAAAGCCAAACTGTACATGAATGTTCATTAGATGGTCCTCTACAAACTTTACGTTTTTTGTTCCGATATGAAATTCAAAATGGCGGCTACGGCAGGACTTAGTTTAACATTGGACCCTATGGGAAAAATGTTTCAAAACGCTTCTTCTCTGAAACCACTTGGATAATTGAAACCAAACTGCCTAGGAATGATCATTGGAAGGTCCTCTACAAATTTTTTGTTTTTTATGCCGATCGGAAATCCAAGATGGCCACCACCGCAATACATAGATTAACATTGGACCCTATGGGAAAATGTTCAAATGCCTTCTTCTCAGAAACTACAAATATTATTAAAGCCAAACTGTACATGAATGTTCATTGGATGGTCCTCTACAAACTTTACGTTTTTTGTTCCGATAAGAAATTCAAAATGGCGGCTACGGCAGGACTTAGTTTAACATTGGACCCTATGGGAAAAATGTTTCAAAACGCTTCTTCTCTGAAACCACTTGGATAATTGAAACCAAACTGCCCAGGAATGATCATTGGAAGGTCATCTACAAAGTTTCTGTTTTTTTATGCCGATCGGAAATTCAAGATGGCCACCACCGCAGGACATAGATTAACATTGGACCCTATGGGAAAATGTTCAAATGCCTTCTTCTCAGAAACTACAAATATGATTAAAGCCAAACTGTACATGAATGTTCATTGGATGATCCTCTACAAACAATACGTTTTTTGTTCCGATATGAAATTCAAAATGGCGGCTACGGCAGGACTTAGTTTAACATTGGACCCTATGGGAAAAATGTTTCAAAATGCTTCTTCTCTGAAACCACTAGAACAGTTGAAACCAAACTGCCCAGGAATGATCATTGGAAGGTCCTCTACAAATTTTATGTTTTTTATGCCGATCGGAAATCCAAGATGGCCGCCAACGCAATACATAGATTAACATTGGACCCTATGGGAAAATGTTCAAATGCCTTCTTCTCAGAAACTACAAATATGATTAAAGCCAAACTGTACATGAATGTTCATTGGATGGTCCTCTACAAACTTTACGATTTTTGTTCTGATAAGAAATTCAAAATGGCGGCTACGGCAGGACTTAGTTTAACATTGGACCCTATGGGAAAAATGTTTCAAAACGCTTCTTCTCTGAAACCACTTGGATAATTGAAACCAAACTGCCCAGGAATGATCATTGGAAGGTCCTCTACAAATTTTCTGTTTTTTATGCCGGTCGGGAATCCAAGATGGCCGCCACCGCAGGACATAGATTAACATTGGACCCTATGGGAAAATATTCAAATGCCTTCTACTCAGAAACTACAAATATGATTAAAGCCAAACTGTACATGAATGTTCATTGGATGGTCCTCTACAATCTTAAGGTTTTTTGTTCCGATATGAAATTCAAAATGGCGGCTACGGCAGGACTTAGTTTAACATTGGACCCTATGGGAAAAATGTTTCAAAATGCTTCTTCTCTGAAACCACTTGGACAGTTGAAACCAAACTGCCCAGGAATGATCATTGGAAGGTCCTCTACAAATTTTCTGTTTTTTATGCCGGTCGGAAATCCAAGATGGCCGCCACCGCAGGACATAGATTAACATTGGACCCTATGGGAAAATATTCAAATGCCTTCTACTCAGAAACTACGAATATGATTAAAGCCAAACTGTACATGAATGTTCATTAGATGGTCCTCTACAAACTTTACGTTTTTTGTTCCGATATGAAATTCAAAATGGCGGCTACGGCAGGACTTAGTTTAACATTGGACCCTATGGGAAAAATGTTTCAAAACGCTTCTTCTCTGAAACCACTTGGATAATTGAAACCAAACTGCCTAGGAATGATCATTGGAAGGTCCTCTACAAATTTTATGTTTTTTATGCCGATCGGAAATCCAAGATGGCCACCACCGCAATACATAGATTAACATTGGACCCTATGGGAAAATGTTCAAATGCCTTCTTCTCAGAAACTACAAATATTATTAAAGCCAAACTGTACATGAATGTTCATTGGATGGTCCTCTACAAACTTTACGTTTTTTGTTCCGATAAGAAATTCAAAATGGCGGCTACGGCAGGACTTAGTTTAACATTGGACCCTATGGGAAAAATGTTTCAAAACGCTTCTTCTCTGAAACCACTTGGATAATTGAAACCAAACTGCCCAGGAATGATCATTGGAAGGTCATCTACAAAGTTTCTGTTTTTTTATGCCGATCGGAAATTCAAGATGGCCACCACCGCAGGACATAGATTAACATTGGACCCTATGGGAAAATGTTCAAATGCCTTCTTCTCAGAAACTACAAATATGATTAAAGCCAAACTGTACATGAATGTTCATTGGATGATCCTCTACAAACAATACGTTTTTTGTTCCGATATGAAATTCAAAATGGCGGCTACGGCAGGACTTAGTTTAACATTGGACCCTATGGGAAAAATGTTTCAAAATGCTTCTTCTCTGAAACCACTAGAACAGTTGAAACCAAACTGCCCAGGAATGATCATTGGAAGGTCCTCTACAAATTTTATGTTTTTTATGCCGATCGGAAATCCAAGATGGCCGCCAACGCAATACATAGATTAACATTGGACCCTATGGGAAAATGTTCAAATGCCTTCTTCTCAGAAACTACAAATATGATTAAAGCCAAACTGTACATGAATGTTCATTGGATGGTCCTCTACAAACTTTACGATTTTTGTTCTGATAAGAAATTCAAAATGGCGGCTACGGCAGGACTTAGTTTAACATTGGACCCTATGGGAAAAATGTTTCAAAACGCTTCTTCTCTGAAACCACTTGGATAATTGAAACCAAACTGCCCAGGAATGATCATTGGAAGGTCCTCTACAAATTTTCTGTTTTTTATGCCGGTCGGGAATCCAAGATGGCCGCCACCGCAGGACATAGATTAACATTGGACCCTATGGGAAAATATTCAAATGCCTTCTACTCAGAAACTACAAATATGATTAAAGCCAAACTGTACATGAATGTTCATTGGATGGTCCTCTACAATCTTAAGGTTTTTTGTTCCGATATGAAATTCAAAATGGCGGCTACGGCAGGACTTAGTTTAACATTGGACCCTATGGGAAAAATGTTTCAAAATGCTTCTTCTCTGAAACCACTTGGACAGTTGAAACCAAACTGCCCAGGAATGATCATTGGAAGGTCCTCTACAAATTTTCTGTTTTTTATGCCGGTCGGAAATCCAAGATGGCCGCCACCGCAGGACATAGATTAACATTGGACCCTATGGGAAAATATTCAAATGCCTTCTACTCAGAAACTACGAATATGATTAAAGCCAAACTGTACATGAATGTTCATTAGATGGTCCTCTACAAACTTTACGTTTTTTGTTCCGATATGAAATTCAAAATGGCGGCTACGGCAGGACTTAGTTTAACATTGGACCCTATGGGAAAAATGTTTCAAAACGCTTCTTCTCTGAAACCACTTGGATAATTGAAACCAAACTGCCTAGGAATGATCATTGGAAGGTCCTCTACAAATTTTATGTTTTTTATGCCGATCGGAAATCCAAGATGGCCACCACCGCAATACATAGATTAACATTGGACCCTATGGGAAAATGTTCAAATGCCTTCTTCTCAGAAACTACAAATATTATTAAAGCCAAACTGTACATGAATGTTCATTGGATGGTCCTCTACAAACTTTACGTTTTTTGTTCCGATAAGAAATTCAAAATGGCGGCTACGGCAGGACTTAGTTTAACATTGGACCCTATGGGAAAAATGTTTCAAAACGCTTCTTCTCTGAAACCACTTGGATAATTGAAACCAAACTGCCCAGGAATGATCATTGGAAGGTCATCTACAAAGTTTCTGTTTTTTTATGCCGATCGGAAATTCAAGATGGCCACCACCGCAGGACATAGATTAACATTGGACCCTATGGGAAAATGTTCAAATGCCTTCTTCTCAGAAACTACAAATATGATTAAAGCCAAACTGTACATGAATGTTCATTGGATGATCCTCTACAAACAATACGTTTTTTGTTCCGATATGAAATTCAAAATGGCGGCTACGGCAGGACTTAGTTTAACATTGGACCCTATGGGAAAAATGTTTCAAAACGCTTCTTCTCTGAAACCACTAGAACAGTTGAAACCAAACTGCCCAGGAATGATCATTGGAAGGTCCTCTACAAATTTTATGTTTTTTATGCCGATCGGAAATCCAAGATGGCCGCCAACGCAATACATAGATTAACATTGGACCCTATGGGAAAATGTTCAAATGCCTTCTTCTCAGAAACTACAAATATTATTAAAGCCAAACTGTACATGAATGTTCATTGGATGGTCCTCTACAAACTTAGGTTTTTTGTTCCGATATGAAATTCAAAATGGCGGCTACGGCAGGACTTAGTTTAACATTGGACCCTATGGGAAAAATGTTTCAAAACGCTTCTTCTCTGAAACCACTTGGATAATTGAAACCAAACTGCCCAGGAATGATCATTGGAAGGTCCTCTACAAGGTGTGTGTTTTTTATGCCGATCGGAAATCCAAGATGGCCACCACCGCAGGACATAGATTAACATTGGACCCTATGGGAAAATGTTCAAATGCCTTCTTCTCAGAAACTACAAATATGATTAAAGCCAAACTGTACACGAATGTTCATTGAATGGTCCTCTACAAAATATACGTTTTTTATTCTGATATGAAATTCAAAATGGCGGCTACGGCAGGACTTAGTTTAACATTGGACCCTATGGGGAAAATGTTTCAAAATGCTTCTTCTCTGAAACCACTTGGACAGTTGAAACCAAACTGCCCAGGAATGATCATTGGAAGGTCCTCTGTTTTTTATGCCGATCGGAAATCCAAGATGGCTGCCACCACAGGTCATAGTATTAACACAGAACCATATGGGGAAAATACAGAAATATATTCTTCTCTGAAGCTATTGCACTGATTGAACCTAAACTGTGCATCAATCATTGGGAGGTCCTTTACAAACTTTGTGTTTTTTATGTCGATCGTAATTCCAAGATGACGCAGGACATAGTTTTTACATAGGACCAATTGGTTTTTTTTATTACCAGGTGAACGATACAGGCTCTTGAGAGCCTCTGGTTCTTTTATTTTTCAATTCATTTGATGAAATATCTTGCTTTGTTGCTTTCAAAACAATCTCTTTTTTTTTAAATTGAAGTTGAAAATGTGATACAGTGTATGAATACACCTTAGCATAAAGTGTGAGCTTTTTCAGTTCGTCCAATGAAATGCAAGGAAACGGCAATATGCAAATTAAAATGGAATTATTTATCATTATTTCTTCAAATGATGTTACAAGCTGTTTGATACAGAAATTGATTATTTGTTTTTATTTTTATTATTAGTCACGTTATACACACTTGGTTGGTTCACCGCCAACGCAGGAACAAGTTAGTATTTATATACAGATAATTGTTACATACATTTGATGGGTTGTCCATCAACTCAGGATCTAGTTCGTATATCTCACTTTGCTGTGTTTCTAATAATGTTTACTGCTTTATAGCATAGCTAGATTGATGTAGTAATTGGTCAATGCTTGTCACCCTTTATCCATATCATTATCCATGGGAAGGCAAATCATTGCTACAGTCACCAGTCAATACTAGTCAGTCTGTTGGTCATGGACAGACAAATCATTGCTACAGTCATCAGTCAATACTAGTCAGTCTGTTGGTCATGGACAGACAAATCATTGCTACATTGTTACAGTCACCAATCAATACTAGTCAGTCTATTGGTCATAGACAGACAAATCATTGTTACAGTCACCAGTCAATACTAGTCAGTCTATTTGTCATGGACAGACAAATCATTGCTACAGTCATCAGTCAATACTAGTCAATCTATTTGTCATGGACAGACAAATCATTGCTACAGTCATCAGTCAATACTAGTCAGTCTATTGGTCATGGAGAGACAAATCATTGCTACAATCATCAGTCAATACTAGTCAGTCTATTGGTCATGGACAGACACATCATTGCTATATTGTTACAGTCATCAATCAATACTAGTCAATCTATTGGTCATGGACAGACAAATCATTGTTACAGTCACCAGTCAATACTAGTCAATCTATTGGTCATGGACAGACAAATCATTGTTACAGTCACCAGTCAATACTAGTCAGTCTATTGGTCATGGACAGACAAATCATTGTTACAGTCACCAGTCAATACTAGTCAGTCTATTGGTCATGGACAGACAAATCATTGTTACAGTCACCAGTCAATACTAGTCAATCTATTGGTCATGGACAGACAAATCATTGCTACAGTCACCAGTCAATACTAGTCAGTCTATTGGTCATGGACAGACAAATCATTGCTACAGTCATCAGTCAATACTAGGGAGTCTATTGATCATGGACAGACAACTCATTGCTACAGTCATCAGTCAATACTAGTCAGTCTGTTGGTCATGGACAGACAAATCATTGCTACAGTCATCAGTCAATACTAGTCAATCTATTGGTCATAGACAGACAAATCATTGCTACAGTCATCAGTCTATTGGTCATGGACAGATAAATCATTGCTACAGTCATCAGTCAATACTAGGGAGTCTATTGATCATGGACAGACAAATCATTGCTACAGTCAATACTAGTCAGTCTGTTGGTCATAGACAGACAAATCATTGCTACAGTCACCAGTCAATACTAGTCAGTCTATTGGTCATGGACAGACAAATCTTTGCTACAATCATCAGTCAATACTAGTCAGTCTGTTGGTCATGGACAGACAAATCATTGTTACAGTCAATACTAATGAGTATTGGTCATGGACAGACAAACCATTGCTATATTGTTACAGTCATCAGTCAATACTAGTCAATCTATTGGTCATAGACAGTCAAATCATTGCTACAGTCATCAGTCAATTCTAGTCAGTCTATTGGTCATGGACAGACAAATCATTGCTACAGTCATCAGTCAATACTAGTCAGTCTATTGGTCATGGACAGACAAATCATTGCTACAGTCACCAGTCAATACTAGTCAGTATGTTGGTCATGGACAGACAAATCATTGCTACAGTCATCAGTCAATACTAGTCAGTCTATTGGTCATAGACAGATGAATCATTGCTACAGTCACCAGTCAATACTAGTCAGTCTAATGGTCATGGACAGTCAAATCATTGCTACATTGTTACAGTCATCAGTCAATACTAGTCAGTCTATTGATCATAGACAGACAAATCATTGATACAGTCAATACTAGTCAGTCTATTGGTCATGGAGAGACAAATCATTGCTACAATCATCAGTCAATACTAGGGAGTCTCTTGGTTATGGACAGACAAATCATTGCTACAATCATCAGTCAATACTAGGGAGTCTATTGGTCATGGACAGACAAATCATTGCTACATTGTTACAGTCACCAGTAAATACTAGTCAGTCTATTGGTCATAGACAGACAAATCATTGCTACAATCATCGGTCAATACTAGTCAGTCTATTGGTCATGGACAGAGAAATCATTGCTACATTGTTACAGTCACCAGTAAATACTAGTCAGTCTATTGGTCATAGACAGACAAATCATTGCTACAATCATCAGTCAATACTAGTCAGTCTATTGGTCATAGACAGATGAATCATTGCTACAGTCACCAGTCAATACTAGTCAGTCTATTTGTCATGGACAGACAAATCATTGCTACATTGTTACAGTCACCAGTAAATACTAGTCAGTCTATTGGTCATAGACAGACAAATCATTGCTACAATCATCAGTCAATACTAGTCAGTATATTGGTCATGGACAGACAAATCATTGCTACAGTCACCAGTCAATACTAGTCAGTCTATTGGTCATAGACAGACAAATCATTGCTACAATCATCAGTCAATACTAGTCAGTATATTGGTCATAGACAGATGAATCATTGCTACAGTCAATACTAGTCAGTCTAATGGTCATGGACAGTCAAATCATTGCTACATTGTTACAGTCATCAGTCAATACTAGTCAGTCTATTGATCATGGACAGACAAATCATTGTTAGTCATCAGTCAATACTAGGGAGTCTATTGGTCATGGACAGACAATTCATTGTTACAGTCATCAGTCAATACTAGTCAGTCTGTTGGTCATGGACAGACAAATCATTGCTACAGTCACCAGTCAATACTAGTCAGTCTATTGGTCATAGACAGACGAATCATTGCTACAGTCACCAGTCAATACTAGTCAGTCTATTGGTCATGGACAGACAAATCATTGCTACAGTCACCAGTCTATTGGTCATGGATAGACAAGTCATTGCTACAGTCACCAGTCAATACTAGTGAGTCTATTGGTCATGGACAGACAAACCATTGCTATATTGTTACAGTCATCAGTCCATACTAGTCAATCTATTGGTCATGGACAGACAAATCATTGATACAGTCAATACTAGTCAGTCTATTGGTCATGGATAGACAAATCATTGCTACAATCATCAGTCAATACTAGGGAGTCTCTTGATTATGGACAGACAAATCATTGCTACAATCATCAGTCAATACTAGTCAGTCTATTGGTCAAAATCATTGCTACAATCATCAGTCAATACTAGTCAGTCTATTGGTCATAGACAGACAAATCATTGCTACAGTCACCAGTCAATACTAGTCAGTCTCTTGGTCATAGACAGACAAATCATTGCTATATTGTTACAGTCACCAGTCAATACCTGTCAGTCTATTGGTCATGGACAGACAAATCATTGCTACAGTCATCAGTCAATACTAGTCAGTCTATTGGTCATAGACAGATGAATCAATGCTACAGTCATCAGTCAATACTAGTCAATCTATTGGTCATGGACAGACAAATCATTGCTACAGTCACCAGTCAATACTAGTCAGTCTATTGGTCATAGACAGATGAATCATTGCTACAGTCATCAGTCAATACTAATCAATCTATTGGTCATGGACAGACAAATCATTGCTACAGTCACCAGTCAATTGGTCATGGACAGACAAACGTTTGCTACATTGTTGCAGTCATGAGTCGATACTAGTCAGTCTATCGGTCATGGACAGTCAAATCATTGTTACAGTCACCAGTCAATACTAGTCAGTATGTTGGTCATGGACAAACAAATCATTGTTACAGTCACCAGTCAATACTAGTCAGTCTATTGGTCATGGCCAGACAAATCATTGCTACAGTCACCAGTCAATTGGTCATGGACAGACAAACCATTGCTACAGTCAATACTAGTCAGTCTATTGGTCATGGACAGACAAATCATTGCTACAGTCACCAGTCAATACTAGTCAGTATATTGGTCATGGACCGACAAATCATTGCTACAGTCACCAGTCAATACTAGTCAGTCTCTTGGTCATGGACAGACAAATCATTGCTATGGTCACCAGTCAATACTAGTCAATCTATTGGTCATGGACAGACAAATCATTGCTACATTCACCAGTCAATACTAGTCAATCTATTGGTCATGGACAGACAAATCATTGTTACAGTCACCAGTCAATACTAGGGAGTCTATTGGTCATAGACAGACAAATCATTGTTACAGTCACCAGTCAATACTAGTCAATCTATTGGTCATGGACAGACAAATCATTGTTACAGTCACCAGTCAATACTAGTCAGTCTATTGGTCATGGACAGACAAATCATTGTTACAGTCGCCAGTCAATACTGGTCAATCTATTGGTCATGGACAGACAAATCATTGTTACAGTCACCAGTCAATACTAGTCAGTCTATTGGTCATGGCCAGACAAATCATTGTTACAGTCACCAGTCAATACTAGTCAGTCTATTGGTCATGGACAGACAAATCATTGTTACAGTCACCAGTCAATACTAGTCAATCTATTGGTCATGGACAGACAAATCATTGCTACAGTCACCAGTCAATACTAGTCAATCTATTGGTCATGGACAGACAAATCATTGTTACAGTCACCAGTCAATACTAGTCAGTCTATTGGTCATGGACAGACAAATCATTGTTACAGTCACCAGTCAACACTAGTCAGTCTATTGGTCATGGACAGACAAATCATTGTTACAGTCACCAGTCAATACTAGTCAATCTATTGGTCATGGACAGACAAATCATTGTTACAGTCACCAGTCAATACTAGTCAGTCTATTGGTCATGGACAGACAAATCATTGTTACAGTCACCAGTCAATACTAGTCAGTCTATTGGTCATGGACAGACAAATCATTGTTACAGTCACCAGTCAATACTAGTCAGTCTATTGGTCATGGACAGACAAATCATTTTTACAGTCACCAGTCAATACTAGTCAATCTATTGGTCATGGACAGACAAATCATTGCTACAGTCACCAGTCAATACTAGTCAGTCTATTGGTCATGGACAGACAAATCATTGTTACAGTCACCAGTCAATACTAGTCAATCTATTGGTCATGGACAGACAAATCATTGTTACAGTCACCAGTCAATACTAGTCAATCTATTGGTCATGGACAGACAAATCATTGCTACAGTCACCAGTCAATACTAGTCAATCTATTGGTCATGGACAGACAAATCATTGTTACAGTCACCAGTCAATACTAGTCAGTCTATTGGTCATGGACAGACAAATCATTGTTACAGTCACCAGTCAATACTAGTCAATCTATTGGTCATGAACAGACAAATCATTGCTACAGTCACCAGTCAATTGGTCATGGACAGACAAACCATTGCTACATTGTTGCAGTCATCAGTCAATACTAGTCAGTCTATTGGTCATGGACAGTCAAATCATTGCTACACTGTTCGTCATCAGTCAATAATGGTTAGGCTATTGGTCATGGACAGTCAAATCATTGCTACACTGTTACAGTCATCAGTCTATACTAGTCAGTCTATTGGTCATGGACAGACAAATCATTGTTACAGTCATCAGTCAATACTCAGTCTATTGGTCATGGACAGTCAAATCATTGCTACACTGTTATGTATGGACAGTCAAATCATTGCTACATTGTTAATGTCATCATTCATTACTGATCAGTCTGTTGGTCGTGGACAGTCAAATCAGTGCTACATTATTAAAGTCATCTATCAATACTACTCAGTCTATTAGTTGTGGACAGTCAAATCATTGCTATATTGTTAAAGTCATCAGACACAGTCTATTATTCATGGACAGTCAAATCATTGTTACACTGTTCGTCATCAGTCAGTCTATTGGTCATGGACAGACGAATCATTGCTCTACAATTAAAGTCATTAATCAATACTTGGGATTCTATTGGTCATCGACAAAGCATTGCATCATCATTTCAGTCATCAATCAAAACCTTATATAGTCATTGGGCATGTTCAGACTATTTAGTCAGAATTACCATTGTATTTTATTTTGATTTTTTATTAGTTTGAGAAATCATCATTAGTACTTTATTGGGGTTATGTAGGTGTCCTCCCATGTAGGTGTCCTAAGCTAATTAAAATTTGTTCACGCCACGATATAGCTGAAATATTGCTAAAGTTGGCATTAAACACCAATCAATCAATCAATCAACTTATTTAGTTAGAATTTAGACACTGAGCATATTTATGAACCCTATTACTATGTAATTTCATCTCATTACCAGTTTTTTCCTGCATGAATTGATCATGCTGCCATGCCTACAATGCTCGAAACTACCTCATAATCCAGTAATAACCTTTGCTTTATTCCTGGGAAATAACTGGAACCAATCTATAAGAATAATGAGATCAGTTTTTCAAGTTTAATCTCTGATTCGGAGTGTTGGAATTGTTACCAATTTGTTATAAAATATAATGATTTCTACTTGTCTTAATTCACCACATTTGTGATCATCTGTATTCATAGCATTTTGTAAAATGAAAGGAAACAATTCAATGAACAACTCTTGAATGGTACCTATCATAGATTTAGGAGAGATCCATTGATATACAAATATACAGAGCATTTTGTCTCTATTATATCAATATACTTCTAAGTCTGAGGGGCCGTCATAGACATGATCATATGGTAGTTGGATTTACAACTACCTATGCAATCAGTCCCTATCACCACTAATGTTGTGAGTTTGAACCCTGCTCAGGCGAGGTGTACTTGATACAACATTATGTGTTAAAGTTTGTCTGTGACTTGCAACAGGCCAGTGGTTTTCTCAGGGCACTCCTGTTTCTTCCACCAATAAAACTGACTGCCACAATATAACTGAAATATTGTTGAAAGTGGCGTTAAACAACCGAAATCTGTGATGTTTTGTATGATATATTGTTAACTTCTATTTTATATAATGCATAGAAGAAATATAGTGATGGCCATTGACATGTAGTGAAATAATACAATAAGAATCTTTATATGAATTATTGTGATTAATTGTAATACAGTTTGTATAAGCTTATGATAATCAGGTCAGTATTTAATATAGGCATGTTCTGATGAGCAAGAAAGATTATGATATTTATCATGATTATGTAAATGTCAGTGAAATATTGAGATTTCCAAGTAAAATATCAATGTTCACTTTATTCTAGTATGTCATAGTACCAACATCATCCTCCTAAACAATATCATTGAGGGTCTGACATTATGTGAAGTCATGTGACCAATTTGTTTAAAGACTCTGGTTTTCACCAAAATATTGTTTGAAATACTACAGAAATCGTTCACATCTAGACAGAATTCTACGATTAAACCTACATAGTTGTATAGTTGTGTGTATCAAAGGAAATGTTATACTGCTATTTTGTTTTGCACAGCATTTGTCTTAAGATTCATTATTCATTATGGGTTGCTGTAATAAGCCAGAACTGACAGCATGTTTTTATGCCCCCACCTCTAGACATCAGGGGCATTTAGTTTTACCCAAGTGTGTCTGTCCGTCTGTACATCCGGCATTTGGTTTCTGTTCAGTTACTTAATTTCCCCGTAAACAAATAATTAGAAATTAATACACAAGGTAAGGGACGATTAAATTTAAAGGAAAGCTAAGTTTTTGGTCCATTAGTTATCATATATGATACGATGATTGGTCATGATGTGTAGTCGACCATATTATTTAGTGGGCATAGTGTCCTGGACACAGTAGATTTTTGTTTGTAAATTGAGAGTAATAATTAAGGTATAGATTTGGGGATGGATAATTGTTTCTTACAGACAGTGTTATAATGTTAAAATAAACTGTTAACCAAAAGGCAGCTGTACTATCAAAGTGATTTTCCTTCACTAATAAAATTAGCTGCTGCAATATTACTAAATATTACTCAATAACAATGTCTATAATCTCTGTTTAACATATAACTACATTTTTTCTTTCATCAGATTGGGTCATTCATTATTACATGTAAATACTTTGCAATGCACTGTAGTTTTTTAAATTACTTTATCTCTAGTTTAACCTAATAATTTTATTTTATTTTTATTGCATGTTGGAATGTCATCATTTTATGAAATAGGATTATTTTTTTATTTGGTACTTGTTTTCATTTTGTTTATAGAGAAATTATTGCATACAAGGTATGAAGATGGAATATTCAGCCATTTTTTCTGTTGACATTACGAATATTTGTTTTTGGTACTAAGATAAATTGATGGAATCAGCCATCATGTTTTTATTAAAAAAATCCTGTTGTCATTAGAAATAAGAGGTACACTATTTTGTAAATTCTGGTCACACACTGCCTTATTTTTGTCTTTGAAACAGATATATACATATATATTGCTTGGTAAAAGTTGGTGTAATATAGTTTAATACTAGATTATGTTTACCTTTGCATTAAGTTATGGTAATCTGACAGATGCTTTCTCTTGACGTTTTCTGTGTACATGTATCCTTTGTCACAGGTTTCATTCCTGTTGAAATTATAACCTAATTTATCGATTATGTTGTGATCTGATTTAAAAAAAAATCAGTATTAATTGTGCTATTCCTTTTAGGTCATATATTATTCACTAAAATGTCGGGAACTTTAAAATCAGTAGGGGAGTGGATGTAGTCGAGTGGTCTAGGGCGCTGGACGTAAGGCTAAGCGAATGGTGCTGCAGTGTATCAATGGTGTGGGTTCAAATCCCGTCGAGGGAAGAGCAAAAATTGTACAGCTCTAAAATCTAATTCTAACACTGTTTGGTTTAATATATATACGTCTGAAAATTAAACCAAACAGTGTTAGAAAAATTAAACCAAACAGTGTTAGAATTAGATTTTAGAGCTGTCAAATTTTTGTTCTTCCCTCGACGGGATTTGAACCCACACTATTGATACACTGCAGCACCATTCGCTTAGCCTTACGTCCAGCGCCCTAGACCACTCGACTACATCCACTCCCTATATACAGTATATACTGTCTGTAAAACAATTATAGATTGTTCATACTTGTATTACCTACTGTGTTGTAGATATGACATATGTTTGACTTTATATTACAGGCCACTAGTCCGTTACGTCCACACCCTGAACGTATGCCAGGTATGTTTATATTAATTATCTCCTCTATCAGATATATACAGTAGATCTATAATGTCATCGTCCATTTCTATGGTAATAATTTTGTTTTCCATTAAGATTCTTTGTAAGAGAAAAACACTTTTGTTTAAGCTTTGAAGTGAAATAATGATGTAATCCTTAACTTACTCAATAACTTTATTTTACTTTTGATGTGTCGGAGCAGGACCAAGGTGAAGGCTTAACAGGAATACAGTTGGTTTCACAATCTTTTTTCACACACCATTAGAATGTTAACATAGAATTTTGAAAATTTCAGCGCTTATAATGAATCTTTTTTCACCAGGTAAATAAGAAGGTGGCTAGGAATAAATAATAAAATATTATTAGGCCATTAAAAATATTTTTCTCCTTTTTACTGTTTACTTTTTCATTTAAAGGCAGAGAACTTGTAGCATTATTTAAATGTTTCTGTACATCAGAGGTTAGGGTTATGGTGTTTAACGCCACTTTCAACAATATTTCAGTTATATTGTGGCGTCTGTACATCAATAAAATCTAAAAGTAATTATGAAAACTTAACAACTAGGGTAGGGAAACCAATAAAAATATTTTAATGGCCTTATGTAGATAAAAACAACTCACATTACTTCAATCTGCTGCTTTGTGCTGTCACTGTTCTATAGAAGTTGGTTACATGAGGTACAGTTAGATCACAATGCTTTGGTGGCTGATATGGTTACCATAGATACAGTTATATGGCTGTTATCATAAGATAAATACAGAAAGAATATATAGAATTAGTAGAACAAAAATATATAGGATTAGTAGAACAAAAATATATAGGATTAATACTGGAAGTTTAAAAAAATTTGATGATCAGGTTAAAGATGTAGTTATTGGAAAGAGATTTACCTAATATTGCTAAACCTGTAATTGTATTCCTCCTATTATGGTTACAGCAGTACCATATTTAAATTATAGTGTTTGACTGTTTTGATTTTTATGGTGTTTAACACCACTTTCAACAATATTTTAGTTATATCGTGGTGGTCAGTTTTATTGGCTGTTTAGATATACATGTATATATCATGGCCATCATTGTACTGTTATCTTAAGTTTCTTATTTTGTAATAATGTAACAGAACAGTTGTATGTACAAACCTAAATCAGAAATCCCTATTTCCCAGTCTTGTAATGATCCTTAACATAATTCATCATGTAATGGATGAATTTTGTTTTTATCAGTAAAACAATGATTTAGATATACAAATGTAGAAGCAGTAATGTACATGTAAACCTTTAGTTGGCTATAACAAACCTTTATCTGTTAAGACATTATTATATAATTATGCATGCAACTACAGCTGATTTGTATGTAACCCCTCAGAATTAACTATTTTTCCCTTATATACGACCACACAATCTTTTACAGTTGTTTTATGATATTAGTCTGTCATGTCAAGATTTGTTTATAAGACACAATGGTGTCATGCCATTTATTTTAAAAAAGTTATGATTAAGAGAAATAATTTGTATATCTGTAATCTATTCCATTTTGTTTCTTTTATGATATCTGAAATATTCTTATTAGTCTGTAGGGATTTATTTCATTTTAAAATTAGGGAAAATAAATGTAAAATCTCAGTAAGCAATGCACCTGACTATATTATAAAGATAATTAGAAATAATGCATGTGTGTGTTACAATTGATAGATGTATTTTATAAGGCTTTCATTTTATGATAAGCTTACATTACTGACCTGTATCATTTACAGTTCTGACTTCCTAAGCCTATGCTTAATATCTTTCTTAGTTTTATCTTTGACTTATATAATATACCTGTATATGATCAGTAATATATAGCAGAGGATTATTGGTCCTGTAAAATGTAGGAGTTCTAGAGATATAACTACACCTACACCTGTTGGACAAATTTATTGTATTACAAACAAACCTTCAAGGCAACAGTTAGAATCTAGTTTATCTTCTCTATTGTATAGCCCCTCTGAAAGGGATGAATATACAACTCATTTAAGATAGGACAGAAACAAGTATCTCATGTTAACAGAATGACATACCTCTTTGTGTAAAAGACTGCTTGCAAAGCAAAAGTTGCTGACTCTATCCATTTTCTCGCCCCCTTCCCCCCTCTCCCCCTTCCCCCCTCGCCCCTTCTCCCCTCTCCCCCCTTTTACTTGTGACAATGGAAACATTCTTCTGTGTGTTTCCTTTTTAGTTAGTATATGTTTGTACATTTGTTTTACTTGTGAATGAATATATCTGAAATACTGGACACTTGTCTTTATACAAGAAATACTGGACACTTGTCTTTATACAAGAAATACTGGACACTTGTCTTTATACAAGAAATACTGGACACTTGTCTTTATACAAGAAATACTGGACACTTGTCTTTATACAAGAAATACTGGACACTTGTCTTTATACAAGAAATACTGGACACTTGTCTTTATACAAGAAATACTGGACACTTGTCTTTATACAAGAAATACTGGACACTTGTCTTTATACAAGAAATACTGGTAACTTGTCTTTATACAAGAAATACTGGTAACTTGTCTTTATACAAGAAATACTGGACACTTGTCTTTATACAAGAAATACTGGACACTTGTCTTTATACAAGAAATACTGGTAACTTGTCTTTATACAAGAAATACTGGACACTTGTCTTTATACAAGAAATACTGGACACTTGTCTTTATACAAGAAATACTGGACACTTGTCTTTATACAAGAAATACTGGACACTTGTCTTTATACAAGAAATACTGGACACTTGTCTTTATACAAGAAATACTGGACGCTTGTCTTTATACAAGAAATACTGGACACTTGTCTTTATACAAGAAATACTGGACACTTGTCTTTATACAAGAAATACTGGACACTTGTCTTTATACAAGAAATACTGGACACTTGTCTTTATACAAGAAATACTGGACACTTGTCTTTATACAAGAAATACTGGACGCTTGTCTTTATACAAGAAATACTAGACACTTGTCTTTATACAAGAAATACTGGACACTTGTCTTTATACAAGAAATACTGGACACTTGTCTTTATACAAGAAATACTGGACACTTGTCTTTATGCAAGAAATACTGGACACTTGTCTTTATACAAGAAATACTGGACACTTGCCTTTATACAAGAAATACTGGACACTTGTCTTTATACAAGAAATACTGGACACTTGTCTTTATACAAGAAATACTGGACGCTTGTCTTTATACAAGAAATACTGGACACTTGTCTTTATACAAGAAATACTGGACACTTGTCTTTATACAAGAAATACTGGACGCTTGTCTTTATACAAGAAATACTGGACACTTGTCTTTATACAAGAAATACTGGTAACTTGTCTTTATACAAGAAATACTGGTAACTTGTCTTTATACAAGAAATACTGGACGCTTGTCTTTATACAAGAAATACTGGACGCTTGTCTTTATACAAGAAATACTGGACGCTTGTCTTTATAAAAGAAATACTGGACACTTGTCTTTATACAAGAAATACTGGTAACTTGTCTTTATACAAGAAATACTGGACACTTGTCTTTATACAAGAAATACTGGACACTTGTCTTTATACAAGAAATACTGGTAACTTGTCTTTATACAAGAAATACTGGACACTTGTCTTTATACAAGAAATACTGGACGCTTGTCTTTATACAAGAAATACTGGACACTTGTCTTTATACAAGAAATACTGGTAACTTGTCTTTATACAAGAAATACTGGACACTTGTCTTTATACAAGAAATACTGGTAACTTGTCTTTATACAAGAAATACTGGACACTTGTCTTTATACAAGAAATACTGGTAACTTGTCTTTATACAAGAAATACTGGACACTTGTCTTTATACAAGAAATACTGGACGCTTGTCTTTATACAAGAAATACTGGTAACTTGTCTTTATACAAGAAATACTGGACACTTGTCTTTATACAAGAAATACTGGACGCTTGTCTTTATACAAGAAATACTGGACACTTGTCTTTATACAAGAAATACTGGACACTTGTCTTTATACAAGAAATACTGGACGCTTGTCTTTATACAAGAAATACTGGTAACTTGTCTTTATACAAGAAATACTGGACACTTGTCTTTATACAAGAAATACTGGACGCTTGTCTTTATACAAGAAATACTGGTAACTTGTCTTTATACAAGAAACACTGGATGCTTGTCTTTATACAAGAAATACTGGACACTTGTCTTTATACAAGAAATACTGGACACTTGTCATTATACAAGAAATACTGGTAACTTGTCTTTATACAAGAAATACTGGACACTTGTCTTTATACAAGAAATACTGGTAACTTGTCTTTATACAAGAAATACTGGACGCTTGTCTTTATACAAGAAATACTGGACACTTGTCTTTATACAAGAAATACTGGTAACTTGTCTTTATACAAGAAATACTGGACACTTGTCTTTATACAAGAAATACTGGTAACTTGTCTTTATACAAGAAATACTGGACACTTGTCTTTATACAAGAAATACTGGACACTTGTCTTTATACAAGAAATACTGGACACTTGTCTTTATACAAGAAATACTGGACGCTTGTCTTTATACAAGAAATACTGGTAACTTGTCTTTATACAAGAAATACTGGACACTTGTCTTTATACAAGAAATACTGGACGCTTGTCTTTATACAAGAAATACTGGTAACTTGTCTTTATACAAGAAATACTGGATGCTTGTCTTTATACAAGAAATACTGGTAACTTGTCTTTATACAAGAAATACTGGTAACTTGTCTTTATACAAGAAATACTGGTAACTTGTCTTTATACAAGAAATACTGGACACTTGTCTTTATACAAGAAATACTGGACACTTGTCTTTATACAAGAAATACTGGTAACTTGTCTTTATACAAGAAATACTGGTAACTTGTCTTTATACAAGAAATACTGGACGCTTGTCTTTATACAAGAAATACTGGACGCTTGTCTTTATACAAGAAATACTGGACGCTTGTCTTTATAAAAGAAATACTGGACACTTGTCTTTATACAAGAAATACTGGTAACTTGTCTTTATACAAGAAATACTGGACACTTGTCTTTATACAAGAAATACTGGACACTTGTCTTTATACAAGAAATACTGGTAACTTGTCTTTATACAAGAAATACTGGACACTTGTCTTTATACAAGAAATACTGGACGCTTGTCTTTATACAAGAAATACTGGACACTTGTCTTTATACAAGAAATACTGGTAACTTGTCTTTATACAAGAAATACTGGACACTTGTCTTTATACAAGAAATACTGGTAACTTGTCTTTATACAAGAAATACTGGACACTTGTCTTTATACAAGAAATACTGGTAACTTGTCTTTATACAAGAAATACTGGACACTTGTCTTTATACAAGAAATACTGGACGCTTGTCTTTATACAAGAAATACTGGTAACTTGTCTTTATACAAGAAATACTGGACACTTGTCTTTATACAAGAAATACTGGACGCTTGTCTTTATACAAGAAATACTGGACACTTGTCTTTATACAAGAAATACTGGACACTTGTCTTTATACAAGAAATACTGGACGCTTGTCTTTATACAAGAAATACTGGTAACTTGTCTTTATACAAGAAATACTGGACACTTGTCTTTATACAAGAAATACTGGACGCTTGTCTTTATACAAGAAATACTGGTAACTTGTCTTTATACAAGAAACACTGGATGCTTGTCTTTATACAAGAAATACTGGACACTTGTCTTTATACAAGAAATACTGGACACTTGTCATTATACAAGAAATACTGGTAACTTGTCTTTATACAAGAAATACTGGACACTTGTCTTTATACAAGAAATACTGGTAACTTGTCTTTATACAAGAAATACTGGACGCTTGTCTTTATACAAGAAATACTGGACACTTGTCTTTATACAAGAAATACTGGTAACTTGTCTTTATACAAGAAATACTGGACACTTGTCTTTATACAAGAAATACTGGTAACTTGTCTTTATACAAGAAATACTGGACACTTGTCTTTATACAAGAAATACTGGACACTTGTCTTTATACAAGAAATACTGGACACTTGTCTTTATACAAGAAATACTGGACACTTGTCTTTATACAAGAAATACTGGTAACTTGTCTTTATACAAGAAATACTGGACACTTGTCTTTATACAAGAAATACTGGACGCTTGTCTTTATACAAGAAATACTGGTAACTTGTCTTTATACAAGAAATACTGGATGCTTGTCTTTATACAAGAAATACTGGTAACTTGTCTTTATACAAGAAATACTGGTAACTTGTCTTTATACAAGAAATACTGGTAACTTGTCTTTATACAAGAAATACTGGACACTTGTCTTTATACAAGAAATACTGGACACTTGTCTTTATACAAGAAATACTGGATGCTTGTCTTTATACAAGAAATACTGGACACTTGTCTTTATACAAGAAATACTGGACACTTGTCTTTATACAAGAAATACTGGACGCTTGTCTTTATACAAGAAATACTGGTAACTTGTCTTTATACAAGAAATACTGGACACTTGTCTTTATACAAGAAATACTGGACGCTTGTCTTTATACAAGAAATACTGGTAACTTGTCTTTATACAAGAAATACTGGATGCTTGTCTTTATACAAGAAATACTGGACACTTGTCTTTATACAAGAAATACTGGACACTTGTCTTTATACAAGAAATACTGGTAACTTGTCTTTATACAAGAAATACTGGACGCTTGTCTTTATACAAGAAATACTGGACACTTGTCTTTATACAAGAAATACTGGTAACTTGTCTTTATACAAGAAATACTGGACACTTGACTTTATACAAGAAATACTGGTAACTTGTCTTTATACAAGAAATACTGGACACTTGTCTTTATACAAGAAATACTGGACACTTGTCTTTATACAAGAAATACTGGTAACTTGTCTTTATACAAGAAATACTGGACACTTGTCTTTATACAAGAAATACTGGATGCTTGTCTTTATACAAGAAATACTGGACACTTGTCTTTATACAAGAAATACTGGACACTTGTCTTTATACAAGAAATACTGGTAACTTGTCTTTATACAAGAAATACTGGACACTTGTCTTTATACAAGAAATACTGGACACTTGTCTTTATACAAGAAATACTGGACACTTGTCTTTATACAAGAAATACTGGTAACTTGTCTTTATACAAGAAATACTGGATGCTTGTCTTTATACAAGAAATACTGGTAACTTGTCTTTATACAAGAAATACTGGTAACTTGTCTTTATACAAGAAATACTGGTAACTTGTCTTTATACAAGAAATACTGGACACTTGTCTTTATACAAGAAATACTGGACACTTGTCTTTATACAAGAAATACTGGTAACTTGTCTTTATACAAGAAATACTGGACACTTGTCTTTATACAAGAAATACTGGACACTTGTCTTTATACAAGAAATACTGGTAACTTGTCTTTATACAAGAAATACTGGACGCTTGTCTTTATACAAGAAATACTGGACACTTGTCTTTATACAAGAAATACTGGACGTTTGTCTTTATACAAGAAATACTGGACGCTTGTCTTTATACAAGAAATACTGGTAACTTGTCTTTATACAAGAAATACTGGTAACTTGTCTTTATACAAGAAATACTGGACACTTGTCTTTATACAAGAAATACTGGACGCTTGTCTTTATACAAGAAATACTGGACACTTGTCTTTATACAAGAAATACTGGACACTTGTCTTTATACAAGAAATACTGGACACTTGTCTTTATACAAGAAATACTGGACACTTGTCTTTATACAAGAAATACTGGACACTTGTCTTTATACAAGAAATACTGGACGCTTGTCTTTATACAAGAAATACTGGACACTTGTCTTTATACAAGAAATACTGGACACTTGTCTTTATACAAGAAATACTGGACACTTGTCTTTATACAAGAAATACTGGACACTTGTCTTTATACAAGAAATACTGGACACTTGTCTTTATACAAGAAATACTGGACACTTGTCTTTATACAAGAAATACTGGACGCTTGTCTTTATACAAGAAATACTGGACACTTGTCTTTATACAAGAAATACTGGACACTTGTCTTTATACAAGAAATACTGGACACTTGTCTTTATACAAGAAATACTGGACACTTGTCTTTATGCAAGAAATACTGGACACTTGTCTTTATACAAGAAATACTGGACACTTGCCTTTATACAAGAAATACTGGACACTTGTCTTTATACAAGAAATACTGGACACTTGTCTTTATACAAGAAATACTGGACGCTTGTCTTTATACAAGAAATACTGGACACTTGTCTTTATACAAGAAATACTGGACACTTGTCTTTATACAAGAAATACTGGACGCTTGTCTTTATACAAGAAATACTGGACACTTGTCTTTATACAAGAAATACTGGTAACTTGTCTTTATACAAGAAATACTGGTAACTTGTCTTTATACAAGAAATACTGGACGCTTGTCTTTATACAAGAAATACTGGACGCTTGTCTTTATACAAGAAATACTGGACGCTTGTCTTTATAAAAGAAATACTGGACACTTGTCTTTATACAAGAAATACTGGTAACTTGTCTTTATACAAGAAATACTGGACACTTGTCTTTATACAAGAAATACTGGACACTTGTCTTTATACAAGAAATACTGGTAACTTGTCTTTATACAAGAAATACTGGACACTTGTCTTTATACAAGAAATACTGGACGCTTGTCTTTATACAAGAAATACTGGACACTTGTCTTTATACAAGAAATACTGGTAACTTGTCTTTATACAAGAAATACTGGACACTTGTCTTTATACAAGAAATACTGGTAACTTGTCTTTATACAAGAAATACTGGACACTTGTCTTTATACAAGAAATACTGGTAACTTGTCTTTATACAAGAAATACTGGACACTTGTCTTTATACAAGAAATACTGGACGCTTGTCTTTATACAAGAAATACTGGTAACTTGTCTTTATACAAGAAATACTGGACACTTGTCTTTATACAAGAAATACTGGACGCTTGTCTTTATACAAGAAATACTGGACACTTGTCTTTATACAAGAAATACTGGACACTTGTCTTTATACAAGAAATACTGGACGCTTGTCTTTATACAAGAAATACTGGTAACTTGTCTTTATACAAGAAATACTGGACACTTGTCTTTATACAAGAAATACTGGACGCTTGTCTTTATACAAGAAATACTGGTAACTTGTCTTTATACAAGAAACACTGGATGCTTGTCTTTATACAAGAAATACTGGACACTTGTCTTTATACAAGAAATACTGGACACTTGTCATTATACAAGAAATACTGGTGACTTGTCTTTATACAAGAAATACTGGACACTTGTCTTTATACAAGAAATACTGGTAACTTGTCTTTATACAAGAAATACTGGACGCTTGTCTTTATACAAGAAATACTGGACACTTGTCTTTATACAAGAAATACTGGTAACTTGTCTTTATACAAGAAATACTGGACACTTGTCTTTATACAAGAAATACTGGTAACTTGTCTTTATACAAGAAATACTGGACACTTGTCTTTATACAAGAAATACTGGACACTTGTCTTTATACAAGAAATACTGGACACTTGTCTTTATACAAGAAATACTGGACGCTTGTCTTTATACAAGAAATACTGGTAACTTGTCTTTATACAAGAAATACTGGACACTTGTCTTTATACAAGAAATACTGGACGCTTGTCTTTATACAAGAAATACTGGTAACTTGTCTTTATACAAGAAATACTGGATGCTTGTCTTTATACAAGAAATACTGGTAACTTGTCTTTATACAAGAAATACTGGTAACTTGTCTTTATACAAGAAATACTGGTAACTTGTCTTTATACAAGAAATACTGGACACTTGTCTTTATACAAGAAATACTGGACACTTGTCTTTATACAAGAAATACTGGATGCTTGTCTTTATACAAGAAATACTGGACACTTGTCTTTATACAAGAAATACTGGACACTTGTCTTTATACAAGAAATACTGGACGCTTGTCTTTATACAAGAAATACTGGTAACTTGTCTTTATACAAGAAATACTGGACACTTGTCTTTATACAAGAAATACTGGACGCTTGTCTTTATACAAGAAATACTGGTAACTTGTCTTTATACAAGAAATACTGGATGCTTGTCTTTATACAAGAAATACTGGACACTTGTCTTTATACAAGAAAAACTGGACACTTGTCTTTATACAAGAAATACTGGTAACTTGTCTTTATACAAGAAATACTGGACACTTGTCTTTATACAAGAAATACTGGACACTTGTCTTTATACAAGAAATACTGGTAACTTGTCTTTATACAAGAAATACTGGACACTTGACTTTATACAAGAAATACTGGTAACTTGTCTTTATACAAGAAACACTGGATGCTTGTCTTTATACAAGAAATACTGGACACTTGTCTTTATACAAGAAATACTGGACACTTGTCATTATACAAGAAATACTGGTGACTTGTCTTTATACAAGAAATACTGGACACTTGTCTTTATACAAGAAATACTGGTAACTTGTCTTTATACAAGAAATACTGGACGCTTGTCTTTATACAAGAAATACTGGACACTTGTCTTTATACAAGAAATACTGGTAACTTGTCTTTATACAAGAAATACTGGACACTTGTCTTTATACAAGAAATACTGGTAACTTGTCTTTATACAAGAAATACTGGACACTTGTCTTTATACAAGAAATACTGGACACTTGTCTTTATACAAGAAATACTGGACACTTGTCTTTATACAAGAAATACTGGACGCTTGTCTTTATACAAGAAATACTGGTAACTTGTCTTTATACAAGAAATACTGGACACTTGTCTTTATACAAGAAATACTGGACGCTTGTCTTTATACAAGAAATACTGGTAACTTGTCTTTATACAAGAAATACTGGATGCTTGTCTTTATACAAGAAATACTGGTAACTTGTCTTTATACAAGAAATACTGGTAACTTGTCTTTATACAAGAAATACTGGTAACTTGTCTTTATACAAGAAATACTGGACACTTGTCTTTATACAAGAAATACTGGACACTTGTCTTTATACAAGAAATACTGGATGCTTGTCTTTATACAAGAAATACTGGACACTTGTCTTTATACAAGAAATACTGGACACTTGTCTTTATACAAGAAATACTGGACGCTTGTCTTTATACAAGAAATACTGGTAACTTGTCTTTATACAAGAAATACTGGACACTTGTCTTTATACAAGAAATACTGGACGCTTGTCTTTATACAAGAAATACTGGTAACTTGTCTTTATACAAGAAATACTGGATGCTTGTCTTTATACAAGAAATACTGGACACTTGTCTTTATACAAGAAAAACTGGACACTTGTCTTTATACAAGAAATACTGGTAACTTGTCTTTATACAAGAAATACTGGACACTTGTCTTTATACAAGAAATACTGGACACTTGTCTTTATACAAGAAATACTGGTAACTTGTCTTTATACAAGAAATACTGGACACTTGACTTTATACAAGAAATACTGGTAACTTGTCTTTATACAAGAAATGCTGGACACTTGTCTTTATACAAGAAATACTGGACACTTGTCTTTATACAAGAAATACTGGTAACTTGTCTTTATACAAGAAATACTGGACACTTGTCTTTATACAAGAAATACTGGATGCTTGTCTTTATACAAGAAATACTGGACACTTGTCTTTATACAAGAAATACTGGACACTTGTCTTTATACAAGAAATACTGGTAACTTGTCTTTATACAAGAAATACTGGACACTTGTCTTTATACAAGAAATACTGGTAACTTGTCTTTATACAAGAAATACTGGATGCTTGTCTTTATACAAGAAATACTGGTAACTTGTCTTTATACAAGAAATACTGGTAACTTGTCTTTATACAAGAAATACTGGTAACTTGTCTTTATACAAGAAATACTGGACACTTGTCTTTATACAAGAAATACTGGACACTTGTCTTTATACAAGAAATACTGGTAACTTGTCTTTATACAAGAAATACTGGACACTTGTCTTTATACAAGAAATACTGGTAACTTGTCTTTATGCAAGAAATACTGGACGCTTGTCTTTATACAAGAAATACTGGACACTTGTCTTTATACAAGAAATACTGGACGTTTGTCTTTATACAAGAAATACTGGACGCTTGTCTTTATACAAGAAATACTGGTAACTTGTCTTTATACAAGAAATACAGGTAACTTGTCTTTATACAAGAAATACTGGACACTTGTCTTTATACAAGAAATACTGGACGCTTGTCTTTATACAAGAAATACTGGACACTTGTCTTTATACAAGAAATACTGGTAACTTGTCTTTATACAAGAAATACTGGTAACTTGTCTTTATACAAGAAATACTGGACACTTGTCTTTATACAAGAAATACTGGACACTTGTCTTTATACAAGAAATACTGGACGCTTGTCTTTATACAAGAAATACTGGACACTTGTCTTTATACAAGAAATACTGGTAACTTGTCTTTATACAAGAAATACTGGTAACTTGTCTTTATACAAGAAATACTGGACACTTGTCTTTATACAAGAAATACTGGTAACTTGTCTTTATACAAGAAATACTGGACATTTGTCTTTATACAAGAAATACTGGACGCTTGTCTTTATACAAGAAATACTGGACACTTGTCTTTATACAAGAAATACTGGTAACTTGTCTTTATACAAGAAATACTGGTAACTTGTCTTTATACAAGAAATACTGGACACTTGTCTTTATACAAGAAATACTGGTAACTTGTCTTTATACAAGAAATACTGGACATTTGTCTTTATACAAGAAATACTGGACACTTGTCTTTATACAAGAAATACTGGATGCTTGTCTTTATACAAGAAATACTGGACACTTGTCTTTATACAAGAAATACTGGACACTTGTCTTTATACAAGAAATACTGGTAACTTGTCTTTATACAAGAAATACTGGACACTTGTCTTTATACAAGAAATACTGGACACTTGTCTTTATACAAGAAATACTGGACACTTGTCTTTATACAAGAAATACTGGTAACTTGTCTTTATACAAGAAATACTGGATGCTTGTCTTTATACAAGAAATACTGGTAACTTGTCTTTATACAAGAAATACTGGTAACTTGTCTTTATACAAGAAATACTGGTAACTTGTCTTTATACAAGAAATACTGGACACTTGTCTTTATACAAGAAATACTGGACACTTGTCTTTATACAAGAAATACTGGTAACTTGTCTTTATACAAGAAATACTGGACACTTGTCTTTATACAAGAAATACTGGACACTTGTCTTTATACAAGAAATACTGGTAACTTGTCTTTATACAAGAAATACTGGACGCTTGTCTTTATACAAGAAATACTGGACACTTGTCTTTATACAAGAAATACTGGACGTTTGTCTTTATACAAGAAATACTGGACGCTTGTCTTTATACAAGAAATACTGGTAACTTGTCTTTATACAAGAAATACTGGTAACTTGTCTTTATACAAGAAATACTGGACACTTGTCTTTATACAAGAAATACTGGACGCTTGTCTTTATACAAGAAATACTGGACACTTGTCTTTATACAAGAAATACTGGTAACTTGTCTTTATACAAGAAATACTGGTAACTTGTCTTTATACAAGAAATACTGGACACTTGTCTTTATACAAGAAATACTGGACACTTGTCTTTATACAAGAAATACTGGTAACTTGTCTTTATACAAGAAATACTGGACGCTTGTCTTTATACAAGAAATACTGGACACTTGTCTTTATACAAGAAATACTGGACGTTTGTCTTTATACAAGAAATACTGGACGCTTGTCTTTATACAAGAAATACTGGTAACTTGTCTTTATACAAGAAATACAGGTAACTTGTCTTTATACAAGAAATACTGGACACTTGTCTTTATACAAGAAATACTGGACGCTTGTCTTTATACAAGAAATACTGGACACTTGTCTTTATACAAGAAATACTGGTAACTTGTCTTTATACAAGAAATACTGGTAACTTGTCTTTATACAAGAAATACTGGACACTTGTCTTTATACAAGAAATACTGGACACTTGTCTTTATACAAGAAATACTGGACGCTTGTCTTTATACAAGAAATACTGGACACTTGTCTTTATACAAGAAATACTGGTAACTTGTCTTTATACAAGAAATACTGGTAACTTGTCTTTATACAAGAAATACTGGACACTTGTCTTTATACAAGAAATACTGGTAACTTGTCTTTATACAAGAAATACTGGACATTTGTCTTTATACAAGAAATACTGGACGCTTGTCTTTATACAAGAAATACTGGACACTTGTCTTTATACAAGAAATACTGGTAACTTGTCTTTATACAAGAAATACTGGTAACTTGTCTTTATACAAGAAATACTGGACACTTGTCTTTATACAAGAAATACTGGTAACTTGTCTTTATACAAGAAATACTGGACATTTGTCTTTATACAAGAAATACTGGACACTTGTCTTTATACAAGAAATACTGGATGCTTGTCTTTATACAAGAAATACTGGACACTTGTCTTTATACAAGAAATACTGGACACTTGTCTTTATACAAGAAATACTGGTAACTTGTCTTTATACAAGAAATACTGGACACTTGTCTTTATACAAGAAATACTGGACACTTGTCTTTATACAAGAAATACTGGACACTTGTCTTTATACAAGAAATACTGGTAACTTGTCTTTATACAAGAAATACTGGATGCTTGTCTTTATACAAGAAATACTGGTAACTTGTCTTTATACAAGAAATACTGGTAACTTGTCTTTATACAAGAAATACTGGTAACTTGTCTTTATACAAGAAATACTGGACACTTGTCTTTATACAAGAAATACTGGACACTTGTCTTTATACAAGAAATACTGGTAACTTGTCTTTATACAAGAAATACTGGACACTTGTCTTTATACAAGAAATACTGGACACTTGTCTTTATACAAGAAATACTGGTAACTTGTCTTTATACAAGAAATACTGGACGCTTGTCTTTATACAAGAAATACTGGACACTTGTCTTTATACAAGAAATACTGGACGTTTGTCTTTATACAAGAAATACTGGACGCTTGTCTTTATACAAGAAATACTGGTAACTTGTCTTTATACAAGAAATACTGGTAACTTGTCTTTATACAAGAAATACTGGACACTTGTCTTTATACAAGAAATACTGGACGCTTGTCTTTATACAAGAAATACTGGACACTTGTCTTTATACAAGAAATACTGGTAACTTGTCTTTATACAAGAAATACTGGTAACTTGTCTTTATACAAGAAATACTGGACACTTGTCTTTATACAAGAAATACTGGACACTTGTCTTTATACAAGAAATACTGGACGCTTGTCTTTATACAAGAAATACTGGACACTTGTCTTTATACAAGAAATACTGGTAACTTGTCTTTATACAAGAAATACTGGTAACTTGTCTTTATACAAGAAATACTGGACACTTGTCTTTATACAAGAAATACTGGTAACTTGTCTTTATACAAGAAATACTGGACATTTGTCTTTATACAAGAAATACTGGACACTTGTCTTTATACAAGAAATACTGGACACTTGTCTTTATACAAGAAATACTGGACGCTTGTCTTTATACAAGAAATACTGGTAACTTGTCTTTATACAAGAAATACTGGACACTTGTCTTTATACAAGAAATACTGGACGCTTGTCTTTATACAAGAAATACTGGACACTTGTCTTTATACAAGAAATACTGGACGCTTGTCTTTATACAAGAAATACTGGACACTTGTCTTTATACAAGAAATACTGGTAACTTGTCTTTATACAAGAAATACTGGTAACTTGTCTTTATACAAGAAATACTGGACACTTGTCTTTATACAAGAAATACTGGACGCTTGTCTTTATACAAGAAATACTGGACGCTTGTCTTTATACAAGAAATACTGGTAACTTGTCTTTATACAAGAAATACTGGACACTTGTCTTTATACAAGAAATACTGGACACTTGTCTTTATACAAGAAATACTGGTAACTTGTCTTTATGCAAAACATACATGTCGCTTTTCTTAAACAAATATCAAACAACCTATTGTTTACAAACATTTCAGTTGTATTTATTCTTGAAGTAAATAAAACAATCTACATTCCATTTCTTTTCTACAAAAAATAAATGAAAAAGTATTTATTTCATGAATACATTTACAAATAGCACACATCTGTTATCTGTACATATATACTAATTAACATATATAAATATTGTATATTCTGTTTTTATTTCAGAATTAAAACACACATCACACACATTGGAACCTTTATTAGTAACAGCTAATAAAGCACAGACACCACCTAAGAAGGCTAAATGGCATTTAGGTAAAGTTTTATGTATTCTTACTGAACAGTATTCTTAAAGATTTTTTAAAATCTTTTTAACAAAGATATGTAAGGAAGATATGAACTTAAAGTTTGATTATTTCACAAATTTTTTGGGAGGAGAAAAATACAATTTCTCATTTTGATAGCTGATATTTTTTTTTCATATAAAAAGATTAAAATATACTGATCCATAAATAAAAATATATTTTGAAATTTGAATCAAAAATGTGTCTGCTGGTGGCAACTGTACATTAACACTGGAAAGTATTTAAATTGAACAGTCATCTGAAAGCCTAAGAACATGGAGACTTCAATTTCTGATTACAAATATTATTAGAGTTATTTTTATATTATATCATTTGTAGGTATAAGATCTCAGAGTAAACCGCAAGATATCATGCATGAAGTTTATAGAGCTATGAAGACACTGTGTTATGTAAGTTTTCATATGGAGGAAAAACATAAATTTAGTATCAGATTATGGTTTGATAGTAGAATGATGAAAATACCGCAATTAATTTTTATACACAATCAAACATGTCGTGCGTAAAAAATTGAAAAATTAATTGAGTAATTGAAATGTAGGAATGGAATATGCTCTGTGTTGAAAATAAAAAAAAACAAAGACATAGAAATGACATACACAAAAACCTATGCTAATCTAGATCTTTCATGGAACACGCTAAAAATGTGGTGAGTTTAAACCAGTTAATGTTATCCCAATCCTTCCCTTCTTCATGCATTTATGTATCTCCAGCTGACAAATAATAAACAAACAATAAAAAATCTGCACATATGTGCTTCAATTCAAAAGATCACACACTTTAAACAGAAGTGAATGCTCAAAGCCAACAGACTATCTGACTGTAAACATGGGAAGTGCAAAAGCAGAGTCAATGAATGCTAATAGTTAAGATGATGGATTAAGTGGGTGTCATTTAATTGATTGAGTGATTTATTTTTAGGAATGGAAGGTAATTAACCATTATCATGTAAGAGTTAGAAGGAAGAACCCTGTCACCTCTAAATTTGTAAGTAAAAAATATTATTATAGGAACTGTGTAATAAAATATAACCTTTATAAAGGATATACCTGAAGTTATATCAATATCCAGGCTTGAGTTAACTAATGTAGAAAGTCAGGATGGAGTCTTCGTAGGGACTTCCATATTCGTTGATATCTGTTAACTATTAAATATATATAGATATACAACCCATTACAGGTACGCCAGTTCCGGAATCCTAATCGACTAGTTTCCGAGTGTTGGTTATAACAGTAGGTTATGTTGCCAACTAATATTATTACAACTGCAATACAAACAGGAAAAAAAACATTTGTGACAAAAAAAATTAATTGGTATATGCTCTGTAGAATCGTTAATATCATGAAAAATGCTTTTGGAAGAATCACTATATGTTACTGATATGTACAAGACTCTTAATTGATTGCAACACACCATTTAGAGAACATGAGACATTGTTGGAGAGTCTCAAACATTGTTAAATTTTTATAGAGTGTCAACTTTATGTTTAGGTTAAGATAAAAGCCTGTGTTTCTGCTATAAACCCTACCAACCCTAATTTTTATTTCCTTTTAGCTCACCTAACCACATGCTCCTGAAAGCCTCTAGTTTGGACAAGCACTGTTGAAGTCATATTTTTGTCCTGTATAACATAGGTTAAAAGGTTTTGCCTACTATCAACCCTATTTATATCATTAATGTTAGCAGCAGCACAAATTATTTTTTTTTGTCCCTGTAAATTTTTTTTTATATTATTTTGTTTTAGTCCAAGATGAGTCTACAGCTCTACCAAGTTGATCAAAAAAGTTTCCTTTTGGATTTTAAAAGCTTGAACTCTGTAGAAGTGAATGAATCTAATACTTCATCAGAAGCCTCACAGGCATCAATGCCACAAAGTTTACCATCAACACCAGCCTCATTCTCAGATCTAGGTAAGGTCAAGAAATGTGATCCCTATGTATGTACTGTTGTTATAACTATAAATGCAATTTATTCAATAAATATTGTTTACACTAAGAAATGTGACTTCACTATACTGTTGTACTTTTGTTGAATTCTGAAGTAAATATAATACAGGCATACATAAAGTGTCTTAACGACCATTCTGATTGCTGTCCTAACTCTAGCAAAATTATTACAGGAAAGCAACTTGAAAGGAAATGGTGATAGTCAATAAATCCACCAATGTCAACGGTGATAGTCAATAAATCCACCAATGTCAACGATGATAGTCAATAGTTCCACCAATTTTAACGGTGATAGTCAATAACTCCACCAATTTTAACGGTGATAGTCAATAGTTCCACCAATTTTAACAGTGATAGTCAATAAATCCACCAATGTCAACAGTGATAGTCAATAATTCCACCAATTTTAACGGTGATAGTCAATAAATCCACCAATGTCAACTGTGATAGTCAATAATTCCACCAATTTTAACGGTGATAGTCAATAGTTCCACTAATTTTAACGGTGATAGTCAATAGTTTCACCAATTTTAACGGTGATAGTCAATAGTTCCACCAATTTTAACGGTGATAGTCAATAGTTCCACCAATTTCAATGAAACTTTTTCGACTTTGGGCTAAACACATATCTAGATTTCTTCCATTTTATTAAAAACAATTAAACCATGAAAGTATTATATTAAAAATTAACAATGCCTGTACTATGATAAAAACCAACTCGTCAATTTAATAAGAACATCTGTAAAAAAAAATTGCATCATGCCATGATATATTGTTTAGTAGTTTATTCCAAATTTATACCGTAGATAAAAGGTGTTTTTTTTATATCATCTTCTCAGAAGACATTTGGCCATTTGAAAGCTTGGCCTAATTGTCATTCCTCAGTGAGATAGTCTTGTACAAAATTCATGATGTTTATATTAGTTGAAAATTCTATATTATAGTCCGTTTGACCAGCCTAAAACAGGACTAAAACATTAATTAAAAATCAACAGTTCAACTGATTGATTTTTTTTCTTCACACATTTACTCATATATCATCTACCTACTCTGACAAATAATTTCAGAATTTTGACTCTATTTTCAAAATAGTTGCCCATTAGGTCTCTATGTTAAATATTTGTACCAAATGTGGATATGTGCAGAGGGAGTTAGTATGCTTGTTGTTACCAACTTCCAGTGTAAACAATAACAACAACACATGTGATTTTATTTACATTTCACTGTCATGTGATTACCTAATTTGAATGTCACCAGAACCCAAGCATGCATGAGATGTTCATTTCACCCAAAGTTTAACTTTTTACATTTTATTGGAAATTATTTTAGAAATTTAAAAGTAAAAAGTATAAATGCAAGCCTTTGAATTTTAAATCTTTTTCTTTAAATTCTAAATAAAATCACTTTTGTTTTGGTGTTTTCTAAAGCCCAGTATTTGAACTCAAAGAACATGGTTATAAAGTAAGCCTATGTGTATTGACCAGATATACCATGTATATAGCCCATGCTTTGCATGCTTTGTGTATACTTTTAGAAAATGAAAACAAATTTTATGTATGTTATTTAAGCATAATAAAAAACACAAGTAATTAATATATATATTTTTTAAATATAATAGAAAAATTATAAAATAAAGGTAGAAAAAAACAACATTTTTTTTTGTCTTTTCATAAATTAATATTTACAAATTAAAAATTATCTGCCCTTATTTAGAACTCTACCAATACTTATATAGAAAGGATAGTCATGCCTCTCAAAACTTCAGATGAAAAACAGGATTTAATACTAAAAGTGTTTGATTATTTTGAAGCCGAATCAAAATTGTCACTTGGTGAAAGTGAAATGAACATCTCATGCATGCTTGGGTTCTGGTGACATATTCAAATTAGGTAATCACATGACAGTGAAATGTAAATAAAATCACATGTGTTGTTGTTATTGTTTACACTGGAAGTTGGTAACAACAAGCATACTAACTCCCTCTGCACATATCCACATTTGGTACAAATATTTAACATAGAGACCTAATGGGCAACTTTTTTGAAAATAGTGTCAAAATTCTGAAATTATTTGTCTGAGTAGGTAGATGATATATGAGTAAATGTGTGAAGAAAAAAAATCAATAAGTTGAACTGTTGATTTTTAATTAATTTTTTAGTCCTGTTTTAGGTTGGTCAAACAGACTATACCACCACTACTGAAAAATGCTGAACATAGGACCCTATGGAAAAAATATTAATTCGTTTTCTCATGATCATTAACACCAAAAAGTGTGAATTTAATGGCCCATTCTTTATTGCAGTAATCTACAAACCGTTCCGCTCGGTAGATGACGTGGCGGCTCCCTCACATCATCGTAAAATTTTATTGCGAAATATTGAGAGCTTTCCATGTTGTCGGGCAGCTAACTACCCAATTACAACTCCGAAAGGTGAATCTTTAGAGCTGCTCCTGCTGCTGCTGATTTCTTCAGCTATTTTCATTTTGTGCCGATTTGTCTTGCCGGCACTTCTCCATTACTCATTATAGAATAACAGTCTGTTTGGCAGATGGCAGTAATGATAGAATTTATGCATGTCTTGGGTTTTAATAGAAATTATAAAAACTACAATTCTGTAAAAATGATTTACAAATTAATTCCTGTAGATATTTAAATGTTTGTGTTACTAGTAGTAAGAACTAGGTTTCTTTGTGTTGTTTTATCTTTTTAGTAGTTGATTGCATGTGTTGTGAAATGAAGTAATACTTTAATTTTGTCAAGCATGCTCCAATAACAAGATAAAACTAAATGTAATTTATAATTCTAAGTAAAAAGGTTAGATCATATATGTTCTAATCTTTTTGTCACATTTTTAATTTCCATATGCCATAAAGATGGTTTCAAACATTTTGATCTAGACTTATGGACAACTATTATTTCCCCGATCCAGCTGCACATCCTTAGATTTTACCCTAATCAATTATGATAAATAGCATATAAATCATCCACAAATATTGATTCATCCACTGTAATTGGTTTCCAAATAAAATTGGTTTCATATTGCTTGATAATATGATACATATTTGTGGAGAATATTTTAGTTCTAAGATATTTTTCCCAAAATATAGATAAAGAGATGTTTCTTGACACAGTTTTGTTGGAGCTAGTTAATTATTCCCTCTTGTGGAAACCAGCTGCTCTCCTGTTTTACCTGTCTGTCTGTGTTTTTAACAGTCTATTCTTTTTATGGACACTTTGCATGCTTGTTGATCATGTGTATACGATCCATTTTTAAACAGTAAACCTCTCTAAACCGAACCTTGAATATACCAACCTTCTGCACAAACCGAACTTTAAATCTCTTTTAATTTACCTGTATAAACCGAACACAAAGGTTGATCCTAGGGAGGTTTGATTTAGACAGGTTTCGCTACAACCACAAACATTTAAACAAGAGGATTGATGTTAGCAGTTGTGAAAAAATATGATTTTGTGTTCTGTTCTTATTGCACTGTTCTGTGCTTGATTCAAAACAATGGAATCATTAGTATCCACAAAGATAAAAACAACATGATACAACAATTGTTTCCAAGTTAGGTCCGAGTTTTTTTCCACTAGTAATCTGTTGTGTGATTTTTAATGAACTTTAGAAACGTTACAAGATAATTTACATAAAACACTATCATTCTTTCTTTGTACTATTGTTTTCTTCTTTGTTAAAAGAGCTAAATTTTCTGGAAATCTTGACAATTGATGATGACAATAATTCATATCATTTCATCCATTAAATATCTATCTAGTATGAGTTTTATCATATTTCATGGATTCAAGGAAATATTTAGCTCTCTTGGAAAAAGGTTCATTTATGATGTTGTCGGCTCACCGCATCTATTGTTTTTTTATGTCCATCACCTGCATCCATTATCTTTTCTAATATTCATCTTTATGGTCATGTCAACTATTGGTGAGCACCCTATAGTAATCACTCCATTTACAATTACTATGTCATGCAATTACTGGATTTTACTTGACAGAGGAGGCTTCCTATTAATTTGTTGAACCAATGTAATTAAAATAAACTGTAATAATATGCTCCCCCTAACATCTGACAGGACCTGATTAGATGTTATATCCATATGAACTTTGAATATGAATACATTTTAAAAAAAAATATCAACAAATCAGAGAGCTTTATGTTTGTCATGCAATAATAAAAAAAGTGTGGAAGGCCCTGTTCAGCTTTTAGAAGCATGTTTTTCATTGGCTGATCACGAGTTCATCTATCTAGGCTCTGTCAGATGTTCAGGAGAGCGTAGCATACTGTAACAGCTGATTTTTAATCAGATTGATGTTGAAAGTACAAAGTATCTGGTCAATATTTTCCATATGTTTACCTGATTCTTGAAATACCTGATTGACTGACAAGACATGACACTGTTCTCTTTATACTATGTCCAACTTGTCCAACTAAATACAATCTGATTCAAATCACATATCTTACTTGGGTTCCTTTACTGATATGTTGTGGTGTGGGAGATTTGAGGAAACCCCATTATCAGTCACAGTCAGGTAACCCTATGTCATGACCTTTACTGATATGTTGTGGTGTGGGAGATTTGAGGAAACCCCATTATCAGTCACAGTCAGGTAACCCTATGTCATGACCTTTACTGATATGTTGTGGTGTGGGAGATTTGAGGAAACCCCATTATCAGTCACAGTCAGGTAACCCTATGTCATGACCTTTACTGATATGTTGTGGTGTGGGAGATTTGAGGAAACCCCATTATCAGTCAGTCAGGTAACCCTATGTCATGACCTTTACTGATATGTTGTGGTGTGGGAGATTTGAGGAAACCCCATTATCAGTCACAGTCAGGTAACCCTATGTCATGACCTTTACTGATATGTTGTGGTGTGGGAGATTTGAGGAAACCCCATTATCAGTCAGTCAGGTAACCCTATGTCATGACCTTTACTGATATGTTGTGGTGTGGGAGATCTGAGGAAACCTCATTATCAGTCAGTCAGGTAACCCTATGTCATGACCTTTACTGATAATTGTGGTGTGGGAGATTTGAGGAAACCCCATTATCAGTCAGTCAGGTAACCCTATGTCATGACCTTTACTGATATGTTGTGGTGTGGGAGATCTGATGAAACCCCATTATCAGTCAGTCAGGTAACCCTATGTCATGACCTTTACTGATATGTTGTGGTGTGGGAGATCTGAGGAAACCCCATTATCAGTCAGTCAGGTAACCCTATGTCATGACCTTTACTGATATGTTGTGGTGTGGGAGATCTGAGGAAACCCCATTATCAGTCAGTCAGGTAACCCTATGTCATGACCTTTACTGATATGTTGTGGTGTAGGAGATTTGAGGAAACCCCATTATCAGTCACAGTCAGGTAACCCTCTGTCATGACCTTTACTGATATGTTGTGGTGTGGGAGATTTGAGGAAACCCCATTATCAGTCACAGTCAGGTAACCCTATGTCATGACCTTTACTGATATGTTGTGGTGTGGGAGATTTGAGGAAACCCCATTATCAGTCACAGTCAGGTAACCCTATGTCATGACCTTTACTGATATGTTGTGGTGTGGGAGATCTGAGGAAACCCCATTATCAGTCAGTCAGGTAACCCTATGTCATGACCTTTACTGATATGTTGTGGTGTGGGAGATTTGAGGAAACCCCATTATCAGTCAGTCAGGTAACCCTATGTCATGACCTTTACTGATATGTTGTGGTGTGGGAGATCTGAGGAAACCCCATTATCAGTCACAGTCAGGTAACCCTATGTCATGACCTTTACTGATATGTTGTGGTGTGGGAGATCTGAGGAAACCCCATTATCAGTCACAGTCAGGTAACCCTATGTCATGACCTTTACTGATATGTTGTGGTGTGGGAGATTTGAGGAAACCCCATTATCAGTCACAGTCAGGTAACCCTATGTCATGACCTTTACTGATATGTTGTGGTGTGGGAGATCTGAGGAAACCCCATTATCAGTCACAGTCAGGTAACCCTATGTCATGACCTTTACTGATATGTTGTGGTGTGGGAGATTTGAGGAAACCCCATTATCAGTCACAGTCAGGTAACCCTATGTCATGACCTTTACCATCCAATAAAAACAGCAATTAGGAGACTATGACAGCGTTATAATTCAAAATAAAACTACTTTGTTTCTGAATACTAGAAAAAAGTGATAGCCCATATTTATCATATCATTAAATATTCATGACATAGGGTCAGTCGCATGTGACCCATAATAAGCCTAGGTTTCTTCAGATCTCCCACATCCTGATTATCAGTAAAGGAGAGCAAGTAAGAAATGTGATTTTAATCAGATTGAACTTAATACTCCTACATTGTAAGATAAATGGTATTTTCAGATCCCTCACAAGACACTGTTCTCTTTATGCCTGGTAAGTTTTAACTGTCAGCTTATGTCATACTGCATTGTATAAATAGCACTTAATAATATTTGTATAACTTTGTCAACCTACATGTATTTACTTTGCTAATTATATTAACATGATTTACATGTATATTAAAAAAACGAAATCCACAAAAAAACTTTAGTATTTAATCTTTAATAGCTTTCAAAGCTATGTTTTTAAAAAATTTAATGATTCGTCGTCATTGATTGGATGTTATTACACAAAAACTGTACCAGTATCCCATGAATCTTCATTTAAAAATAGATAGAAAATATGACATAAGCTGATACAGAAGTGCTAGTTAAAGTATAATTGCTTTATAGGCTCACAGGTTATTATGCCTCCAAGTGTTATTCATACTATATATCTAGAATCAATAAGCCCCTTCCCTTTTCCTTCCCACATCTGTTTGTAAAAATAATTAAGGATGTTATTTATTTGCATGTTCCTAAAGCTTATAAGATACCTCTTTACTGGGGACTTATTTGAATGTTAAAACTATTTAAGAACAAAAAGCATGGGTAGAAGGTTTTCTTTCCTAGAATTCTTTTCTGTTTAGGTTAGATACATATTATGATGAAAATCTCTTTGTATGTCTTCTACATGATAAAATCACAGATATATTATTTACTGCACATGACATGTTTCTGGAATAACATTTATTAGGAAAAAAGAAATAGGCCTGTTAGTGATTTTTTGTATATAACTTCACTACTTTGTCTTCTCAACTTTCATCAGTTCTTTCATGAAGTCGCTGAAGTCATATCATGGTATGGAAATCTCAACAACAGTGAAAATTCTAGTCAGCCATTTCATCTAAACTTGGGCAGTCTTGATGTAAAGCATTTTTCTTTTTCTTGTCTTTTGGACTAAGCTCAATTGTGAATATCATTCTTCAAAAACCAGAGGTATAACCAACCACCAGACATGAAAACTGAAAAAAACCAACATATATTCTACAGAAATGTGAATTATTGATGAGTTGTATCGATTCTAATGGTAATATAGAATGAAAAAGAAACATTATACACCAGATCTAGAACATTAATATAAGTCATATATGTATATACCCATTACAATCTTCATCTATAGACCAATATTTAAAGTTACATCTCCCTATACCAATCTTATCTGATTTCAAGTTTGTGAGGATCTAAACTTTATTTATGTACATTTTGCTATGTTTCATTGAAATTATTATTTTCAGTCTTAAAGTAGTGTATTTTTAGACTATATAGTACATGTATCCCCGTATGACAATAAGTCGGCCAGTCATAGGATAATGTTTGATTATTTTTTTCATGTTTGAAAAGTAAACAATTTTTCTTTATGATTATATATTCCTCATCTATTCTTGCTCACATGTGTAAAGTTCCATAGAAAAAAGAGCGATAACAATGACACACTGACCCATATTTGTTTACTACCCTTTTTGTAAATGGTGTCGTATAACGTGACATAAGGCCGTTCAGTGGTAAATAAATCACATGATTTTGTCATAGGCCAACCAAACTTAAAAAGTAAACCAGATTAAGAAAGTACAGTATTTTAGCTTTTTCTGTGTAGATGTTTTGCCTGAAGAATTTAAAAAGATGGGTTTTTTTAAATAGTTTGAAATTGAAGTATTAAAAATTAATTATTTGATACAAACATTGAACTTGCTTACCCATATAATAAAATATTTAATCCAATGAATTTGGTGTTTTTGTTTTTGTCAATGCAATATATTTGACTGACTACATACTACCATATTTTTGTAAAACAATTAATGACTGATTTCTGTTTATTTCAATCACATTTATTATCACAGAATGGTAACAATACAGTTTTGTTGATGCTATTTGTAATAATGACAGGTTTTTTCCCCCCAGATAATCTCATTTATCTGTCTGGTTTAATTTAATTATCTGTTTAATTTATGCTATACATTTTTATTATTTCTGTTAAATTAATTCCTTTTCTATCTTCTCTGTGAATATCATTTCATTACACCAAGAAGTAAGGGGTATATTTGTTATTTAAGCAGAAGTGGAAATGCAGAATAATCTGCCATTTTGTGACGACTAATGGGGAGCACTTGTATGTATTTTCCCAGTAAAATCATCCATTCAAAGTATTTTCAAATACAATTTGCTTGGCCTACATTCCAGAAAAGGTCATGATCTGTGATGACGATTACATCAATAAACCGAAAAGGTAAAAATGCTTGAGAAATACCATGGAAACATATTTAACAAGCATAATGATCAGGAAAAAAAGACATTAGTAAAAAGGATCTTTTTAACTTGCATGGAATTTATTCAATTCAGTCTTATCTGTTTTAATTTCATCTTGTAATTTTGAAGTTTAAAAGAATTCCCTCTGTGTTTATGTACGCTATGAATATACAGAATGACATCATCGGTCTCGAGCTGCGCGAGAATTGTAAATTAAAACAAATGACCGACTTTATTGCATGGCCGAGCAGATGTCACGACACGATATATAGTCTATAGTGTAAAAATACACTACTGAGAGTTAAAAATTTAGGTGAAACACAACAAAATGTACATTTGGTTGAGACTTTTTTTATTTTGAAAACATATTTTTGCCATGATAACCCTATTGAGACTAACAATTAGACCTGTAGTCCACATAGTTTAGAAAATAGGGTAGCAAATTTTCCACAAAATTCTCACTTACTATGATTTCTTTAATCTGATTGAAACTATCGATTAATACTTGTATGTTTGTATTGTGACCTGTGTACTTTATTTTGTGGACTATGTTTAGTTCAAAATATTTCACCTCTATGCATATTTTTACTATTAAAAGTCAATAGAGAATTTCTTTTAGACCTACAAGTATAGTCCAGGAAATAAGGTTTATATTAACAATTTATGTATAACAGAATTAGTATCAGTATGTTTTGAATGCATGAAGCCACAGTGTTAGGGAATGCCTAAGATATGTATGGTAAACTGTATAGACAGACCTGTAGCTTGTGGTACATTGTAACTTAGACAGTATGTCTTTGTGTATATTCATACTCATTTATTTATTCAGTCCAGTATATTTAGAATTAATATTAGATATAAGTCATCCTAACAATCAGACAGTCCCTATCATGATAGAAAAAATAACTTGTGAAAATTTATAGAGGTATTTGATTTAGACATGCAAATATCAGTTAGTAAATATGAACTCCCTTCAAGTCATTATACTCTTCAAACAGAGATTGTGTGTGTTATAATATACACCACTGGATACTTCTAGGCTATTTAAGAAATAATTCATGGGAGCTAAACATGAGTTACATTATATTCGTAATTTTTTTTATTCTAAGCAATTGCAAGGGATAATAAGCAACAAAAATAATGTTTCCCCTCGTCAAAACGTTATACAAACTATTATTTTGATTCTTATATTTATATATTCTTGAACTTGTTCTCGTCCTGAATATAGCTGAAATACTGCTCGTTAAATGATGTTAAGCATTATTCAGTCAATCAATTCTAATAGGAAAAACCGAACAAATTGTTTTTAAGTGAAAATCAGTAATGGAAATGCATGTCATAACAAAATCCCAGGTGGCTCAATGAGTTAGGTAGTTGGATTACCTGACAAGTGATACAAACCTATCACCAATATGGCGTGAGTTCACGCCCTGCTTTGTAAATTACAAAAAGGGTGCACTCGACTTGCAACCGCAATTGATAAAGTTTACCAGTTGCTTGCCCATGGTTGGTGGTTCTCTCCGGGTACTCCGGCTTCCTCCACCACTAAAACTGGTCGCCATGATATAGCTGAAATATTGCTGAAACTGGTGTTAAGCACAATAAATCAAATCAAATCATAACAAAATCCACTAACCTTCATATTTACAGTTGTTTTTAGCTCACCTTGTCATGAGCTTTTGCCATCATTTGGCGTCTGTTGTCTGTTAACTTTTCACATTTTAATCTTCTCCTCTGAAACCCCTCAGCCAAATGAACTGAAACTTGGTAGGAAACATCTATAGAAGGTCCTCTCTAAAGATTGCACATTTTGTCCCGATCCATTAACAAACATGGCCACCACAGGCAATTATTGTTTCTGATTGGCCAATTTTTTTAAATCTTCTCCTCTGAAACCGCTTGGCCAAATGAACCAAAACTTGGTAGGAAGCATCAATGGAAGGTCCTCTATAAATATTGCTCATTTTGTCCCGATCGGTTAACAAACATGGCCGCCACAGGCAATTCTTGTTTCTGATTTGTTGATTTCTAAATAATCTTCTCCTCTGTTAAAAGAAAGATAATTCTTGCCATTATCTCCCTTAGAAATTAACTAATGCTGATATAGTGTAACATGTTTATTCTATACATTACAAGTAGGTATTCACATTTTAATATTCTTTATAGCAAACCTTGCCAAAGGCAATATGAGCTTTTGCCATCACTTGGTGTCCGTCGTCTGTCATCCGTTTACTTTTCACATTTTAATCTTCTCTGAAAACCCTCAGCCAAATGAACTGAAACTTGGTAGGAAGCATCTATGGAAGGTCCTCGCTAAAGAGTGCACATTTTGTTATGATCCATTACCAAACATGGCCACCACAGGCAATTATTGTTTCTGATTGGGCAATTTTTTTAAATCTTCTCCTCTGAAACCGCTTGGCCAAATGAACCGAAACTTGGTAGGAAGCATCAATGGAAGGTCCTTTATAAATAATGCTCATTTTGTCCCGATCGGTTAACAAACATGGCCGCCACAGGCAATTCTTGTTTCTGATTTGTTGATTTCTAAATAATCTTCTCCTCTGTTAAAAGAAAGATAATTCTTGCCATTATCTCCCTTAGAAATTAAATAATGCTGATATAGTGTAACATGTTTATTCTATACATTACAAGTAGGTATTCACATTTTAATATTCTTTATAGCAAACCTTGCCAAAGGCAATATGAGCTTTTGCCATCACTTGGTGTCCGTCGTCTGTCATCCGTTTACTTTTCACATTTTAATCTTCTCCTCTGAAAACCCTCAGCCAAATGAACTGAAACTTGGTAGGAAGCATATATGGAAGGTCCTCTCTAAAGAGTGCACATTTTGTTATGATCCATTACCAAACATGGCCACCACAGGCAATTATTGTTTCTGATTGGCCAAATTTTTTAAATCTTCTCCTCTGAAACCGCTTGGCCAAATGAACCGAAACTTGGTAGGAGGCATCTATGGAATGTCCTCTATGAAGATTGCTCATTTTGTCCCAATCGATTAGCAAACATGGTTACTACCCAAACTTGGTAGGAATCATCTATGGAATGTCCTCTATGAAGATTGCTCATTTCGTCCCGATCGGTTAGCAAACATGGCTACCACCGAACTTGGTAGGAAGCATCTATGGAATGTCCTCTATGAAGATTGCTCATTTTGTCCCAATCGGTTAGCAAACATGGCAACCACATGCAATTCTTGTTTCTGATTGGTCGATTTCTAAAAAATCTTCTCCTTTGAAACTGCTTAGCCATATGAACTGAAACTTGCTAGGAAGCATCTACATATATGGAAGGTTCTGTATTAAGTTTCCTCAAAGCAGAATTAAAGGTGAGCGACACAGGCTCATTGAGGCTCAGCATACTGAGCCTCTGGTTTTTCTATATAGATAGGTAGACTGTGTTGCAAGAACAGTTTGAAGATACCAAAGAGGCAATCAGAATCCGTAAATCGAAGAATTAAGTTACTTACATTTTCCAATTTGATCGCATTGTGCTTTAAGCAACTTAAATAAATAAAATGCAAAATAAAATTAGAAAATAAATCAGTAATCAAGTGTCAGATATCACCAGTATTCCATGGAATATATTTATATATGTCACTGGAAGATGACAAATTACAAAAGTCAAAGTCGATAGATTGTTATCTTAAGCATTATATCTGGAAAAGATGAATATGTAAAGAAACAAACATTTTATTGTTTGTATGCACAAGGTACATATATATAAATACATGAAATCAAGACATTCAAACCTCATTATCTCAAACTTAGGTCAGTCATTAGATGACTTGTCGTACATTGTAGGTGGTAGCTAAGTTTACTTCAGGTCACATGTAAATTAGTCAGTTTATTTTATTTTGATTCAGCATATGCATTGTTCTAATATACATCATGTTTTAAAAAATAATTTTTTCAGAAGACAATATGGAGATAGATGAAGAACCAATGAAAACCCACCAGACATTAGAGTTCTTTGAAATGTGTGCCGATCTCATCACAACCTTAGCTCGATAAAACTGAATATTATCAAACATTACCACAAATAAATATACATGTAATTCATTACAAATCAAGATATCTCGTTATTATCTGGTGTAATGAAGAAATATACACAATGAAATATCATGAAACCAAAAGAAATTAGAAACATACTGACATGTGTGTCACAACACATGATTATGAAATATTGTAGATCATGTGACCTCTGTGATATATATATATATGTTTGTTTAAGTTATATTTATGTTAGATATTCACTTCATCATAAAAAAAATTATTACAATCTTGTTTCATTGTGTAATAATATTTAATTTTGACAAGAAAAGGATAAAAGTGTTGAAAGGAATGTTAATTGTATGATATTGTTTGGTTATTAGTTATTAAAATCCTTCCTATTTAGTTCGTCATAACCTATATATTTTATCCACTTGTATGTGGTACTCTCGCAGATCATTACTTTAAATGTCTTAAGTAGAAAATTAAAATGGAAATCACATCTACCCTACAATGATCAAAATGACTGTGACAGTACCTTGTGAACATCAATGACAACAACACGTTAATTTATGTTTACCTGATATATTTTCTGTCTTGTTTAAGCTTTCATCCAAGTCTTTTCTCATCATATATTTTATGACACCAAACATTGTACATAGCAATAACAATTCATTATTACAAAGATAATTGTTATAGTAAATATAAATAAACAATATTGTAGAAATCATATAGAGGCTATTGTAAATAGATATTTAATGGTAATTCTAAAAACCAAGAATTTTTATGTCATATTTATGTAAAATGATATAATATTAAGTCGTACTGAAAGAGTATGTATATATACATTGTACATACTTCTTGTTTTACAGAATTCAATGAAGTTTTTTTTATTTGATGATAACAATGAGTTGTCTTATTTCTACTACATGTACTCTGACAAGTTAGTTAAATTTAAGTTCATTGGATTTTAATTTATTTAAACATTAATTCATCATGAAAAATGAATGATTTGAGAGTATATATATATATATATGTTTGTTTGTTTGTATGGTTTTGTTTGACTTTTAAGGCAATATTTTTGTTTTTATATCATTAAATAGTTTCTGAAGATGATGGAATGTTGTAACTATTAGCAGTCTTTACAACACTTTAGCAATATGACTTATTATTTTGAGAAAAAAAAAATTCTTATAAGTAAAAATGAACATTTGTTTAAACTGGTTTAACTCTTTAGATAATTTTTGTGGAGTTTTGAGTGTAATTCTGACATTTTTTTAGAAAGAATGTGCAAGAAGATTCAACATTGATTTTGTGTGCATTATCATTTTTTTAGCATCCTCAGAATTAACCTCCACATCATTATATACAATATTTTGTACATGAAAGAAATTTGAGAAGACAGAATTTAAAAGGGGGATATATAGGTGAATTAGATTTGTCATATTCATTGCTGTTTAAATACTGATAATTTACTTATGATAAAAAAAAAACTTTTTATTGTAATTTATTGTTTTGTTAAAGATGATAGGGCAGTTTATGTAATCAAAATGTTATGTATAAAGTATGTAAATATGATCTAATATTAAACAGAAAAAAAATATTTTGAATATTTCTCTGTCTGTGTGCTGCTGATACATACAGATTAATGCATAGCCTTTTCCATATCGGCCTGTGTATTATCCCGAGAGGCAATCAAGGGCTGATATCAGTCAAAGGAAGATGCCCAGACTATATTGAAAAGGCCATGTATTAATCTTTTTACCATATACTCCCAACAAATTGTTTTATGACATATCAAATAAAAATGTGAAATAGCTAACTTTTTATAAATTATGAACTCAACGGGTAAACTTTCAGAGCACTATTGACCAACTTATGATCTCAACAGGTAAACTTTCACAACACTATTGACCAACTTATGATCTCCACAGGTAAAATTTCAGAACACTATTGACCAACTTATGAATTCAACAAGTATACATTCAGAACACTATTGACCAACTTATGATCTCAACAGGTAAAATTTCAGAACACTATTGACCAACTTATGAATTCAACAAGTATACATTCAGAATACTATTGACCAACTTATGATCTCAACAGGTAAGCTTTCAGAACACTATTGACCAACTTATGAATTCAACAAGTATGCATTCAGAATACTACTGACCAACTTATGATCTCAACAAGTAAATTTTCAGAACACTATTGACCAACTTATGAATTCAACAAGTATACATTCAGAATACTTATGATCTCAACAGGTAAGCTTTCAGAACACTATTGACCAACTTATGAACTCAACAGGTAAGCTTTCAGAACACTATTGACCAATGTATGAATTCAACAGGTAAACTTTCAGAACACTATTGACCAATGTATGAATTCAACAGATAATCTTTCAGAACACTATTGACCAACTTGTGAACTCAACAGGTAAACTTTCAGAACACTTCACCAATGCATGAATTCAGCAGGTAAACTTTCAGAGCACTATTGACCGACTTATGAATTCAACAGGTAATCTTTCAGAACACTATTGACCGACTTATGAATTCAACAGGTAAGTTTTCAGAACACTATTGACCAACTTATGAACTCAACAGGTAAACTTTCAGAACACTATTGACCAACTTATGAACTCAACAGATAAACTTTCACAGCACTAATGACCAACTTATGAATTCAAGAGGTAAATTGTCAGAAGACTATTGACCAACTTGTGAACTCAACAGGTAAACTTTCAGAACACTATTGACCAACATATGAACTCAACAGGTAAGCATTCAGAACACTGTTGACCAGCATATGAATATTCTTCAAAAAGACCACACACTATCACAAAAATGAATGAGAACAGAAACATGGACAGTACAATGGCAGGGTTTGTGAATGCACATATTTAACATACTACTAGTAAAGAATGTAGAATCTGTGGGTAAACAAATCATTACTTCTGGTAAAAGTTTAAATGTACCAAAGTGGCAATCAGAAGATGTAAATCAAAGGAGGAACAATGCAATGGCCAAAGGACAAAGGACAAACAATGATCTACAAAACACTACTCCCCGGTACACAGAAAAATTAAGATTGAACAATACGAACCACACAAAAAAAGCAAGGGTGAACTCATGTGCTCGGGAAGGAGACGCTGTTCCTGCTCCACAAGTAGCACTCCTTGTGTAAAATCTTGTGCAAAGTCTGGTTACAAGTCATGAATGAGGAAAGGATAAAATTGTGATTATGACATGGTACACATATTCCATCCTGGTGGTGACCAGAAAAAATTAACAACGAACCCTGGATATAATAGCTTTCTTGTTAATCTTCTCCTGAAGAACTGTTCAGGGAATATAACAAGGCTTAGCAGGGATGAACAAGGAGATGTGAATATTCAGATTTATACATATGAAATTAATATGTCCTGATGGAGGTCTGAAGGGAAAATTCAGAAAATCTTTCAAACTCTTAAAAAACAAATCCTTGTAATACAGCATGATTGCGATATATAGATGGAAGCTCTTATAAAAGAAAGTGGCCGAGTCAATAGCATCGGACCTATTGGAGAATTCAAAAATAATGTTGGTGACTGCTACGAAGTATTGGTGCCGTCCCGTTAAAAAAAAGACGAATGAAACTTATTTTTTTAAACCACAAATGCAAGCTACTTATAATTAACCACCGGATTGTGGTTTTTGTATTGTTCTGTGGTATTCTAACATTGTCTCACAGGCACTTGTTTCATTCAAAAAATATATGTCCCCTCCTTTTCCTTACTTCAAGGTAAACATCTGCCCTTTACCCCTTCCCCACTTCGCCTCAATATTTTTCGCTTATTTGTGATCCTTTCGCTGACCCAATTATATCGTTACACTCCCGAGATATTTCTCCTTTCGACTGCCACATTTAAATATAAATACCGGGCCCCCCTCAGACGAATTGGAAGGGAATATTCAGCGAAAGTCGCATTTTCTATTTTTTAGTCAATGAAACGGATGCATTCACTTCCGGTCCGTTCTAAATTGATTTAAAAACTTTAAAAAAAGGTGTTTTCAAAATCAAATGTCAGTAATTTGGAGTTGAAACATATTTTTATAATCTGCATTGGAACAATTATCTGTATTTTAAAGGCTTACTTTACATTTGAGAGGAGATGATCATGATGGCATTGTTACACATGACCGGTCTAGAGAATTCCGAATGCATATGAAAAATCCAGCGCAAACCGGAAGTGGTTGTATCCGTTTCATTGACTGAAAAATAGAAAATGCCACTTTCGCTGAATATTCCCTTCCAATTCGTCTGAGGGGTGCCCGGTATTTATATTTAAATGTGGCAGTCGAAAAGAGAAATATCTCGGGAGTGTAACGATATAATTGGGTCAGCGAAAGGATCACAAATAAGCGAAAAATATTGAGGCGAAGTGGGGAAGGGGTAAAGGGCGGATGTTTACCTTGAAGTAAGGAAGAGGAGGGGGCATATATTTTTTGAATGAAACAAGTGCCTGTGCATTGTCTTCTTGAATTACTTGACACGTTCTGAGTTCGAATCCCAATCAGGTGAGGTGTACTGATACAACGTTATGTGATAGTTTGTCGGCGACTTGTTTTCTCCAGGTACTCCGGTTTCCTCCATAATAAAACTGACTGCCATGATGTAACTGAAATATTGTTGAAAGTGTCGTTAAACACCATAACTACAACCCCTTGATTTACTTAAAGTCTCGTTGCAATTAATAACATAAATTTGGTTGGCAAGTTGAAATGTTATTGCTATTGTTGCCCTTGTCTTGTTGGTTGGGGTTACTTGTCTTTGAATAGTCGACCTGATTCAGTTTAATTGTGGTGGGAATGGTTAAAAATATTTGTTCAAGCCTTAATTTTTATATAATCGTGGCAATTAACATTAACTTTCATTGTAAACATCATGTTTATAATTCTAAGAAAAGGCATGTATTCGTTTTCCCACGATATTGTCCTTTATTTAAAAATATAGCCCCGTGTTAGCGGCCATCTCGGAATTCAGATCCACATAAAAATGCGAACTTGACAATACAATGACAATTCGTGTACAGTTGGGGTTCAGACATGTTTGTAATTTACAATAAATAAAAAAACGTTCATTCCTTTTCCCATAGGGTTCTATATGCTATACTAGCATACTGTTGTGGCGTCAATCTTGTTTGATGTTGATCACAGCAACACATCTCCTGTGCATTAAATGAATGAGGCGGTTGATAAATGTCAGGATACGAATACAAACCCTCACGGAAGATGCAGGAAGTGCAGCTGCAGTTTTCGGTCTTGGACTTAATTAAGAAGAGTTTGGAGATGCCAACGGACAGTGTCATCACGAATTGGTCTCTGATGGTTGCCAATTGTTTGTCGTGTTGTTTGTGTCTCTGGTCTGACGTGGAGTTGTAACTCTTAAGACGACCATTTACGCGCTCGGTCAGTGGTTTGTTTGTAGCGTTAAAGCGTTCCCGTAGACGTTGGATAGTCCGTACATTACAGTTAATACCTGTGCAACGAGTGAAGGTCGTTGCCCTCCATTCAATCTTCCAATAGCTTGTTCTTGTTGCTCAAGACTGAGTTGAGGCATTCTTCTGTTGTTCAATAGCGGTACTATCTTAAATAACTTCATTCAGATTTGCACGAGCTTTTCATTTTTTTTCATTCCGTGCTTTTAAACGCGTCCCGTAACACTCAAGACCCAATATAGTCGCCAAAGTTAAAGTCATATTGTCTACCAACATCTACCCAAAATTATTGTCGTTTTCCGTACTGACCTTCATAAAATGAAGATTAACACCGAGTTATGCTGCAAAAGATACGATTTTTTTACAAAAAGACCCAAAACTATCGTTATCGGAAATATTGTCCAGGATGACAAGAATTCAAATCTATTCATAAAGATAAGATAAAGATAATTTTATTGAAATAAAGACCAGACAATGATCTATCTTCAATGTCAATACAACAAAGTACAATGTAAAATAACAATACAAAAAGAACAATAAACATATACTTGATTGAAGTTGTGTATCTCAGCTGAGGAAGGTTTTTTTGTGATTGGTGATAAGAGTGATATTTTACCAAGTTTCATCAATTTGACAGAGATTTTATCAAGTTATATACTTCAGAATATACATGGAGGAGGCTTAGCAGCATTCATTAGGACAGACATACCAGCTAGGAGGAGACACGATCTTGAATGTAAAACATATCATATATTAGGTAACTTTGAATAAAACCAAATGGTCCATCTCTCTTTTTACATTAAACTAGATTAGGAGAGTACTACCAACTTTATTTTAATGTTTGGTTCAAATCATACATCTTTTTCACACCCAAAATACAAATTTCTAAATCATTACTACTCAAAATATATTTAAATTTTTCAATCTCAGACATATCTGGAAAAGAGGGTATAACTAATGATAAACTTTCAAAAATATCAACCCTTTATGTACTTAGTTTAGGGCAATGCATGATAAAATGAAACTCATCCTTGACCTCAGAGCTACATAATCTGCATATTCTCTGTTAAATATCCAGAGAAAGAGGAATAGTGAAGTATCTTCCAAATAGAACAAATGCAGGATACATGTATATGTAGGGATCAGTTGGACCGTTGGAATGAACTGAAGGAAGTGCTACGCGTCCAAACTCACGCTGAAGTGGCAAAGATTTTGCTTGATAGGTAAGCCGAGCATGCTTTTTCCTTCTTTTCACAATCGTTTTTCATATTTTATGAATTTATGATGATGCCTATGATCATTTTCGGTAGATATTATTCAATATATGTAATTTTGCACCTGGCAACAGCAAATTATTGTCAATGAGTAGCAAAAAACGGCCGTATTTGCGAGGTAAACAAACACGAATTTGCAGCATTCGGGCTACTGGCATAAAAATAGATAAAAATAGATTTGGTCTCGCTCAGGTCAGTGCATAATTAATTAGCTTCCAGTAGCGATGGTCAGCTTTTTTAAATCGAAAAAACAACGCTTCGTAGCGTATTCGCCAATAATTCGGTATTAAATCTTCATTTTATGAAGGTCAGTACGGAAAACGACAATAATTTTGGGTATGAAAAAATTACGATTTTGGTAGTACTCAGTCAACTGTAAGATATATTTTTTAAAAATGTAATCGGGGTTCATTATACAAATTTATACAGACGATTGACCTGTTCCACACAAAACATCACTAATTTTGTATTCAGAATTATTTTTTTTTGCAAACTTTGAAAAAAAGGAAAAACAATCTTTTGCGGTTCATTATATATGTACTTATCATTAGAGCCGACAAACATTGTCTTGTCTGTTCTTCTTCGATATACGGATTTTGATTGCCCCTTTGGTATCTTTTGGCCATTGTCTTGTCTGTTCTTCTTCGATATAAGGATTCTGATTGCCCCTTTGGTATCTTTTGGCCATTGTGTTGTCTGTTCTTCTCCGATATACGGATTCTGATTGCCCCTTTGGTATCTTTCGTCCATTGTGTTGTCTGTTCTTCTTCGACATACGGATTCTGATTGCCCCTTTGGTATCTTTTGGCCATTGTGTTGTCTGTTCTTCTTCGATATATGGATTCTGATTGCCCCTTTGGTATCTTTTGGCCATTGTGTTGTCTGTTCTTCTTCGATATACGGATTCTGATTGCCCCTTTGGTATCTTTTGGCCATTGTGTTGTCTGTTCTTCTTCGATATACAGATTCTGATTACCCCTTTGGTATCTTTTGGCCATTGTGTTGTCTGTTCTTCTTCGATATACGGATTCTGATTGCCCCTTTGGTATCTTTTGGCCATTGTGTTGTCTGTTCTTCTTCGATATACGGATTCTGATTGCCCCTTTGGTATCTTTTGGCCATTGTGTTGTCTGTTCTTCTTCGATATACGGATTCTGATTGCCCCTTTGGTATCTTTTGGCCATTGTGTTGTCTGTTCTTCTTCGATATACAGATTCTGATTGCCCCTTTGGTATCTTCAAACTCTTCTAACAATGCTTTGAGGAGAGAGGTGGTTGTCTTTGTTTATATTGGTGTCTCTGTTTACAATAAACAAAGTTTTATTTATAATTGTTTTAACCTTTTTTTCATAGCACACGAAAGATTCTGTTCGAATGCTCTGTTGAAGACCACGGGGTCACGTTAAAACATGAGTCGCTCGACAAGGATGTTATTAATCATCATCACTGTTTGTGAATATTAGTACTTGGTAAGAGTTATGAAGCCTGTACCATGAATTAATCTTAGCTTACAATATACACATCTTTTTGTAAATTCATCCGTAATGAAATCACTCGTATTATTCTTACAATTTACATGTGAACGGTAAAAAGTTATAATATAAATTTTACAGGTACTAAATAAATTATGGTAAACAGATCCTCGTATATTCTAAAGTCGGTTTAGATCTTAAATTACTCTATGTAATATCAGCGTAAAGCGGCGACGTATCAGAAAGGGGCGAGAAATTAATGTATGTTAAAATATATGTCCCGGTTTGGGATAGCTACAAAATAATTTAGTTCCTAAGTGTGAAACCGGTTAATGGGATCCCATGGCCAACGTACACCTTCTGGTATTTAGATTTTCGACAGTAAAACAATTTAAACTGCGGAACAAATATATTAAAGATTGGTGTAATTGAGTTTCAATATATTGGACGTTCCATATGATGTATTCCATTCTAGATCACATATACATATACTGATAGTCGTCAGGGGCGGATCCAGGATTTGTGGTTAGGGGGGGGGGGGGGGGGGGGGGCGTGAGTAGGCGAGGGGTCTGGGGACCGCTTAAGGTCCCCAGCTGGTCCAGGGTAAAACCCTGGTAGGGGGCTCAGTGGGGAAAAGCCCCCTGAAGTTCTGGGGATTTTAGGAATTACAGACATTTATTTGAACGACAATTTTGAACCAACCACACCATTTTTATCAGACCAAAAAACTTGATTTTGAGTCTTAATTTTGTCGGATAATTGTTAACAGTATATTTTTGTCAGATTATAAGAACCTAAAGTAAAACTTTTCTTGAACAACCGTGATGCAAATTGTTCAACTCATGACTGATCGATCACGATATTTTAACCCTTCAAAGAACTATTGGTTTAGTTTTAACGCATTCCTCATTTCACTATAATTGGTCTGTACTTTCGGTGCTTGTCCTTTCGGGTGGTTCTAGTTAATACTGCCCGTCCGGATGGAGCTTTTCTTTTCGTCGTTTGATTCATTCATTGAAAACATATGATTCGACCGTTCTTGTTTATAGACAAACAAAAGCGGAAATTGTCGGCGAATCCATATATGAATCAACGAACACACCCAACGTGTATTTACAATGTGTAGGAATATTTTACTACAGGTCACAAGTTAACCATTCATGAAAAAGTTGTTTGTTGAACTGCTTAATTAACGTTGTATAACATATGCTTTGCGCACGCCCCGTACGCCCCCCTCTAAATCCGCCCCTGGTCGTCTACAATCATCGTCATCTAATAGTATTCAGTTTGGAGTAATACAACTACTCACAATATTCAATCATAAAACAGTTAACTTATTCCATGATCGAAAAAATTAGATATTTGTTTTCATATCTATTTTTTTTTATTATCCCCTCGCCAACGAAGTTGAGAAGGGATATAGTAACGCTTCCGTCCGTCCGTCCTTCCTTCCGTCCTTCCGTCCGTCCATCCTTCCGTAACATCCTTGTGAACACTCTAGAATCAACATCCTTCAATGGATTTTGACCAAACTTGGTACATATTTAGTCCTTAAGAGAAACTGGAACCCTATTGATTTTCAAGGTCAAAGGTCAAGGTCACCGGGTCAAATTTTTACCGCATAACATCCTTGTGAACACTCTAGAATCAACATCCTTCAATGGATGTTGACTAAACTTGGTACCTACTTAGTCCTTAGGAGAGTCTGGAACCCTATTGATTTTCAAGGTCATAGGTCAAAGTCAATGTCACCGGGTCAAATTTTTACCGCGTAACATCCTTGTGAACACTCTAGAATCAACATCCTTCAGTGGATTTTGACCAAACTTGGTACATACATAGTCCTTAGGAGAATCTGGAACCCTATTGATTTTCAAGGTCAAAGGTCAAGGGGTCAAATATTTACCGCATAACATCCTCTAGAATCAACATCCTTCAATGGATTTTGACCAAACTTGGTACATACTTACCGTAGTCCTTAGGAGAGTCTGGAACCCTATTGATGTTCAAGGTCAAAGGTCAAGGTCACCGGGTAAAATTTTTACCGCATAACAACATCCTTGTGAACACTCTAGAATCAAGATCCTTCAATGGATTTTGACCAAACTTAGTACATACTTAGTCCTTAGCAGAGTCTGGAACTTTATTGATTTTTAAGGTCATAGGTCAAAGGTCAATGTCACAGGGTCAAATTTTTACTGCGTAACATCCTTGTGAGCACTCTAGAATCAACATCCTTCAATGGATTTTGACCAAACTTGGTACATACATAGTCCTTAGGAGAATCTGGAACCCTATTGATTTTCAAGGTCAAAGGTCAAGGTCACAGGGTCTAGTTTTTAGGAGAAGGGATACGCCACGCTCTGCGAGCAAATTCGTACTTTTATTTGATAATATTGAGGAGTGCAAATTTCACAGGTACTACTATTTTTCAGTTTAGATTTTGATATTGAGATTGAATCAATTCTCAGATCCAATGTATCTAAACCATTCCATGCTCTTGTAGAAGTGATAAACGAGTTCCTAGTAGACCTATGTGACAATCTACAACTGAAAGGAAAGCATTTGTAATCGTGTCCTTTGTCTCCGATCTGAGTGTTTTCGCCCCATCCAATTCTATGGTTTAATATAAGTTCGGGGTTAGGGTTATGGTGTTTAACGCCACTTTCAACAATACATTGTATTTCAATTATATTGGGGCTCTCAATTCTAGATGATGATTCAATTTATGTGAATTTACTATAACACAACTGTCCCATACTTTGCATGCATATTCATAGATGGGACTTATATATTATAAATAACACTGAAATAGCCAGTTCATATCTATTTTTTTTCCGGCTTCGATATAATCTATACTTTAACTTATGCAGAATATTTAAACATTTAGATGCACTCAAGTGTTGTTTTCAATGTGAATATCCCATTTAGTATAACTACTAATTGTAATTCCAGGATGCTCATGAGATAAATTGATCGGAATTCATTCATTCCGTGTATGTGGGGCGATTATGTGTGGGGCGATCTTGCAATGGGGTGATTTGACTATGTACGAAAAGTTACACCGGTATACCGGAAGTGTATGCGGTGAATATGGCCGTCCTCAGCAAGCTCACGACGCAGAGATCTGCAGTATTGACCTCAGGGGCAGTAGCTGCATTTTTTCTGTACAAAAAATATGGTGGGAAACGACGGACCAGGTATATGTCTGTTAGCTATATTGATTTTGTAGAAAAATCAAAATTCTTTCAATATTGCGTAGCCGGGATCAATGTCCATCACCAAAGTTCAAAAAGTAGAATATTCTGTAATAGAGACTCGTCGTCTTATTATTTTTTACACTTTTGTTCCATTATAGATGGCCAAAGTCAAGAATTTCGTGTCAAAGATGCATTTTTTCATATTTGTTTTTTGTCACAAGCTGTATTACTTGCTAATCGTATTATTTTGAAGAAATGCACTGTCAAAGACATGCAAAAAGGGGGAATTTAAAATATTTTTTAAGTGAAAGGGCCTGAACCTTTCAGTTTTAAATTCTCATTGTTAGGAGGGTCCTGTGTTAGAATGCAAGTCGAGCAATTATCAATAAACACCTTGTACCGTTTAGATTGTTTAGGTTTACACTTGTGAGGAGAAAAAAAAAATTATATATCAAATTTCATGATGGAAAGCACATGTTACATGTATAAGGGAACCAGAACTTGTTGTTCAGCGATGACGTCGGATGACAATCATTTCATGATCACTATTTTTGGTATACTCCCGTGGGCTCAATTGGCAAATGTTGCAATCAATATACCATATCCACAGACTTGTCAGTGTATCTATAATCACTTTAGCATGACAGATTAAACTCAGTGCCCAACTACCATTGTTTATATCTGTGTCAGGTGAGTATATTATTTTTGTTGATTCAAAATTTGAATTTGGAATGACAAAACCAGAGCTCAGATATGTTCTATTATCTAGTGATGGTGCTCAGGGCTCACCACACTTACAAAAAACAGGGAGACTTGACTTCTCCCTCAGAGAATTGAACATGAGGGAGAAGTGAAGACATAACGAAGACTTCCAACAGCTTCATAGAGACGTGTTTCCGCAAAAATGTGTTGTTTCTTCATATCATTTAAAAAAGAAATTGCATTTCAAGTGTGCCTTTGCTAATATCTTGTTAATTTCCTTCATATTTAACTTTAAATTCATGTTTTGTACTTGCATTATTGTTGTTGATCTTATATTTGTCGATTTTAGATTTTATTTGGTTTGCATTGAAATCTGTAAGATTGTTACATGAAAATGTGAATTCCCTCCCTTTGTTTCTATTAAAATGCCGCCATGTTTAAAGCTTAACAAGTAGATTGTTTACCTTTGAAAAAGCTACAAATTACTCAAGTTGTGTTAAAATAATAAAACATATAACACAATCCAAAAACACATTTGGTACAGGAAGAGTCTGTTTGATTATTTTTAGATTTGGGATTTAATTTTCACCTGGAATTTCGTCAGTACAAATTTAGAAATTTGCAGTGATACTTTTGACAGTTTTGTCTCAACAAGATAAATTTTCTTTATTGCTTGAATAAAGCCTTTTTCTCTCATTCTTATGTACTTTAACATTGATTACAATTGCTTGGTCAATCAGCTTTACCATTAAATGCAGGTTATATGCAAAAAAGGGAGCGACTTGCAAAAAGAAACAAGGCGACTTTAATTTCGCTTTGGAGTCGAGGGAGGGCAATTTCAGCTGATGTAGGGTGAGAATTTCGCCCACTTTGCCTGGTTTGGTGGGCCCTGGTGCTACTACCACCTTTGTCATCACATTATTGATTTGTACATTTACGGATTCGATCATTGTCGATCTTCATCAATGAGAACACACAAAGTCACAACTGGGCCTACACAACATTACTGACCACTGAAAATAAACCATCATTTGTGACAGCTTTAGGTGGTGGAGTATTGTTCTATAGAACCCCACACCCTCAAGTAATCAAGAAAGCATATTTCTTCTCAGTAAACTAGATTATGTACATGTATGTAGATAATTTGATACACAGTCACATTTTACAGAGACTTATATTATCTATTATAACAAAGGTAGGAGAGTTTTCTGCCAATTTACAGTGTAATAGCTGATGCTGAGTAGGCAATGGTTTAACACTTAATTACACCTTATATAAGAATGCTGGATTCTGATTGGTTAATAGCGTGATATTTTTTACAAATTCAGGCCTTGCATTGTGAATTTGCAGAATTTTTACTTCACGTAGGTGTATTTGCATAAGATTTAACTTTTTTTCACGGTATTTGCAAAATCGTATTTGCCGTTTTTACCCTTCACCGAGACGCTTGTAACAAAATTTGTAAAACGTTATCAGTTGTGCGTTTTATGTAACATCATTCGGTAGAATTAAACAGATACATCATGTTAGGTCCTGAAAACAATAAGCAAAAGGTATTATTTATTTAGCCAGTGTTCTAAATAATATTCGGTGTGGTTAAACAGATATACATGTATCATGTTTGGGAGGGGTATTTGCGAAAAATACCAGTCTTGAGACTAAATATCCCTCACCATTCAGCTCTGGAAATTTTTCATCTCTCGACTGATATTTTTCGCAAATACCCCTCCCAAACATGATATATCTGTATAATATATTATGAAGGTTATTTGTCATTGAAGATCTCTGTTCTATGTTTACCAGTTTCTAAGGCAACAAAAAAATTATGACCCTACATTTTTAAAACTTGTTAAGTAAGTACAGGACTCGTAGCAAAATTCCATCAGTGTCTCTTTCATCCTTACATTTAATGAACTTTGCAAATTAAGCAACAAAAAATATGTGACTGTTTATTCAATTACAGAACTCATAAAGTTGATTGTATATTTTTACGTGTTTATTTGTTTTATAATCTATAGGCCAGAAGAACCAGAAATCAAAGTGGTCATACATGAGGTATGCTATTTTTATTTTAGAATATTTTGATGATCCTGATGTGTTTTTCACAATTTGATCAAATAGTCTTGAAATAACTTATTTCAAGACTATTTGATCAAATTGTGAAAGTAAACATCTTGAAATAAGAAAAAAAAATAGTATCGACAAGATTGAAATGATCAATCTGACTAACTTGAACATGTTCAATGGTAAAAACTGATTTTTAGGTATCAGTTACTACATGTTGAAATTTTTCAAACCAAAACCCATGGTTCATTACATCTTTGTCATCATTCTACAGTACAAAATATACAATACATTATTGTGACACCACTCTATTTAGCTACATTTTATTGAATGATAAATGTATTGTAGGTCTTTGATTGTTAATTTTTAGTTCTAAACTCACATCATACAGTCACATCTGACCTCCAAACTCACATCTTACACCCACATCTGACCTTGTAACACACAACTGGGATAGCAAATTGTCGTAGTTGTGATCCTATGGTAGCTGGATTTACAACTACCTGTGCAGTCGGTGCCTAAAGCCAATAAAGTTGTGAGTTCGAACCCCGTTCATGGCGAGGTGTACTCGATACATTATTATGTTATAAAATTCGTCAGTGACTTGCGACAGGTCTGTGGTTATTTTCAGGTACACCGATTTCCTCCACCAATAAAACTGACCTCCACGATATAACTGAAATATTGTTGAAAGTGGCATTAAACACCATAAACCAACCAACCAATCACTACTCCATCGGCATATATCAACATACATGTAATATTTTGTAATCTGTCTCAAACAGCTGCATGTATGATATTTGTACATATTTTATCAAAGTACATGTATATAGACATTATTTATCCTATAGAGATTGATATATTGCATCTTTTTGAATTCTGTTTCTGTATAGAAAAAGCACAGTGATATTTGTAAGCAATATCAACTCTTTAAATAAATAATTATGTTATGTAATATTGGGGAAAATATGCCTTTAATTGTTAATATATTTACAGACTGGGGGTAAAAAAGAAAAGGCTGCTGTTGATGCTGCTTTCTTCAAGTAAGTACGATTACAAATGAGGTATAAACTATTTATAACAGGAATTATCCTGATTTTAAGTGAAGTTTTTATATTTAATATGAATACCTTTTAAGTGTTTTTTTTCGTGGGAGGCAAATTTCGCGATTTTCTTCCAAATTGGTGGCAATTTTTTTATCGATGTTTAATTTTCACGATCCCAATTTTTAACCAAAATCAAATTTTAGCCGATTGACAGTTATATTAGAATAACCTTATCTGAACTGTTTGACCAACAATTCAAAATGGGAAATGTTTTTAAATATATTGAGCAAGAGCTTTTTGTATGCGATCGGCAGTATTTTAGAATTATATACATGTTCATTAATAGAAAATTGCATATGGGCTGTTAATATAATTTTAGCATATATGTATTATTACAACACATTTACAAAAATTAAACACAAATAAGTCTCATTAACAGACTCCGAAACAAAATGTGATCAATTAATTAACACCAAAAATTGTCAACTTGCATGTACTTAAAAATCAGTGAATGGAAATGCTAAAATTAATTAAAAAAGGTGTTTTTACACAGCAACGACTGTTCATGGTAATTAGTGTTTTAAAGATAAAAGGGCAATAAATTACATGTAAAATAATTTACCTGTTTCAGTTGTATTTGTCACCAAATGCATTGTTTTCGGGAAGGATATTTTAAAAGCGTCATTTCAACAATTTTAAGAATGGCAGTGACCATATAATTTTTAAATATTCGTTATATACAGTCATACTAGGGGAGACAGATCTTGTACGATTATTTAAGAAAATAAAGATATCATATTTATGTAGTAAAGGGCAGAAATGTATGTGGGTTCTTTTTTTCTCTGATCGATGACTTTTGCGAATAAAGTGGAAATTAGGTACCCGCGAAAAAACCACTTATACGGTTTGAGATAAACTAACTATTTAACAATATAAACAAACGTTGGAGGAAATCTATCTAAAACTCGAAGTAAAACACAAGAAACAAGCCAGTTTTACTGCTGTTCTTCATTTCATTGTCACTATGTTCAGTGATGAAGGTAGTTTAAATATGTTTTGAGATGTTCAGTGATGAAGGTAGTTTAAATGCGTTTTGAGATGTTCAGTGATGAAGGTAGTTTAAATGTGTTTTGAGATGTTCAGTGATGAAGGTAGTTTAAATGTGTTTTGATATGTTCAGTGATGAAGGTAGTTTAAATGTGTTTTGAGATGTTCAGTGATGAAGGTAGTTTAAATGTGTTTTGAGATGTTCAGTGATGAAGGTAGTTTAAATGTGTTTTGATATGTTCAGTGATGAAGGTAGTTTAAATGTGTTTTGAGATGTTCAGTGATGAAGGTAGTTTAAATGTGTTTTGAGATGTTCAGTGATGAAGGTAGTTCAAATGTGTTTTGATATGTTCAGTGATGAAGGTAGTTTAAATGTGTTTTGAGATGTTCAGTGATGAAGGTAGTTTAAATGTGTTTTGAAATGTTCAGTGATGAAGGTAGTTTAAATGTGTTTTGAGATGTTCAGTGATGAAGGTAGTTTAAATGTGTTTTGAGATGTTAAGTGATGAAGGTAGTTTAAATGTGTTTTGATATGTTCAGTGATGAAGGTAGTTTAAATGTGTTTTGAGATGTTCAGTGATGAAGGTAGTTTAAATGTGTTTTGAGATGTTCAGTGATGAAGGTAGTTTAAATGTGTTTTGAGATGTTCAGTGATGAAGGTAGTTTAAATGTGTTTTGAGATGTTCAGTGATGAAGGTAGTTTAAATGTGTTTTGAGATGTTCAGTGATGAAGGTAGTTTAAATGTGTTTTGATATGTTCAGTGATGAAGGTAGTTTAAATGTGTTTTGATATGTTCAGTGATGAAGGTAGTTTAAATGTGTTTTGATATGTTCAGTGATGAAGGTAGTTTAAATGTGTTTTGAAATGTTCAGTGATGAAGGTAGTTTAAATGTGTTTTGAGATGTTCAGTGATGAAGGTAGTTTAAATGTGTTTTGAGATGTTCAGTGATGAAGGTAGTTTAAATGTGTTTTGAAATGTTCAGTGATGAAGGTAGTTTAAATGTGTTTTGAGATGTTCAGTGATGAAGGTAGTTTAAATGTGTTTTGATATGTTCAGTGATGAAGGTAGTTTAAATGTGTTTTGAGATGTTCAGTGATGAAGGTAGTTTAAATGTGTTTTGAGATGTTCAGTGATGAAGGTAGTTTAAATGTGTTTTGATATGTTCAGTGATGAAGGTAGTTTAAATGTGTTTTGAGATGTTCAGTGATGAAGGTAGTTTAAATGTGTTTTGAGATGTTCAGTGATGAAGGTAGTTCAAATGTGTTTTGATATGTTCAGTGATGAAGGTAGTTTAAATGTGTTTTGAGATGTTCAGTGATGAAGGTAGTTTAAATGTGTTTTGAAATGTTCAGTGATGAAGGTAGTTTAAATGTGTTTTGAGATGTTCAGTGATGAAGGTAGTTTAAATGTGTTTTGAGATGTTAAGTGATGAAGGTAGTTTAAATGTGTTTTGATATGTTCAGTGATGAAGGTAGTTTAAATGTGTTTTGAGATGTTCAGTGATGAAGGTAGTTTAAATGTGTTTTGAGATGTTCAGTGATGAAGGTAGTTTAAATGTGTTTTGAGATGTTCAGTGATGAAGGTAGTTTAAATGTGTTTTGAGATGTTCAGTGATGAAGGTAGTTTAAATGTGTTTTGAGATGTTCAGTGATGAAGGTAGTTTAAATGTGTTTTGATATGTTCAGTGATGAAGGTAGTTTAAATGTGTTTTGATATGTTCAGTGATGAAGGTAGTTTAAATGTGTTTTGATATGTTCAGTGATGAAGGTAGTTTAAATGTGTTTTGAAATGTTCAGTGATGAAGGTAGTTTAAATGTGTTTTGAGATGTTCAGTGATGAAGGTAGTTTAAATGTGTTTTGAGATGTTCAGTGATGAAGGTAGTTTAAATGTGTTTTGAAATGTTCAGTGATGAAGGTAGTTTAAATGTGTTTTGAGATGTTCAGTGATGAAGGTAGTTTAAATGTGTTTTGAGATGTTCAGTGATGAAGGTAGTTTAAATGTGTTTTGAGATGTTCAGTGATGAAGGTAGTTTAAATGTGTTTTGAGATGTTCAGTGATGAAGGTAGTTTAAATGTGTTTTGAGATGTTAAGTGATGAAGGTAGTTTAAATGTGTTTTGAGATGTTCAGTGATGAAGGTAGTTTAAATGTGTTTTGATATGTTCAGTGATGAAGGTACATATTTTTACTGAGGTTGTTGTGGTCATGATCGAATGTTAGTTAGATTTACAACTACCTGTGCAATCAGTGCCTATCACCACTAAAATGAGTTTGAATCCTGCTCATGGTGAGGTTTACTCGATGCAACATTAAGTGATACAATTTGTCAATGATTTGCACCAGTTGGTGGTTTTCTCTGGATAGTTTGTAATAATTCTTTGTAACAAGAGGTTGTATTCCTTGTTAAGCATGATATTTTGTATTAATTCTTTGTAACAGGAGTTTGTATTCCTTGTTAGGAGCTGTCATTGTCGTGATCGTATGGTAGTTGGATTTACAACTACCTGTGCAATCAGTGCCTATAGCTATCACCACTAAAGTTGTGAGTTTGAATCCCACTCATGGTGAGCTGTACTTGATACAACATTATGTGAGAAAGTTTGTCAATGACTTGTGGCAGTTCAATGGTTTTATCCAGGTATTCTGGTTTTCTCCACCAATAAAATTGACCGCCATGATATAACTGAAATAGATTGTATTGTTAAAAGTGTCATTAAACACTATAACCATAACCTCTGTATTCCTTGTAGAACTTGATATTTTGTATATACTTTTGTACAATGTAGTCTTTATTTTATTACAGGAGGGTGTTTTCCTTGTTAAAGATTCTTATTCCTGGATGGATGACAAGAGAGGTACAATGAATATAAATTATTTGAAGAAAAAAATATCTCAGTAATATAACTTGTGTTATGTGTATCTTTATTTTTCTATAAACCACACTTATACATTGGCATAGAGAATTTGACAAGTATTTTGAGTGTACCTGATGAAGGTTATTCCAGAAACGTGTTTGCACACTAAATTTGATATCCACGTTTTTATTATATTTGTTTTTTATGCTATTTTTTTTAATATATTATTTTTTAATTAATTATTGAAAAGAACTAGATTTCTCAGGGGCATTACTTGTAAAATATCAAAATTACCTATGCAAGTTATGTTGAAAATAAAAGGTATTTTAAATATTACAAGGCCAAAAAAAAAAATATGTGTGTTTACGGTCACCCGACCTACCCTAATTTTTGCTAGCGACCCTATGCATTTTTACACAGAATTCAGATAACCATTTTTGTTGTTTAACCAGCAGCAATGTTTTATTTATTCAACTGCTAGCTTTTTGTCGAAATTGAGAGTAAAGAAGGTAGAAAAACTGCATAATTCGTCATTTTACCGGAATTTTCGAAAATTAAATACCGGAATCGGATTCCGGAACCGGGAACTACTATTTCCGGTTTTGTCGATAATAAAAAAAAAAAAAAATAATCCCGACCGACCCTAGATTTTTTTGACATGTGACAGTAAACACACATATATTTTTTTTTGGCCTAAGTTAAAGTAAAAATGCAAATTGTCATCTTGATTCCCTTCTTGTTAGACTTTACACCTTTGGGACTATTTCAATCTCATTTTCATTAGAAATCTAATGTAAACAAGTATAAATATATGAAAATATTTGACACCATTGAGACTTTAGGATATTTATAATTTGAAATCAAAATGCAATTCCATATGCTCCACAATATTGTATATTCCCAGAAAGTTGATTTCATATTACCAGTATTAACAATTTTAATCATAAGTAGGGGCCATCATGGTTTTGATCATATGTAATTGGATTTACAACTACCTGTGCAATCAGTGCCTATCACCACTGGTGTTGTGAGTTCGAATCCCACTTATGGTGAGATGTACTCGATACCACATTAGGTGATAAAGTTTTTCAGTGACTTGCAACAGGTCTGTGGTTTTCTCCGGTTTCCTCCACCAGTAAAACTGACTGCCATGATATAACTGAAATATTGTTGAAAGTGGTGTTAGACACCATAACCTTGACCCTCAATCATAACTAGACAATTTGTATATTTACAGACATTTTATATGGTAATGGTTGCTCTCTCACTTATAGCCAGAACTTATGCAGATGTTTGGATGATTCAGAATGGCACATCCATAGAAAGGTTAGATATTTTTTGTTACATTGATGAAATATATAGAGTTTTTTTTTAAAGCCAGTATTGTAGACAAAGATTACAATAAATTGGTAAAATATAGGTTTGCCCCCTATAACTTTCAATGCTGCTATATATATATAACTGAGAATTAAGTTAAGTATTGTATCTGTAAGTATGTTTTTCAATTAGACTAAATGCTAGTAGCCTGCTGCTTTATACAAATTGTATTCAGATGTCTATTGCTGTCAAAATACAGTGTAACTTGTGTATTTTCCATGTACATTGCTATAAAACATTTACATTACACAGAATAATAGCTGCTAGAACTTCATTATGACACAGTCCTGATTTTCACAAATGCTTCTACCAGAACACATTCAGGTTTTTCAAGTTTTGAATGATAGCTTTGAAATGCAACATAAACAATATCTGTCTTTTACAATACATATTGTCAAGCAAATCTTTACTGTATATGACCTGTATATATTTTCTGGACTAAAAGTCTACTGACTAGGTATAAATTGTATTTTTTTAATAGACTTATAATGGTAAACAATATTTTTAAAGTAAACAAGTGTCTAATTATAGTCAGAAAAATATGTTACATATATCTATGCATAGCATAAGATATTGGCTAATTGCTCATATTTGAGGTTTTATGGTAAAAGGCAGATATTTGTTAACATGCAAATAATAAAGCTATCCTATTTCAATGCCACTGAAGATGTGGTCTTAATAATTATTGGATGACTTAAAATTTGAAGGCATAAAATACAGTACTGTATGTCCTTTGTGTAGTCATGTTTCAAATTATTTTAAAAAAAAAGATTATTATTGTTGCATTGGAATAGGAATAAGGCCACACTAAATTAATTTCTTGTTCTTTGGACTAGTCCCTAGTAACATCTTCATTGTTCTTTGGACTAGTCCCTAGTAACATCTTCATTGTTCTTTGGACTAGTCCCTAGTAACATCTTCATTGTTCTTTGGACTAGTCCCTAGTAACATCTTCATTGTTCTTTGGACTAGTCCCTAGTAACATCTTCATTGTTCTTTGGACTAGTCCCTAGTAACATCTTCATTGTTCTTTGGACTAGTCCCTAGTAACATCTTCATTGTTCTTTGGACTAGTCCCTAGTAACATCTTCATTGTTCTTTGGACTAGTCCCCAGTAACATCTTCATTGTTCTTTGGACTAGTCCCTAGTAACATCTTCATTGTTCTTTGGACTAGTCCCTAGTAACATCTTTATTGTTCTTTGGACTAGTCCCTAGTAGCATCTTCAGTGATAAAAAAAAACTACTTGATTGCTTCTCCTTTTCAAGATGTTTCAATCAAAAAAGTAGACCTGTTATCTAAAAAAGTTGTGAAAGTTATAGATAGACAATTTAATAATTCATTCCACCACTATTTTGCACTATGCTGCTCATCAATTATTTGTAATACAAAAATTTACAGTATCAGTCATTGGTGATAACTCACTTTAGAGTTAAAGCAAATCCAAAAGGACCTGTAATCAATTTGGTGTGGCCTCATCTTAATTTACTTCCCTACATTGATCTTAGATTTTACAACACAGAATTTATAAATACAGTGAAGCCTGTCTAAACCAAACCCTGTATAAACCTGTCTAAACCAAAATCTTGTGTAAATCAAATTTAAAATAAAAGTCTCAATGTAGAAAGTCTTTGTTTATTTAATTTGTATAAGGCCAAAAAAAAATAGTGTGTTTACGGTCACCCGACCCACCCTATTTTTCAGCCGCCGACCCTAACCTTTTTTATCAGCAATTATTCGACTCTAATTTTTGCTAGCGACCCTATCAATTTTTACACAGAATTTGGATAACCATTGTTGTTGTTTAATCAGCAGCAATGTTTTATTAGCTCACCTGACCCAAAGGGTCATGTGAGCTATTGCCATCACTTGGCGTCCGGCATCCGTCTGTAAACTTTTTCAAAAATCTTCTCCTCTGAAACCACTGGGCCAATTTAAACCAAACTTGGCTTGAATCATCCTTAGGGGGTTCCCTTTAAAACTTATGTCCGATGTCCCTGCTGACCAACCATCATGGCCGCCATGTCTATAAATAGAACATAGAGGTAAAATTGCAGTTTTTGGGTAATAACTCAAAAACCGTTAATAAAAACAGAATTCTGACATGGGGTAAAAATGATCAGCACAGCAAGATCTACCTACCCTGCAATTTTGAAGTAAATCTGATTACTCATCTTTGAGTTATTGCCCTTTTTTCATCACATTTTTTTTTAATACTTTTCATCTTATATTTCAAAAACTATAAGAGTTAGATGTTAAGTTTAAATTGCAAAAATGTGCAGCATGTAAAGATCTGCCTATCTTGCAATTTTGAAGTAAATCCCATTACCCATTTTGGAGTTATTGCCCTTTTTTTCATCAAATTTTCAAAATTTTAATACTTTTCATCCTTTATTTCAAAAACTATAAGAGATAGATGTTAAATTTAAATTGCAAAAATATGGAGCATGTCGAGATCTACCTACCCCGCAATTTTGAAGTAAATCCCATTACTCATTTTGGAGTTATTGTCCTTTTTTCATCAAAATTTCAAAATTTTAATACTTTTCATCCTTTATTTCAAAAACTATAAGAGATAGATGTTAAGTTTAAACTGCAAACATGTTCAGCCTGTCAAGATCTACATACACTGCAATTTTTTGCTCACCTGTATGAGCTATTGCCATCAATTGGCATCCGTCGTCTGTCTGTAAACTTTTTCAAAAATCTTCTCCTCTGAAACCACTGGACCAATTTAAACCAAACTTGGCCTGAATCATCCTTAGGGGGTTCCCTTTAAAAGGTATGTCCGATGACCCTGCCGACCAACCATCATGGCCACCATGTCTATAAATAGAACATAGTGGTAAAATCAGCAAAAAAAATCCATTAAAATTAAATCCAGAAAAATCCTTTAGAGTATATTGCAATTAAATTTGATACATACATGTATATGTAATATTCTTTCAGAATTATGGTTGAGGACCCCATCCCCCATCAAACGTGGCCACCATCGTTACTATAAATAGAAAATTAGTGAAAAAATTCATTAAAAAATTATTTTAAAATCCTGTAAAGAATCAAATGCAATCAAACCATATGGAAAGAATGCATATGTGGTCTTCTTTCAAAATTTTTATTGAAGACCTCCGGCTGTCATCCACCGTCACTGTTACAAAAAATAGAAAATTATTGTCAAAAAACATATTTTAAAATCCGGTAAAAAGCCAGTTGCCACCAAACTTTATGAAAATGATGCATATATGATCCACTTTCAGACTTATGGTTGCTAACCCTGGTTCGCTTATGAAAAATGGCTGCTATCGTTACAAAAAATGGATTTTTTTTTTTTTTTTTAATTCTTTAAATATTGTAAAGAGCAATGTTGCTACCAAACTGTAAAGGAACAATGCATATATAATTCTCTTTCAGACCATGAATGATGACCCCGACTGCCATCAAACATGACCGTTGCCACTTCTCAAAAAATCAGTAAAAAATAGAAAACTATTGAAAAAATTAGATTCTTCTCAGAAACCGTTTGGCCAAATGAACCGAAACTTGGTAGGAAGCATCTATGGAAAGTCCTCTGTTGTGATTGCTCATTTCGTCCCTATCCGTTAACAAATATGGCTACCATAGACAATTCTTGTTTCTGATCGGATGATTTCTAAAAAATCTTCTCCTCTGAAACCGCTTTGCCAAATGAACCGAAACTTGGTAGGATGCATCTATGGAAGGTCTTCTATAAAGATTGCTCATTTCGTCCCAATCCAATAACAAATATGGCTGCCACAGGCAATTCTTGTTTCTAATTGGTTGATTTCTAAAAATCTTCTTCTCTGAAACCGCTTTGCCAAATGAACAGAAACTTGGTAGGAAGCATCTATGGAAGGTTCTCTATAAGGATTGCTCATTCCGTTTGGATCCGTTAACAAGCATGGCCATCATAGGCAATTCTTGTTTCTTATTGGTTGATTTCTAAAACAGCTTTTCCTCTGAAGCCACTTGGCCAAATGATATGAAACTTGATAAGAAGCATCTATGGAAGGTCCTCTATAGAGATTGCTCATTTCGTTTTGATCCATTAACAAACATGGCTGCCACAGGCAATTCTTGTTTTAGATTGGTCAATATCTAAAAATGTTCTTCTCTGAAACTGCAATGCCAAAATGAACAGAAATTTGGTGGGAAGTACCTATGGAAGGTTCTGTATTAAGTTTCCTCAAAGCAGAATGAAAGGTGAGCGACACAGGCTCAGCCCACTGAGCCTCTAGTTTATTCAACCGCTAGCTTTTTGTCGAAATTGAGAGCAAAGAAGGTAGAAAAGCTGTTACTCGTCATAAAACAAATGATGGCTTACCGGAAATTTCGAAAATGAAATACCGGGAACGACTATTTCTGGTTTTGCCGATAGTTATAAAAAAAAAAAAAAAAAAAAAAAATTAATGCCGATCGACCGACCCTAGATTTTTTTGACATGTGACAGTAAACACACATATATTTTTTTTTGGCCTAAACCGAACACCTGTCTATTCCTAACAGAAAAGCTGGTCTCACAAAGGTTCGGTTTAGACAGTACATGCTCTACTACCTCTCATCAGTGAAACTGTTTGCAGCAATAAAATCAGAGATTTATGTATGCAAATATTCAAATACCATAACACTATACCTTTGATGGTAAATATCATCTTTATCAAGGCTCTCTACAATATTGGCTTTTTGTGTGATGATAATAAGATACATGTCTATGTTTGAATTTAATGATTTATTAATGTTTTTTATACAGTGCAATTATTGGAAGAGATATGTCCTTATTCAAAGTATATTTAATGAACTTTATCTACGCAATGCCAGTTGTAAGTTTTTAATGTTAAAGATTATAGAGTTATTGTGGGAGTATGACTATGGTAACATTTCTTATTAATCTGTAAACAATATGTTTTCTAGCACTTGCTGTAAAACATTTAATTTTTGTGAGTTGTTTTTTTCCCACCTTTTTCACAAAAATGTAAAATATTATACATATACAGATTCTAAAAGTCATTGACATATACATGGAAAATTATGTTGCATGTATATTATGCCAGTTAAAATAATCTTTTTGTTTCTCGTCAATTCCAGACATATTTTGATTATGTGTGTTAGAGAGGTGACATGTCTAATTTTAACAAGTGATCAGTTATTCAGTTACTTTGGGAGAGTTTAAAATGGAATGACTCACAATATATCCTTGCTTTTTCAAAATAGAGAAGAAAAAAATACTTGATATCCAAATTTGAGCGAAAAGCTTAGAAACAAAAAATTGTATAACTGGTCATTAAATTCTTAAATATATTCATTTCACTTTTCAAAATTTAAATCCTCCACCAATAAAGCTGACTGCCATGATATAACTGAAATATTGTTGAAAGTGGAGTTAAACACCATAAACCTAAACGGTAAAACCTCAAAATTTAGATCTCACAAAAGTTAATTGCTTTACGGTATATTTTATGAAATAATAATGATTTAAGTTGTTTTGTTTCCTTTCCATGATTGTCACGACTTGAAGACATTATTTACTTAATGATCCTCTGATCTCTCTTACAGTGCTATAATTGGACGGGATATGTCTTTATTCAAAGTACATTTATTCAAGTTTATCTACGCTATGCCAATTGTAAGTTATTAAACTTCATGTAACAAAAATAACATATAACAATGAAGTAAATTTATTCATGTCTTCCTCTAGATAAAAAAGTTACCTTTCACCACTTAGGTAATTTAAATATACATGTATTAATTTTGTAGCTAAATAAAACCACAGACCAAAAATAAAATGTCTAATTCACGACTAAAGAAACTTTACATTGATCTATGGGAGGGTCAAGGGCTATTGGTTAAGTAACTTGATTTCTTTGACTTGTGACCACAAAGCTCACACCATTGACCAGGGTAAGCTTAACTAATTTAGGTAAACCTAACACCACTGACCAGGGTAAGCTTAACTAATTTAGGTAAACCTAACACCACTGACCAGGGTAAGCTTAACTAATTTAGGTAAACCTAACACCACTGACCAGGGTAAGCTTAACTAATTTAGGTAAACCTAACACCACTGACCAGGGTAAGCTTAACTAATTTAGGTAAACCTAACACCACTGACCAGGGTAAGCTTAACTGATTTAGGTAAACCTAACACCACTGCCCTGAGTCATGTTGTTCATCTCAAGTGTTAGGGTTTGCATACATCTACCTCCCATACCCATGGCTGGGGTTTCATCTGTCAAATTGTTATAAATGTCCACACTTTCCTCCTTCAGTATCTCAGGTAGGCTCACAACATCATGTTGTACTGACAAATTTCAGTAGATCTGATATTTTTTTAGGATAAAATGACGATATTGATATCATTATTTATAGCAGTTTTTCAAGAAACTAACTGATTGTTTTAAGTTTAGTCACATGAACTTATTATTAATATTTCTGAACCTAAAACTCTATCAAACATCAACAGTTTATTAGATATCTAACTATTCTCTGCAGGCCTTTGTATGATGACAGTCTTTTTAATCATGTACATGTATTTTGTAACTTGCATACCAAATTATATATTTTATTGACCCAGTCAATTTCAGTATTTTTTTTTTTCTATTTCAAATATTTTTCAACACTCTGTCCTTCATGTGCAGCTTTTTTAAGATTGAATTATGGTATACGTATGTTGCTACAAACTATTGGTTATAAGAGAAGCCAACTCTCTGGTCTGATCCTCTGTGTCTTCCAAGCTCCCTTCAACTTGTCTCCTGATCCTCCGTGTCTTCCAAGCTCCCTTCAACTTGTCTCCTACACACACCTCTTAAATTTAAAGTAATATGAAAGGCAAATATCGTGGAATTTTTTGATTACATATTTTCACTTAATATGTCACTTAATTTTAACTACCGGTAAAATCAACTGCATAACATTAAAAATCCGCTCAAAATCAGATTTTAAGAGCAAATTGCAAAATATTTGACAGCAGATAATTCTGTTTTCCCGTACAGTAATGCAAATGATAAGCGCATGACCCAAGATTTGAACTCTTTCGGGGAGATTATCGCTCATACGCACTAATGTCGGATGCAAGTAAAAATATATTCCATGTGTACCACATAAGAATAGTTGCACCAAAAAAAAATGGTTCACACGACATGAAACAGACAGATTCCTCAATAATCATTGTCAGGAATGTGTGCGTGCTTACCTCAGCATCCATGATTGTTTATCTTTTCGTCATGAGGTCATAATCGGCAATCATCGGAACAAAACAACCGAAAGTTAATCAGTCTCCACAACAATGGTGAGGACGATAAACATGCACACGGATTTGCAGATTTCTAATTGTTGGGAACATATTTCGACTTGAAACATGCATGAATAGCTGAGTAAAGGTACCGCCATATTCCAAATTAAATTCAGGGAAAAACTTTCTTTACCCAAACTGGTGTAATATTATTTTAAATGTCATTGCTTTCCTGTCACTGAAAATGAAATACCTCTCCTCCCCATGTGATTTGTTTGGAATATAGAATTTCTGATTGACTTATCTTTGAAGAAATTTATACAGATGGTAATTGTATGTAAAGATAAAATATAAATATGATATGAGAAACGTATAATCCTTATGTGTACACATTAACACATTGTACAATTTTTAAACATACAGATAGATGTTTCTCTTTTTTCTTTTTTTTTCAGATATCAGTTGTTAACAACATGCTGAAGGTAACTATTTTTCTAATACAATGATTTAACTGCCATTTTCAGAAATAGTTTAGCTCAGTTATGATGGAGACATTTTTAGCTCACCTGACCCAAAGGGTCAGGTGAGCTATTGCCATCACTTGGCGTCCGTCGTAGGTCGTAAACTTTTTCAAAAATCTTCTCCTCTGAAAGTGCTAGACCAATGGAAACCAAACTTGGTCTGAATCATCACTAGGGTGTCTAGTTTCAAAATTGTGTCCGGTGATGCTGTGCACCAACCAACATGGCCGCTGTTACTAAAAATAGAACATATGGTAAAATTGCAGGTTTTGGGTAATAACTCAAAAACCGTTAATAATATCAAAAATCTGACATTGGGTAAAAATGATCAGCACATCAAGATCTACATACCCTGCAATTTTGAAGTAAATCTGATTACCCATCTTGGAGTTATTGCCCTTTTTTCATAAAATTTGTAAAATTTTAATACTTTTCGTCTTATATTTCAAAAACTATAAGAGATAAAGGTTAACTTTAAATTGCAAAAATGTGCGGCATATCAAGATCTACCCACTCTGCAATTTTGAAGTAAATTTGATTACCCATCTTGGAGTTATTGCCCTTTTTTCATCAATTTTTTTTTTTTAATTTTAATACTTTTCGTCTTATATTTCAAAAACTATTTAGAGATAGATGTTAAGTTTAAATAGCAAAAATGTGCAGCATGTCAAGATCTACCTACCCTGCAATTTTGAAGTAAATCCCATTACCCATTTTGACCGATTATGCAAATTAGAAAAAAGGGGGGATGAAATTTAAAAAAAATCTTCTCCTCTAAAACTACTGAGCCAATTTCAACCAAACTTTGCTGAAATGATCCTTAGGTGGTCCCCTTTCAAAATTGTGTCCGTCAGCGCCGTCCTGTATCCAAGATGGCCGCCATGACTAAAAATAGAAATTTCTTCAAATGGCCAAAACTGCTCTATTTTAAGCCAGAAAGTGCCCAAATTTGAACTGTATAAGCATAATGATGAGCTTTTTAACATATAATACGGGATTTTTTATGAACTTTGAACTTTTGCCGATTTTGACCGATAATGCAAATTAGAAAAAAGGGGGGATGAAATTAAAAAAATTCTTCTCCTCTGAAACTACTGTGCCAATCTCAACCAAACTTTGCTGAAATGATCCTTGGATGGTCCCCTTTCAAAATTGTGTCCGTCAGCGCCGTCCTGTATCCAAGATGGCTGCCATTACTAAAAATAGAAATTTCTTCAAATGGCCAAAACTGCTCTATTTTAAGCCAGAAAGTGCCCAAATTTGAACTGTATAAGCATAATGATGAGCTTTTTAACATATATTACGGGATTTTTTATGAACTTTGAACTTTTGCCGATTTTGACCGATTATGCAAATTAGAAAAAAGGGGGGATGAAATTAAAAAAAAATCTTCTCCTCTGAAACTACTGAGCCAATTTCAACCAAACTTTGCTGAAATGATCCTTAGGTGGTCCCCTTTCAAAATTGTGTCCGTCAGCGCCGTCCTGTATCCAAGATGGCCGCCATTACTAAAAATAGAAATTTCTTCAAATGGCCAAAACTGCTCTATTTTAAGCCAGAAAGTGCCCAAATTTGAACTGTATAAGCATAATGATGAGCTTTTTAACATATATTACGGGATTTTTTATGAACTTTGAACTTTTGCCGATTTTGACCGATTATGCAAATTAGAAAAAAGGGGGGATGAAATTAAAAAAAATTCTTCTCCTCTGAAACTACTGTGCCAATCTCAACCAAACTTTGCTGAAATGATCCTTGGATGGTCCCCTTTCAAAATTGTGTCCGTCAGCGCCGTCCTGTATCCAAGATGGCTGCCATTACTAAAAATAGAAATTTCTTCAAATGGCCAAAACTGCTCTATTTTAAGCCAGAAAATGCCCAAATTTGAACTGTATAAGCATAATGATGAGCTTTTTAACATTATTACGTGATTTTTTATGAACTTTGAACTTTTGCCGATTTTGACCGATTATGCAAATTAGAAAAAAGGGGGGATGAAATTAAAAAAAAATCTTCTCCTCTGAAACTACTGAGCCAATTTCAACCAAACTTTGCTGAAATGATCCTTGGATGGTCCCCTTTCAAAATTGTGTCCGTCAGCGCCGTCCTGTATCCAAGATGGCCGCCATTACTAAAAATAGAAATTTCTTCAAATGGCCAAAACTGCTCTATTTTAAGCCAGAAAGTGCCCAAATTTGAACTGCATAAGCATAATGATGAGCTTTTTAACATATATTATGGGATTTTTTATGAACTTTGAACTTTTGCCTATTTTGACCGATTATGCAAATTAGAAAAAAGGGGGGATGAAATTTAAAAAAAATCTTCTCCTCTGAAACTACTGAGCCAATCTCAACCAAACTGTGCTGAAATGATTCTTGGGTGGTCCTCTTCCAAAATTGTGTCTGGCATTTCAGAACACCGACCAAGATGGCCGCCACAGCCAAACTTAATTTAACATAGGACCGACCCTATGGGAAATTCCCATAAAAATCTTCTTGTCTGAAACCATTTCTCAATAAGAACAAAATTTTGATGAAATAGTCATTGGATGGTTCTCTTCCAAAATTGTGTCCGGCGGGTCGGCCCTTCGATCAAGATGGCCCCCACAGCCGAACTTAGCTTAACATAGGACCCTATGGGAAATTCACATAAAAATCTTCTCCTCAGAAACCACTGGGCCAATTGCAATCAAACTTTTGTGGAATGATCCTTGGATGGCCCCCTTCCAAAAATGTGTCCGGTGATCCCGACTTCCAACCAAGATGGCCACCAGGCTAAAAATAGAAAAAAGGGGGGATGAAATTATTCCTCTTGAAATGCATTTTTTTGTTGACTCACTGCTTTTGGTTACTCAAATAATCAAAGGGAAGCAACTCTATTACAAAATGTGAAGTAGGAAAAGCAAAATTTTGAGAATCATTGACATATGTTTTTTTACAGAAATTTTGATAACTTACATTAAAGGGGGAACCCCTGCCCAATTTTTTTTATAGAAAGAGTCTGCAATGACGAAGGCTACATTTGTTAATTTTTTTTACCGAAGTTATCAAGTTTTATTGACTGATGTTGTTATTATACCCAGGTGAGCTATACTGGCTCCTGGGAGCCTCTAGTTTGTTTGTTTGATGGTGTTTAATGCCACTTTCAAGAATATTTCAGTTATATCGTGACGGTCAGTTTTATTGGTGGAGGAAACCTGAGGACCCGGAGAAAATCACCAACCTGTCGCAAGTCACTGACAAACTTTATCACATAATGTTGTGCACCTCGCCTTGATTGAGATTCAAACTCACATTATCAGTGGTGATAGGTACTGATTGCATAGATTACAACTACCATACGATTACAACCATGACGGCACCACAAATTTTTTGAAGTATGAATTAGTTAAATTGTTCTCTCCTTAGAGTCAGTATTTACTGAATGAAAATATCAGAAAATCCTTGTCTTCATTCAAATGTTTTGGCCACAGGCCTTCATCAGTGATTTATTCTATCAAACTTTTAACATGATGCTACATTTGAGATTTAAATAAAAAAACGATTCATCCAATTTGATTTTTAAATTCAAATCCAGTATACCTACAACCTCTGGTACCTTCAGCAGGAAATATTTTTCTACATCGCTAATGGTGACTGTCTTGTCAGATTGTATAAATCAAGTGTTTTTATTTGTACTCAGTTGATAACCTTTCTCCCGTGATTCACTCCTAAAATACATGAATATATTATTAATCATGAAATTTTTGTTTTTATAAAGACAATTTACTTTATTAACTGTTATATCTTTGTTTAGACTTTTTCTATGTAGACTTGTAATTATTTATTAATTATGTATTTGTTTTCAGTATGGTTTAAATGAATTGAAACTGAGATTTAGAACAAATCTAACACAACACTTGTATGATAAATATCTAAGGTATGTTTGTGTTGATAGACATTTTTTAAACTGGATACAATTTTTTAAACTGGACACAACACTTACATATAACAGAAACCTTTAAAACACAGTAACACTTTATAACTAATCACAGACAAAATCAAAAAATGACATCCATCCACATATCACCAGTCAAGTTCTTGACTTTGTCTCTTGTACATTGTAATCAATACAATCTTTTGTGCCAATGTATTCAGTAACTGTTGGTGGATTTTCTAGGAAAGAGTTGGCTATGATATAAATAAAATATTTTTTTCAATGTGGCATAATAATTTTACTTTCTGTTTCAGAAAGTAAAATTATTATAATTCCACTGTACTACATGTGCTTGTATATTTTTCTTATTTATTTTTATCATGATAATGTTTTTAATACAAGAAAGACAAAAGATGAACACTAAGTAAAATCCATGTTAAAATCAAAGTATAAGAACAACTTTTTCAATGCTCCTCTTCATTTGACAGTCACTGTAAAATCTTCAATGATGAGTATAACTCGTTTATCAGTGTGAATGTAAGATGACCAGTACAAATGACTGATTCTCCAAACGTCTTACCAATAAATGCTACATCTCTCCTTGTCTGTGTTTATCTGTTTATCACATAGGATTAATAGGTACACCAATATTTATATATTTATTACAGAGGAATTTTGTTTATAATAGCATACACCTGTGTTTATCTGTTTATTACAAAGGATTTACAAATTATAACATAGAGGGGGCTGTCGTGGCCATGATTGTATGGTAGTTGGATTTACAACTACCTATGCAATTGGTGCCTATCACCACTGATGTTGTGAGTTCGAATCTCGATCAGGGTGGGGTGTACAACATTATGTGATAAAGTTTGTCAGTGACTTGTGACAGGTTGGTGGTTTCTTCTGGTCCTCTGATTTCATCCACCAATAAAACTGACCGCCACGATATAACTAAAATATTGTTGATAGTGGCATTAAATACCATCAAACAAACAATATAGCAATATAACATACATTTCTGTTTATCTTTTTATTACAGAGGATTTACATATTATAAGATGAGTAATTTAGACAACAGAATATCTAATGCTGATCAGTTATTAACACAAGATGTAGAAAAATTCTGTGATGCTGTTGGTGAATTATACTCTAATCTGAGTAAGGTGAGTTGATTTATTTTCTTGGTGGAGGATATTGACATAATTTGTTCCACCATCACTGAACAAAGGAAATGAAGGTGAACAAGTGACTGAAGGAAATATGCCAGTCAACCTGATTGTTATATACCCAATCATTCTACAAATCAAAACCACTCTTACATCTACCAATCAAAATGTTTGTTATAAGTTAGCAAGAAAAGATATGTATGTAAATGAGCATGAGAGATTATCCAACATTACACTTAGACACAAATTAAAGCAAAGGAACAGTGCTTTTATTGCTGTTCTGCATTTCAAATTTACAGTAGGGTCTTCAACAATGAGCTTAATTCATAGCCTAAGATGAGCTTGAAACAGCCCCTAGCCTGAGTGTGAAACAGCTCCTAGCCTGAGTGTGAAACAACCCCTAACCTGAGTGTGAAACAACCCCTAACCTGAGAGTGAAACAACCCCTAGCCTGAGTGAAACATCCCCTAGCCTGAGTGTGAAACAACCCCTAGCCTGAGTGTGAAACACCCCCTAGCCTGAGTGTGAAACAACCCCTAGCCTGAGTGTGAAACATCCCCTAGCCTGAGTGTGAAACAACCCCTAACCTCAGTGTGAAACAACCCCTAACCTGAGAGTGAAACATCCCCTAGCCTGAGTGTGAAACAACCCCTAGCCTGAGTGTGAAATAGCCTGAGTGTGAAACAGCTCCTAGCCTGAGTGTGAAACAACCCCTAACCTGAGTGTGAAACAACCCCTAACCTGAGAGTGAAACAACCCATAGCCTGAGTGTGAAACATCCCCTAGCTTGAGTGTGAAACAACCCCTAACCTGAGTGTGAAACAACCCCTAACCTGAGTGTGAAACAGCCCCTAGCCTGAGTGTGAAACAGCTCCTAGCCTGAGTGAAACAGCCCCTAGCCTGAGTGTGAAACAGCTCCTAGCCTGAGTGAAACAGCCCCTAGCCTGAGTGTGAAGCAGTCCCTAGCCTGAGTGTGAAACAGCTCCTAGCCTGAGTGTGAAACAGCCCTTAGCCTGAGTGTAAAACAGCCCCTAGCCTGAGTGTGAAACAGCCCCTAGCCTGAGTGTGAAACAGCTCCTAGCCTGAGTATGAAACAGCCCCTAGCCTGAGTGTGAAGCAACCCCTAGCCTGAGTGTGAAACAGCTCCTAGCCTGAGTGTGAAACAACCCCTAGCCTGAGTATGAAACAGCCCCTAGCCTGAGTGTGAAGCAACCCCTAGCCTGAGTGTGAAACAGCTCCTAGCCTGAGTGTGAAACAGCCCCTAGTCTGAGTGTGAAACAGCCCCCCCTAGCCTGAAGTTAAACTATACTCTTTACTTCTGTCAATAAATGCTACATCTGGGTATCTTTATTGTTTAGATGTCATTTGGTGGATATTTTTTTATTACACAGATGTTGGGCTATCAAGAAGAAAACAAAACACAGGGGAAGTAATCTTGCAAAAACAATCATCATTATTCTCGACATGACTTTACAAATATTATCATCATTGTGTTCGACATGACTTTACAAAAACTATCATCATTGTGCTCGACATCACTTTACAAATACTATCATCATTGTGCTCGACATCACTTTACAAATACTATCATCATTGTGCTCGACATCACTTTACAAAAACTATCATCATTGTGCTCGACATCACTTTACAAAAACTATCATCATTGTGATCGACATCACTTTACAAATACTGTCATCATTGTGCTCGACATCACTTTACAAAAACTATCATCATTGTGCTCGACATCACTTTACAAAAACTATCATCATTGTGCTCGACATCACTTTACAAAAACTGTCATCATTGTGCTCGACATCACTTTACAAATACTATCATCATTGTGCTCGACATCACTTTACAAATACTATCATCATTGTGCTCGACATCACTTTACAAAAACTATCATCATTGTGATCGACATCACTTTACAAATACTATCATCATTGTGTTCGACATGACTTTACAAAAACTATCATCATTGTGTTCGACATGACTTTACAAAAACTATCATCAGTGTGCTCGACATCACTTTACAAAAACTATCATCATTGTGCTCGACATCACTTTACAAATACTGTCATCATTGTGCTCGACATCACTTTACAAAAACTGTCATCATTGTGCTCGACATCACTTTACAAATACTATCATCATTGTGCTCGACATCACTTTACAAAAACTATCATCATTGTGCTCGACATCACTTTACAAAAACTGTCATCATTGTGCTCGACATCACTTTACAAATACTATCATCATTGTGCTCGACATCACTTTACAAAAACTATCATCATTGTGCTCGACATCACTTTACAAAAACTGTCATCATTGTGCTCGACATCACTTTACAAATACTGTCATCATTGTGCTCGACATCACTTTACAAATACTGTCATCATTGTGCTCGACATCACTTTACAAAAACTATCATCATTGTGCTCAACATCACTTTACAAATACTATCATTATTGTGCTCGACATCACTTTACAAAAACTATCATCATTGTGCTCGACATCACTTTACAAAAACTGTCATCATTGTGCTCGACATCACTTTACAAATACTATCATCATTGTGCTCGACATCACTTTACAAAAACTATCATCATTGTGCTCGACATCACTTTACAAAAACTGTCATCATTGTGCTCGACATCACTTTACAAATACTATCATCATTGTGCTCGACATCACTTTACAAATACTATCATCATTGTGCTCGACATCACTTTACAAATACTATCATCATTGTGATCGACATCACTTTACAAATACTATCATCATTGTGATCGACATCACTTTACAAATACTATCATCATTGTGTTCGACATGACTTTACAAAAACTATCATCATTGTGTTCGACATGACTTTACAAAAACTATCATCAGTGTGCTCGACATCACTTTACAAAAACTATCATCATTGTGCTCGACATCACTTTACAAATACTGTCATCATTGTGCTCGACATCACTTTACAAAAACTGTCATCATTGTGCTCGACATCACTTTACAAATACTATCATCATTGTGCTCGACATCACTTTACAAATACTATCATCATTGTGCTCGACATCACTTTACAAATACTATCATCATTGTGCTCGACATCACTTTACAAAAACTATCATCATTGTGATCGACATCACTTTACAAATACTATCATCATTGTGCTCGACATCACTTTACAAATACTATCATCATTGTGCTCGACATCACTTTACAAATACTATCATCATTGTGCTCGACATCACTTTACAAAAACTATCATCATTGTGCTCGACATCACTTTACAAATACTATCATCATTGTGCTCGACATCACTTTACAAAAACTATCATCATTGTGCTCGACATCACTTTACAAATACTATCATCATTGTGCTCGACATCACTTTACAAATATTATCATTATTGTGCTCGACATCACTTTACAAATACTATCATCATTGTGCTCGACATCACTTTACAAATACTGTCATCATTGTGCTCGACATCACTTTACAAATACTATCATCATTGTGATCGACATCACTTTACAAATACTATCATCATTGTGATCGACATCACTTTACAAATACTATCATCATTGTGCTCGACATCACTTTACAAATACTATCATCATTGTGATCGACATCACTTTACAAATACTATCATCATTGTGCTCGACATCACTTTACAAATACTATCATCATTGTGCTCGACATCACTTTACAAAAACTATCATCAGTGTGCTCGACATCACTTTACAAATACTGTCATCATTGTGCTCAACATCACTTTACAAAAACTGTCATCATTGTGCTCGACATCACTTTACAAATACTATCATCATTGTGCTCGACATCACTTTACAAATACTATCATCATTGTGCTCGACATCACTTTACAAATACTATCATCATTGTGCTCGACATCACTTTACAAATTCTATCATCATTGTGCTCGACATCACTTTACAAATACTATCATCATTGTGCTCGACATCACTTTACAAATACTATCATCATTGTGCTCGACATCACTTTACAAATACTATCATCAGTGTGCTCGACATCACTTTACAAATACTGTCATCATTGTGCTCAACATCACTTTACAAAAACTGTCATCATTGTGCTCGACATCACTTTACAAATACTATCATCATTGTGCTCGACATCACTTTACAAATACTATCATCATTGTGCTCGACATCACTTTACAAATACTATCATCATTGTGCTCGACATCACTTTACAAATTCTATCATCATTGTGCTCGACATCACTTTACAAATACTATCATCATTGTGCTCGACATCACTTTACAAATACTATCATCATTGTGCTCGACATCACTTTACAAATACTATCATCATTGTGCTCGACATCACTTTACAAATACTATCATCAATGTGCTCGACATCACTTTACAAATACTGTCATCATTGTGCTCAACATCACTTTACAAATACAAGAAAAATCCCATTAGGTAAATAGTAAGAAAACTAAGCATGTTTATAATATTAATTTATACATTTTGTACTTCTTTTACTATATCATGAAAGTGTGTAATTGTTTCCTTGCATCTGATGTTTTAAATAAAATAAATTATTCCAAAGTATGGTTTTGTTCATGTATTTAAGAAGTAATCAGCAAAAACAGGTAACTTGTCATTCGGTGAAAACTATATTCTTAAACTATGACCTAACTTACAGTTCTTTATTTTCAGCCTTTACTTGATGTAGGATTATACACAATTAAATTAACAGGCAGTATAGGGTGGCAGGTAAGATATCTAGAATCTCAGTATAGGGTGGCAGGTAAGATATCTAGAATCTATAATTGTCTTCAGTAATGTTCTATCAGATGAAAATTCCTGATCTCGGCACTGTAGGTTTTAAAGGGATATTGTCTACCAGCTGCGTAATTTTTTCATACCCAAAATTATTGTCGATTTCCATACTGACCTTCATAAAATGAAGATTAACACCGAGTTATGCTGCAAAAGATACGATTTTTTGACAAAAAAGACCCAAAACTATCGTTATTGTAATTATTGTCCGGATGACAATATTCAAATCTATTCATATGATCTTCTATGTGAACACGTCTTGAGCGTGCGCACTGTTTATAAACAATAAACAACATGTCGGAAGAGAAAGGTCAACACGTGGAAGAAAGCGTACTTTGACGGATTCAGAGATAAAGAGGAATAGAAGTGAAGTATCTTCCAAATGGAACAAATGCAGGATATATGTAGGGGATCAGTTGGACCGTTGCCGTTGGATGGAGCGAACTCAAGGAAGTGCTACTCGTCAAATCTCACGCTGAAGTGGCAAAGATTTTGCTTGATTATTGTTGATAGGTAAGCCGACCATGTTGCCTTCTTTTCTCAATCGTTTTTCATATTTTATGAATTTATGATGATGCCTATGATCATTTTCGATAGATATTATTCAATATATGTAATTTTGCACCTGGCAACAGCAAATTATTGTCAATGAGTAGCATAAAACGGCCGTATTTGCGAGGTAAACAAACACAAATTTTAAGAGGCCAGCAAAGGGGAAATGGGAGTGCAAAAATGATATCAATACAGTTTATTATTTTTTCGACCAGCAAATATTGAAATGAGCCGATTTTTGATTATTATTATTATCAATTTAAATAAAAATATCGAATCAATTCATTTTTAATGCAAGAATTAAAACTGTACATGGCTTATATGAAAACCCTATAAAGTTCTTTTTATTCAAGCAAATTTATTTCTTTGATATTCTAAATATATTACATATAATTAGACTTTTAATTTTATCAAATTTCAACAACTTGGACATAAAACTTAGTTTTGGGAATCAAAAGTATATACCTTACTTTCTGCGAATTATCACTATAATGGAAAAATCGGTACATGCATGTATTTTTCAAATAAAAGCTTGTTATTTAAAGAAGCTTCATTACAATTGCACTTTTAGTTTGGATCCTGTAAGTATAATATATAAACAAGGTTTTGAAGAAATGATATGAATATCCATTGAAATTTTCATGTTTCAGAACTTTTTTTATATATGACTACAAAATTTTACTGAATGTCCTAAAATGCATATTTTAGACCATGGCTAAATGAAAATCATGTTCAATTCCTTTATGCAAACAAGTTTATATCTTGGGTACTGGAAGTACATTACATAAATAAGGTTTTAAGTACTATTCAACAAGTTTGAACATAAAGCTTTGTTATGGGAGCCAAAATTATATCTTCGTGTCTGTGAATTATCACCATAGTGGAAAATCAGTATGTATCTTTTATATAAAAAGCTTTCCATTTAAATAAGTGTCATTTCAGTAGCATTTTTAGTTTGGATCCTGTAAGTATGATACATAAACAAGGTTTTTAAAAAGTAATATGAAGATCCATAGAAATTTGCAAGTTTCAGAAACTTTTCTATATGTGACTATAAAATTTTACTGAAATGTCCTGAACTGCATATTTTAGACTATGGCTAAATGAAAATCATTTTCAATTTCTTTATGCAAACCAAGTTTATTTCTTGACTATTATAAAAACATTACATTAATTAGTTTTTTACTACATTTCAACAATTTTGGACATAATTTTTAGTTCAGGGAGCCAAAATTATACTTACTATCTTAGAATTATCAACATAGACATGATAGAGGGAAATCAATATGTATTTTTCATATAAAGGCTTTCTATTTAAAGAAATGTCATTTGAACTGCTTTTTATCCCCTCGCCAACGAAGTTGTGAAGGGATATAGTAACGCTACCGTCCGTCCGTCCCATCTTGTGAACACTCTAGAATCAACATCCTTCAATGGATTTTGACCAAACTTGTTACATACTTAGTCCTTAAGAGAATCTGGAACCCTATTGATTTTCAAAGTCAAAGGTCAAGGTCACCAGGTCAAATATTTAGGCATGGGGATATGCCACGCTTTGCCCTTGTTTAGTTTGGATCTTGAAAGTATGATAAGAAATAATGTGAAGATCCATAGCAATTTGCATGTTTCACAGTGTGTGAATTTAACAGTAGACCGATGGCCCATGTCTGTGTTAAACATGCAGGTTTTTGTAAAATTATCTTATTTTTTTAGGCAAATTACTTCAAAAGCTGGTAATTTCAGACAAATGTGATTTTGTAGTGATTGATATTTGTACTTTTGATTTAGATATTCTGACCAAGGTATTTCTGGAGTAGAAGAAATGAGCAGCCATCACATTTCAACGAAATGGATGAAACTGGAGAAATCGAGTTCATTTGTGAACCCATTTGAGTATGTTCATTTTGTTAAAGATTAGACATATTCTACATTATCTTTATAGGTAACATTGTCAATATTGTTCAACACAGTCACTTGTATAACAGTTTCCTATTAATTATTGTGGCTTGCATAGTGATACTACTAGTAGCTATATTATATAGGGATCATGTTGGCTTCTGCGTCATCGTTACATTTTCATCCATCCACAAGCTGAAATGGCCAGTCCTCCTTAGCTACTTATGGGAATGAAACCAAACTTGGACAGAATTGACGCACGTCTGGCACACCAAATTTTTGCCTTGAACTTTGATGTAATTTTGTCTCTTTGTATTGGGTTGTGTAGATGTGTGCTGGATACATGTATTTAGATTATAGATTTAATATTATTTTGGAAAGCTTTTTCGTTATACAGCTGCACATCTGAACCATATCACAAAATTTGTTTCGATATTATACACATACACTGTAATAAACAATTATTTTTTATTCTTACAGTCTCTCAATAGATATTACTGAAGAGGGCAGTGATGTTGGTGATGATTCTGACGAAGATTTTGAACCTAGCCTCAACTTCACTCTTAAGGTTTGTCATGTTAAATTCATATGTTTCAGTTGTAACTTACATACTTGAAATTTTGTCCTTATAACAGAACCATGCATGATCATATGTCATAGGAAATTTATTATACCCCCGCTCCACCGGAAGGGGGGGTATACTGTTTTACCTCTGTCCGTCCGTTCGTCCCAAGATGTTCATAACATTTTTCTCTGTAATTATTTGTGGCAGCAATCTGATATTTGGTCATAGGCTTCAGAAGGGTCAATCAAAAGTCGCAAACCCGCTGCGTTGTCCATGGTCAAGTCCGGTAGAAGTCACATCCGATGAAGGGAAAGACATCAACAACAAATGAAGATCAGTTCTGATTTGGGTAACAGACACCCTGTAATCGTTAACCAGCTCGTGATGCCTGCCGTAGAACTTCTTGAGGGATGACCACAACCTAAAAGCTGTCTACAAATCACTCAAATCCTTCATAAAGTGGACTTGTAATGATATGTTTAGTTGCTCATTCACTATACATTCAAGATATTCATCTTGAATTGAAAGTTAGGGCTCCATAGATCATAATCTCAATTCTATTGTTTTATTCTTGTGAATTACATTGTATGTATTTTTCTACCTCAGATGGCAGAGAAGTTACAACAAAAAGACAGCTAGATGGTCTGTGCAGCCTGTTAAAGCTGACAAGTCATATTCCTATGTTCCAAGACTATTAATGGTCATCATTTGTATGAGACTGCAAGATAATGAAGGAATGAATCAACGTGTGCAGATGGAAGTAGATGATCCCAGAAGATTCTCGGTCCATCTTGCACCAATTCCACAACCTCCAACTCAGGATAATATTGTAACATCTCAGAAATCCATATTTGAAGACCAAGACAAAACAATTGACTATATTGTCGCATAAAATAAATTTAGATTGTCACTCTTTGTTTTTACTGGTCTAACAGAAGTTCTGCACATTTAGAGTGGAAAAGTACCTAAGTCAGGATAATGGGCATTACAAATTGTCCAATGCACAATAATGATAGTGTGTTGGTCTAGTTAGTACAAACCAGGACAACTTTTTAGGAACTCGCAAGAAACATCTCTGCCAAGTTTGGTTAAATTCTGTTCGGCTGTTCTCAAGAAGAAGATGAAAATGTTGTTTCCCATAGGGTTTCAGTGCAAACTTTGACCTCTGCTGGTGGCCATTTTGAATTTTCAAATGGCGCAAACAGTAACAACACATGTTAAAGACATTCATAGGAACATATACACCAGATTTCAATTCAATCCCTTCAGCGGTTCCTGAGAAGAAGTTTCTTGAAAATCGACCAATCAGAATTTTCAAAGTCACATGGTGGCCATGTTTTTTGACAAATCTGTACAAAAGTAACAACTCTTGTGTAGGACCTCATAGAAAACATCTCTGCCAAGTTTGTTTTTGAATTATATAAAAGACTGTCAGTCCATTTTAGAAGAAATTGTCAGTGCTGATAGAACTAAAAATAATAATAAGATGGCAAAACTTTTAAATTAAATTTACAATTCCAACTGACCAACTTGTGAAATTAACAACTCATTAAGGTTGATTTATTTTTTATTTTTGGTGTTTCAGCAATATTTCAGCTATATCATGGCGACCAGTTTTAGTTGTGGAGGAAGCCAGAGTACCCGGACAACCACCGACCATAGGGAAGCAACTGGTAAACTTTATCATTAGGGTATATGGGATAAAATACAAAATATTTCATGAACAAGTTTTAATTAAATCGTCTAGGAATGAAACCCTTGTATTGTCCATATGGATCAGGATACGTGTCCCTAATTTTCCAAGTACAACAGCTTGGGATCACACGTCTGACCCCAGCTCCAAGTCGGCCATGTGCCCAAATGGTATACTGGCGGTAGGCTGCAAACCTATTGGATCTGTTGTAATCCTCGTCATGGGGCATTACTACAAGTTCCTCTCGAAACATTATAGCAACCCCCAACAATGCCTCATCAAGGACAATCCATCAAAGTCCTGTAATAAAGACAAGAGATTTAATAAAAACAGAGTAAAGACAGATGGTTATACATTCATCTAGAAAAATGAGCTCTATTTAAAAAAAATATATAAATCATTATAAGTGAAATAGTTTGCACAAATTCAGTTTAGAGAAATAAAAAAAAGTCTTATTTTGGAAGGAAAGATTTTCTCGTGGGACTTTCTTATGACCACAGTTTTATTTCCTTTTTTTGTTGGTTTATGGGAGAACCATTTTGGTCTTGCAAATTTTTTTTTATCAATTTACCCCTCAAGCTATTCAATTTTAATTTTATATGGTTTTTTCCTAAAAAAAAATTTTTGATTCTGAATCTTGAAGAAAAAAATGTGGCTGGACAGGAGAGAAAAAAAAATATTGCGACTTGACATTTTGAAGAAAAAAAATTATTCCAGCACTTCGCCAATCTAATTAAAATTAGATCTACACACTTGCTCCCTATTTTCTACACGAGCGACCCAAAAAAAAGATAGAAAATAGGGAGCAAGTGTGTAGATCTAATTATACCCCCGCTGCCCGAAGGGGGGTATACTGTTTTACCTCTGTCTGTCTGTCCGTCCGTCCGTCCTTCCAAGATATTTTTCTCAGCAACTTGATAGCAGAAATCTGATATTTGGTCACAAGTTTCATACAGGTACCCCATATCGTGGGAAGTGTTTTTGGACCTGTCTGATTCCTACTTCCTGTTTGCCGACTTAGTTGGTTTTTTATACACATTGAACATATATGCACATTTTTCTCAACAACTATTGATGGCAGAAATCTGGTCACAAGCTTCATATAGGTACCCCATATCATGGGAAGTGGCAGGGGTATCATAAGTGAGCATTAGCTCACAGTTCACCTTGTTTTAATTAGATTGGCACTTCGCCAAGAAGTAAGGTCTCTTTTGTTTCTAATCCAGCCCAAATTTCTCTGAAACATTCCAGTCAATTAACAAATAAAACAACACTGGCTACGTCATTTGTTTTCATCAGACATGTATTTCACTGTGTTCTACATGTATGTCTCTGTTTTCATATTATCGGTAAAACTGGCTAAAATAAATTGATTTAACATGTGTATCAAAATCTCGGGGAACAACTTTATAACTTATATGAGGAAAAAAACTAATTTAGTTATTTTTAAGGCCGGCAAAAATTTCCGATCGAAAATATGTAGTTGCTATAAAACAATTTGTCCCCATGGGGTGCCTCCTGGCATGTTTTCAATGGTTATCGTGGAAATATCGACTGAATCTGTTAAGGCATGTAGTTTTCATCAAAGAAAATCTATTCCTGATACAGAAATTATTTATTCTACGTCTTTAGGGTACATTCGGTTCGCAAATAGCTTTTTTCCTCAACTTTTATAGAAACTTACCTCAATATCCATGCTGCAGCATCCGGGCTACTGGCATAAAAATAGATAAGTAAATAGAGTTGGCCTCGCCCAGGTCAGTGCATAATTAATTAGCTTCCGGTAACGATGGTCAGCTTTTTTAGTCGAAAAAACAACGTTTCGATGCGTATTCGTCAATAATTCGGTGTTTAATCTTCATTTTATGAAGGTCGGTACGGAAATCGACAATAATTTTGGGTATGAAAAAATTACGCAGCTGGTAGACAATATCCCTTTAAGAATAACAAACTCAAATACATTCGTTTAAAATGAAAGTGAAAGTGAGTCTTATGGATGTTCTTAGAAATGATGACCAGGATCTAAAATTAAATCAATGTAATTTCTGTGAACCAGAATGAGGTCATAAAAATGTCATATTTCATGTTTCAATGAGGAAGTATTATTAAAACAAATTTGTGCTTTCATCAGATAAAGAATTGAAATTTGCAGAATTGATATAAATGTATTATGGATTATTGTTGTTTAATGCCACTTTCTATTATATTCTAGTTATAGGGTTAGGGTGAGGTTATGGTGTTTAATGCCACTTTTTACAATATTTCTAGTTTTATTGGTGGAGGAAGCCAGAATACCTTGAGAAAACCACTGACTTGCCACAAGTAACTGACAATTATATCACATTGAGTTATGTTGAGTACACATTACCACAAAGTGTGATTCAGCCTCATGAACAATAGTGATGATGGCCACCGATTATTTTGGTAGATGTGACTCCAACCATATGATTATGTTAATGTAGTGCCCTTGGGAATCATGTGTGTTTATACAAGTAATACATTGACTGATACAGCATCAAGAAAAATGTCAGATCTATATTATTTATATTGTAAATTCTTGAATATTGTATTACTTGTATTGTAGGGTTCCGTTACAATTCTTGAATATTGTATTATTATTTATATTGTAGGGTCCTGCTACAATGCCTGGATATTGTATTATTATTTGTATTGTAGGGTCCTGCTACAATGCTTGGATATTTAGCAGTCTCTGGTCTTATCCTAACAAGGTAACAACAAGCCAATAATTCTATGATAATTCTAGTCTACCATCCACCTTAATACTATGGTATTGTTTACCATCAGGAAAAAAATCACTGTCATTTATGAAAAGAAAGTTTCTATCAGTGATAGTGAAAAACTCCACTAATATCAACAATAGGCACAACCACCTCTCACCTCAAATCAATGAACTCAAAAAAGACCATGATATCTTGATATCTAGAATTAACTCTAAAGTGGAGCATGATAAGGTCCATAAACATTATTATTGCTGTATATTCAAAGACTGACACAAATATTACTCAATCGCCTTCGAATGAAGAGTAGTTAACTAAACCAACATTAGTATATTTTTATTGAATTACTTATTTTCAAAGTTTTATGAGTTTTTGGGAAACAGGTTGATGATCATTCATGTAAGATTGTACTTGTTTGTGAATCATATGTTCTTTTGTATCTTGTTATATTCATATATATTTACCTGTAAGTTATGTTTAAACTTATCATGCATTGTCTGATCAAAGTTATCAGTGACTTTCTTTGCTTTAATGAATTTATTTTATGTTTTAACAGATTACGTCGCCCTATTGGAAAGTTTACAGTACAAGAACAAAAACTGGAAGGAGACTACAGATATGTTAACTCAAGATTGATAACAAATAGGTCAGTATCTTACCTCGGACAAATAGGTCAGTGTCTTATCCAGGACAAATAGGTCAGTGTGTTACCCAGGATTAATAGATCAGTGTCTTTCTCATAACAAATAGGTCAGTGTCTTTCCCAGGACTAATAGGCCAGTGTCTTACTCAGGACAAATATATCAGTGTCTTCTCATAACAAATAGGTCAATATATTTTGCATAGCAAATAGGTCATTGTTTTCCGATAACAAATAGGTCAGTTCTTTCCCATGACAAATTATAGGTCATCATCTTTCCCATAATAAATAGGTCAGTGTCTTTCTCATAACAAATAGGCTGATGTCTTTCTCATAACAAATAGGTCAGTGTCTTTCCAATAACAAATAGGACATCAGTGTCTTTCCCATAACAAATAGGTCAGTGTCTTTCCCATAGCAAATATGTCATTGTCTTTCCCATAGCAAATAGGTCAGTGTCTTTCCCATAACAAATAGGTCAGTGTCTTTTCCATAATAAATATGTCAGTGTCTTTCCCATAACAAATATGTCAGTGTCTTTTCCATAACAAATAGGTCAGTGTCTTTCCCATAACAAATAGGTCAGTGTCTTTCCCATAACGAATAGGTCAGTGTCTTTTCCATAATAAATATGTCACTGTCTTTCCCATAACAAATAGATCAGTGTCTTTCCCATAACAAATAGGTCAGTGTCTTTCCCATAACAAATAGGTCAGTGTCTTTCCCATAACAAATAGGTCAGTGTCTTTTCCATAACTAATAGGTCAGTGTCTTTTCCATAACAAATAGGTCAGTGTCTTTTCCATAACAAATAGGTCATTGTCTCCCATAACAAATAGGTCAGTATCTTTCCCATAACAAATAGGTCAGTGTCTTTCCCATAACAAATAGGTCAGTGTCTTCACATAGCAAATAGGTCAGTGTCTTTCCCATAACAAATATGTCAGTGTCTCTTCCATAACAAATAGATCAGTGTCTTTCCCATAACAAATAGGTCAGTGTCTTTTCCATAACAAATAGGTCAGTGTCTTTTCCATAACAAATAGGTCAGTGTCTTTCCCATAACAAATAGGTCAGTGTCTTCACATAGCAAATAGGTCAGTGTCTTTTCCATAGCAAATATGTCAGTGTCTCTTCCATAACAAATAGGTCGGTGTCTTTCCCATAACAGATAGGTCAGTGTCTTTCCCATAACAAATAGGTCAGTGTCTTTTCCATAACAAATAGGTCAGTGTCTTTCCCATAGCAAATAGGTCAGTGTCTTCACATAGCAAATAGGTCAGTGTCTTCACATATCAAATAGGTCAGTGTCTTTCCCATAGCAAATATATCAGTGTCTTTTCCATAACAAATAGGTCAGTGTCTTTCCCATAACAAATAGGTCAGTGTCTTTCTCATAACAAATAGGTCAGTGTCTTTTCCATAACAAATATGTCAGTGTCTTTTCCATAGCAAATATGTCAGTGTCTTTTCCATAACAAATAGGTCAGTGTCTTTCCCATAACAAATATGTCAGTGTCTTTTCCATAACTAATAGGTCAGTGTCTTTCCCATAGCAAATAGGTCAGTATCTTTTCCATAACAAATAGGTCAGTGTCTTTCCCATAACAAATAGGTCAGTGTCTTCCCATAACAAATAGAATAGGTCATTATCTTTCTGAAAACAAATAGGTCAGTGTCTTTCTCATAGCAAATTCAAAGGTTTTTTTTGGTTTTATTTACGAAGATATATACATAATAAAAACACAATTATAGTTTGACAAATTTGAATTCAAGACGTTGAACAAAGTGAAAATCAACATTTATCGAACAGAATTTTAGGAAAGCAGATATTCTCCTGTAATGTAACGTTATGAAAAGACTTGGTTAAGAAACTTAGCATGAAGTACTAACTGTGAGACTTATTGATGGTCTTGTTGACAAACAATGTGTATGGTAATGTTAATGGCATTTAACTTTCTGAGAGACATATACAAATGAAGATATACAAATATTGTCTAAATATAGAATTATTTCTTTTATCAATACTGATGTTTTGGTTCTATCCAGAGTTTATACTGATATACCAGTGACCGAAATATCAAAATTAGTATGATAATACTAAGTGCTGTAGTCGTGGTCATACTTATGTATTCCTTGTATGAATATTGAATTGTGATGATAAAGTTTCAAATTATGAGGGGTTTTTTTGCAGTGAAGAAATAGCTTTTTATCAAGGAAACAAAAGAGAACAGGCCACTATCTTAGCTACATTTAATAGATTGGTATGTACAAAAATTAAACCTCTTATTAAAGATATTAATGTCTAGATTAAAATATGTTTGATTAATTATTGCTTAATATCCAGTGAGCAGTATTTCAATTATATTTACGACAAGAATTGTGTTTGTAACATATTGGCAATTAAAAATTGGCATGAGGATGAGAAAATATATTACAAGATAGATATTGTATTACAACAGTGACATTACTCTGATCCACCATAATCTGTCAAAACACAAAGTGGGAATAATAAGGTTCTAAGGCATCAGTTACTTATCATTGATGACAGTGAAAAGTAGTTTGAAGATACCAAAGGAGTAATCAGAATCTGTAAATCTAAGAATGATAGACAACAACAATGGACAAAAGAACAACAACAAATGATCTACAAAACACTACACAGAAAGATTGAGCAACACAATCCCCTCTAAAACAGGGGTTAATATCAGGTGCTTTGGAAGGGTAAGGAGTTCCAGCTCCACTAGTAGCACCCATCGTGTTACTTTTTGTTGCAAGCCCAGTTATAAGTCATGACTGAAATCAACAATAATAGTGCTGCTCTTTAATTACTTTAAATATATATATTATAAGAAGCCTTATTTTAGGCCAGTCAAGGTTTTTTTTGAATGAATAATAATATCATCTTAAGTCCCTCTATATTTAATTAACTTGGTTTAAACATTTAAGTAACAATTCAGTTGTGTATTTTTTTTTCATAGGTTCGACATTTAAGGAACTTCATTATATTCAGAATGCAGATGGGATTTGTAGATAATATTATTGCCAAATGTAAGTACATTTTTATATAATTACTTAGTTCCATTATCATAAAAAAAAAGTCATGAATGACCATCAATGTGCACTTTTTATTTGACCAGTCAATTCGCATTGACTAATGTTTTGTTATATACGGCCACAAATTGAAAAATAGTTTTTTCTGATACCCCTTTCACATGTTTTACCTGTAAAGCTTTGGTAAACTAGTTGTAAATCAGTTCACTTCCTGTTTTAGACAGAAAATATCAATAGGGCAAATAAGGGATACTTGTATAATTTTCCTATCTATTATGAAAAAAATGTGATTTTTCTGAAGAATAGTTACAATACATGTATTAGTAAGTATAAAGGTTATATGTATTCCACATAAAACTGGGCTAAGGTTTGTAAACTTTGTCTGTGTCGCAGTTTCTAAGCCTTGTACATATAATCTTTATATTTTAAGACGACTTACTAATATTGTATATAGCTCATGATTTCAGCATGACTACTTTATTGATAATCATACATGGAAATTAGTTATATTGTTATACTCCTTTCTAAGCCACTAAATTATGTAGTCGCCATAGGGATTGAAAAATCTTATTAGGGACACAAAATTTATCAGTAGGTCAAGGAGACAGTGATTAAAAGTTTTAATTTTGACTACCAGGAAATTTCATATTTGTGGTGGAGAAATCAGCATAAAAAACATTTACAATGTAATTGTAATGTCAAAAAATTAAAATGTTTGAAACTGAACGTGGCATTCAATAATAAAAAAAACCAACATTTTAATAACTATGATGGGAAGTTAATAGCTGATTCTTAGCAACAAGAATGCCAGTCCATGCTTGATGCATTTCCAGGCTTTAGAAACACATACAAAAGAATTTTAATTTATATTTTTCATAATGAAGTGTTGAAAACATATATAAAGAATAACAGGAATGAGTAGATGTCTGTGAGACAATATCTCATAAAACACAACCTAACTTGTTTTCATATAAATTGGGGAAAGCAGTCAAAATTGACAGATACATATATTGATAAACTATATACTTGCACAGAGAATTTTCTTATTTTTTAAAGATGTCCTTTCAGATGAGGGACATGCCCCCAAAAATTCTAATGGTGAACTTTCTGATGCTATGTGATTTTTCAATAGCTTGGGCTTCATCCAACTCTAAACCAGGATTCATTTACCCTATCATGTAGCTATGAATAATTTATTGTCTTTAAGATTAAAACTAAAAGAAAAGTTGTGTTGCAATGTGATTTAATTTTTATTCCTAAGATTGTGCATGTTCTTGTATTAAAGTGTAATAATCCAGATGTTATAAATATTATGTATCTTTTTCAGATATAGCAACAGTATTTGGATATTTAGTTGTTAGTCGACCATTTTTAAATTTAGCTGATCCACGTCATATGAATAGTTCTGCTAGTGAAAGATTAGAGGTATGGTTCTACTTAAAATAGGGTTCTAACAACATATATAAAGATAAGTAGTATGTTTTTAAAACATTCCCAATTATATTTAAATGGGAAAACACATATTGAGGAGAAAAGATGAAAAGGGAACAGGACAAAAAAAAACTGACACCCCCCCCAATAATGAAATAATCATGCAATATTACTTTTTTTTTATATTGATGGTGATATTAAAGATATCTTAAAGATCAAAACTCACCCCTATTAAAAAAAAGGGGGGGGGTGGGGAATTAATGCAAAAAATAAAATATGTGTTTTTAGAATATACTCAAGTATTCAATGTTACAAGACATTAATTTTGATGTAAAAATCTTTTTATGGCTAGCCTCATATATTTATACATCATTTATGGTATATGAATACAACAAATAAGTAGAATGACAATGTTTTGTATGAAAATTAATCTTTTTTATTTAATTTGTTTAATTTCATGAAAATCTAGGACTATTACAAAAGTGGTAGAATGTTAGTACGAATGGCTGAAGCTATTGGTAGAATAGTGTTGGCTGGCAGGGACATGACTAGACTTGCAGGGTAAAGTTTAATACCATATAATTTAATTTGATTTGAATACTGCAATCTGATTGGCTGATCCACGTGGAGGAAATTTTGGTTATACTTGATAACCTGGGTTAGTATTGTGACGTCACCAACATATTCATTTGCCAACGACAAATTCAAATAGTCACATGAAATAATCGTAATTAAAATCGAGGAATCATTAAATTTTGTTGTAAAAATTACATTATAAGGAATATTTGAAATTTTTGAACAGTTATACTTGTATAACCTGCTTTGGTACAGTTTAAGCTTTTCATAAACTGCTTCGCTGTTTATTAAGCGTAAACTGCCCTTAAATACAAAGCTTTCAATATGTTTTCAAGTGTACCGGTACTTCACTATTTACAGGCAGTACTTTTTCTTCAAAGGACTGGGGGCGAAAAGGGCCAAAATCGACCCCACCTCAGATGTCGATAATTTTTTCTCCAAAATATATTCCCAATATGTGCTTTTCAGAAATAAATACAGATAGTTAATATGTACATCTATTTCCTCACAGCGGACCAACAAAGTTAGGTAATGAAAAGCAACGAACGTCAATTTTTTTTCAGAATACAGAACTTATGGCGTATCATTGTATTCTAATGCATATCTTAGAAAAACACACACAAAAAGAATAAAACTCAATAAACAAAGCATGCAATTGACTTAATATGCAATGTGGTATTGATTTCAGGAGAGAAAAAAAACATGTTCCAAAGCTGTATTATGAAATTAAAGTGAACGAATAGTAATATCGCAACATCGCCCATTTTCAACGGTTTGTTTCACGTGATAAAATCTCTCATTATTTTGATCGCTTCATTTGTTAGAGGTTATATTATGATGCTGAAATTGCTTAAAATGATCGCAAGAAATCTGATCTAAAAATGTCATCTTTAAATGTAAGAACTACGTACCACATCTATTATTTCACGTTGAAAATGTCTTTTTTCGTAATTCATTTTTTCGTCACGTTAAAAAAGCATTTAATTGTAATACTTGTTCGCAAGCTCGTACAATATGACATACTGCTCGGGACAATATTCCTCAATATTAGTGCAATAACCCTATAATATCATGGCGGTCAGTTTTATTGATGGAGGTACCCGGAGAAAACCACTAACATGCCACAAGTCACTGACAAACTTTATCGCATAATGTTGTATCGAGTACACCTCGCCATGAACGGGATGCGAACTCACAACGTTAGTGGTGATAGGCACTGATTGCACATGTAGTTGTAAACCCAACTATCATATGATCATGACCACGACGGCCCCTCTACTTTTATATATTACATCAGTTATACATCAAGTCATTAGTTATTATTATTTCTCAGTTACTGCTGGTCAGTTTAGCTTTGGATAATTGTCAGTTGTTTTATGTCGTTATCTCAATGTACAACCAATTAGTTTTTAATCAGTTTGAAAGTGCTTTAAACAACATGAACTTCAGATAATTTTGTCCCTTTTTGACTACCTAGAACTTTAACGTCCTTGACTCCCCAGACAGATCTCTCGCAGATGTATGAATGGCCATGTTACTTGATACCCTTCGAAACTTTAATGCTGAAAGGGATAGCAAAGTATGTGTATGATTGAGGTTATTTTCTGGACATTTATTCATCATGAATTATTTGTTGTTTTTCGAATCCAAGTTGACTTGCACATGTCTGTGTATAAGTTGGATAGTCGTTTATCGCGCGACCTTAAGTAGGATTTCACGAGTCTCCTTCCACTTAAAGATCTCTCACTTGTTGTTGATGACACCGATAGTATTAGTAAGATACTGTTGATGCTGTATAAGTCACGGTTTGTTGCAGATAGAGTGTCAAGTAGTATCTCTGGCTTATCATTTACAAGAGCCCACCTAAAAACTTCATCCACAAAATCATGGAAGATATCTACATGTGTATTCCAGTAGGAAAGTGGAGGATTGCTGTATATAAAAAAAATTGTCAAATTTATGTATAGGCACATGACTACTTGAACCTAAGGTAGCTCCGCCCCTGAAGATGGATAAACTTATGTGCTAAATTGATGCCGACGATTTATTTGTGGGCGGGTATCTTTTACGTGGTCACCAGAAAATACACCAATTGAAATCATGCTCTGGTTTGAATAGCACGACAACCCAAAAGAAAAAGGTCCATTCAATAAACAATTACATGCATCGCAGACGCACTGTCATTTGAACTCAAAGGAATGGAACACATTCTGAAGTGGCTAATAAATCACAATATCCGATGATAACCGGAGCTACTCTAAATGAATGTATCAATATGAAGATCATGAAAACGAGAAAGGACTACAGAGATAATTGGAAGTTCTCTATCTTAAAAGAACATTTCTTTCACTCGCCATTAGAAATCTTATTATTTAATCAAAAAATTTTACATCTATGATCTATACAGATATAGTGAGTCCGCTGGACTTCAATAAATCTCCAGAAAAAAATTCTTAAAAGAATTAAGTGTAAGTAATTTGTAAGTAATATTCCGTCGTCTCCGGGAATCAAATATTTCTTTTTTCTTTTTATCAAATAAATCTAGATTTTTGTATTTATGTTTATGAATTCGAACGTAAGAAGGTTTGTTTGTGGTTGAACAGTTCTAGTTTCTATTTGATTGATACATTTAGAAAAATAAAATGATTAACATATTTTCCCTAGAAAAAAATTCTGTTCCGTTTTTTTTCACATCGTTCCTTCTATGAGCGGGATGATAAACTAACACCATGTCTAAGCTAAATTAAATTCTTGAATAATTATTTAAGGATATATCGGATTGTGCCCAAAAATATCTAAAACTTTGGGATCAAACTTTTTTTTACTTCATTTTAGAAATAGCAGCGATAGGTATTAAAACTATCTCAGTATCCCAGAATAAAATATCTAATCAATAATTTGGGGCATATGGAAAAAACATTTAGGATTAAGTTGTGTTTAATTTATATTTATCTTACATGTATATAACTGTTAATTGGTTACATGCCGACATACCATTGTTTTTTACGACAAAGATAGGAAATAGCGTGCTTCTCAAACCTCGAAACGTCATAGAAGCACTTGTAATATTTGAACATTTTTCTGTTGTTTTTTAAGAAATTTAACACCTCCGCAGTCGTGCACCAAAAAAATACTTTAACAGTATTTGTGTGTTATTAATTTTGATAATCTGTTAAAATATTTTTTTGGTGCACGGCTGCAGAAGTGCTTAATTTCTTCAACCCCCTGTCGAAATATCGGCAAAATTCAACGAAATACAGTAGATAAATGACGTTCTTGATGTCACAATGATGTCAAAAACGTACCGATTTTGTTGGAAACAAGTTTTAACATCAAAAGTATGATGTCGTCTATAAAATAAAAAACATCTACTTTTGATCAAGTATTTTCTAAAATTCATTGAATATGGGGCCATATAAGGCCCTTATAGCCCCCAGTCATTTGAACAATTTTCATGAATATCTTCTCCAGTGGCAAGGCGTATTCAATACAACCCGAGGTTACGAAGTTCATTAGTGACTTACTAAAAGTGACAACTATCATAACTGAAATATTGTCAAAAACACCCAAAATAAGATCCTTCTGTTTGTACTGATTTAATCTTTTATTTATGTTGTTAAACCTATTAACCATGATAATGTACATTATTATATATAATTTGTATCTGTTTTTACAGATTTACAGCTAGAATAACACAATTAAATACAGTATTAGACGATCTGAACAAAGGACAGTATGAACGTACGATGGTTGGTGATCAGAATGGTAAGATACAGTTTCAACCAATCAAATGCTCAGTTTTTGATAATCTGATGCAGTGCAGCTGCAGAAGAAAGAGGAACCTGTTAATGATAATAATATAATTCTGTATCATGTCATTTGTTTTCCCTTGACTGATCTTCATTATAGGATTAAAAACAATTTGTAGGAATTGATAGATGTGTAAATTCAGATGAGTCTCTCCCAAACTGAATAAAGTCCGAAGTTTGTGAGTGAAAGGCAGTGTTTACACATTGATAAACTTTTACAATATCATATTTAGTTCTTATAATTCCAATTCAGATTAATGATAATAAGAGATTATTACATGATATGGGTCGAGGGTTGATACCAGGGACGATATGGAAAATTTCAAGTCATAATCTTTTTATCACATATTTTACATTGACCTTTTCCAAGCATTTACTTTTATATTGCAAAAAGATCTTTGAACTGACAAATTGCGAAAATAAATCCTTAAGAGAGTTGCCTTTGTTCAACTTGCAAATATTTTTGTTTCGAGTCTGGTTTAAAAAATATACCAAACAATGTCGATCTGTACAATGACGTTAGAAACTGTTTGTAAAATCTACCCAAGACGTTGACATTTGAATAGAAATTCTTATTCAACACGAAGTATACATTTGAGCTATTTATTCTGTTTCAAGTTATTTCAACTTTATTCCAATATGTTGAAATGTGTTAATTTGATTGAAATACGATTTTATGCATATCTTTATGCATCATCTTTCCTTGTACTTTGAGATATAATCTTTGATACCACTGCGCAGATACCAGAAGTTGAACTTGGGGGCAAATACGGATATTTGCCCTGAGTGCAAATAACCAACACTGACTCTTAGCTATTATCACATATTTTATTGAAATAACGCCGAATTTGCATGTGTAATAAAAGCATAATTTGCTGCGTGTTATTTGCCTATGGGGCAATAACATTTTACGAGGGCAATGACATGTTATCTGCCATGGCAAAATATGTGATAAATAGATTAATACATTGCCTTTTTAGCTCACCTGACCCAAAGGGTCATGTGAGGTATTGCCATCACATGGCGTCCGTCGTCCGTCCGTTAACTTTTCATATTTTAATCTACTCCTCTGAAACAACTGGACCAAATGGAACCAAACTTGGCAGAAAGCATCTATATAAGGTCATCTATAAAGTTTCTTCATTTCGTCCCATTCCACCAACAAATATGGCCGCCAAGGGCAATTCTTGTTTCTGATTGGCTAATGTTAAAAAAATCTTCTCCTCTGAAACTGCTTGGCCAAATGGAGCCAAACTTGGCAGGAAGCATCTATGTAAGATCCTCTATAAAACTTCTTCATTTAGTTCCATTCGGCCAACAAACATGGCCACTGTTACTAAAAATAGAACATATGGTAAAATTGCACGTTTTTGTTAACAACTCAAAAACCGTTAATAATATCAGAAATCTGACATGGGTAAAAATGATCAGCACAGGAAGATCTAACTACCCTGAAATTTTGAAGAAAATCTGATTACCTATCTTGGAGTTATTGCCCTTTTTTCATCAAATTTTCAAAATTTTAAAACTTTTCGTTTTTTATTTCAAAAACTATAAGAGATAGACGTTAAGTTTAAACAGCAAACATGTGCAGCATGTCAAGATCTACATGCCCAGCAATTTTGAAGCAAATCTGATTACCCGTCTAGGAGTTATTGACCTTTTTTCATCATTTTTTTTTTTAATTTAAACATTTTTGTCCGATATTTCAAAAACTATTAGAGATAAAGGTTAAGTTTAAATTGCAAACATGTGCAGCATATTAAGATCTACCTACCCTGTAATTTTTAAGTTATCTGAGTACCCAATTTGGAGTTATTGCCCTTTTTTTCGTCAAATTTTCAAAATGTTAATACCTTTTGTCCTTTATTTCAAAAACTATAAGAGATAGATGTTAACTTTAAACAGCAAACATGTTCAGCATGTCAAGATCAAGCTAGCCTGCAATTTTAAAGTAAATCTGATTACCCATCTTGAAGTTATTGCCCTTTTTTCATCAAATTTTAAAAATGTTAATACTTTTCATCCTTTATTTCAAAAACTATAAGAGATAGATGTTGAGTGTAAACTGAAAACATGTTCAGCTTGTCAAGATCTACATGCCCTGCAATTTTGAAGTAAATCTGATTACCCGTCTAGGAGTTATTGCCCTTTTTTCATAATTTTTTAGCTCACCTGACCCAAAGGGCCATGTGAGGTATTGCCATCACTTGGCGTCCGTCGTCCATCCGTTAACTTTTTCATATTTTAATCTTCTCCTCTGAAACAACTTGGCCAAATGGAACCAAACTTGGCAGTAAGCATCTATGTAAGGTCCTCTATAAAGTTTCTCCATTTCGTTCCATTTGGCCTACAAACATGGCCGCCAAGATTAATTCTTTTTTCTGATTGGCTAATGTTAAAAAAATCTTCTCCCCTGAAACAGCTTGGCCAAATGGAGCCAAACTTGGCATAGATGGTCCCTGGGTGTGTCCCTTTCAAAATTGTGTCAGACAGCCCCACCCTCCATTCAAGATGGCTGCTGTTTTTTAAGGTAATGATTATCTCCCTTTGAAATTTGCTTCAGTATCATTCTATTGTCAGGTGAGCGATACATGCTCAGTGGGCTGAGCCTCTAGTTCATATTGCCCATGTCATCAGCCATCGACTGATATCTTCCCTCTGGGCCGATATCAAGGGCTCGTGCTGATAACAAGGGCAATATGAAAAAGGCCATGTATTAATCTACAATTATTGGACATGCAAAAACGAACATATTGCAACAAAATATGTGATAACACTTTTTTTAAAACTCCATTCAATCACTGTATGGTGATATTCTAGAGTCAGCCATGTTGATTCTGGTACCAATTTTAACAAGTATTCGCTTTAGATAAAATAATAATCTTGTTTCATGTAAAATCAGAAAAGTAGAAAACTTACATTTTGAGTGATTTGAGCGTATGAAATGGTTTAAAATACGCCAGCTACCGATGTTTCTAGTTGACTGTCTGGGATGTTGACTTGAGTGATGTTATAATCATGTCTATGATGTCAACATTCCACTGTTTTCTCGGACTTTCCAAATTGTGCATTTACAATGATTCATATTGGTTTAGAATTATCATGTGAAAGCTTTTAAATGTTTGATGTTTCTTCTAATGAAGTGAAAGGAAACAAAAATAATTATGTAAATTAAAATAGAATTATATTGTTTGAACCAAACTACAGTTAAAGTACCAGTTCTGATACAAAAGGCTGGTAAAATGTTTATAGAAATTGTTTTGGAATGTAGAAGTACAAGCTAACAGAAGGATACTTGGTACTGATGTATGAGAAAAATGGACAGAGAAGGGTCTAATTAGGTACAAATGTATATTGTATACATTCTGGGATTTGTATTTATTGTTTTTTTTTCACTCTGATATGCTCTATTGCTCAGTTGTACAAACAAATGATAGCCATATTTTGATAGAATGCTGTTATTATTTTTATTTATGTTTTAGGTCAGCGGAAAAATAACAAAGTGTTCAAACCAGGCAGTGGTAAAATAATATATCAGGATCATATCATTAGGTAAAATAATATATCAGGATCATATCATTAGATAAAATGGATGTTATTTACTGGACATGATGAATATTTGATACTGTTAATATCTTGTAAATGTAAATTATAATTAATTGTTTTATCTTATAGAATTTTAGAAATATATTAAAATATAATGAAATGTTCTTATAAATTAGTATTATATGTGTCATATATAAAATAGTACCAAAAATATATTTTAGCTTAACTGACCCAAATAGTAAAGTATTGCCATCACTTTGTGTCCCTCATCGTCATATGTAAACTTTTCACATTTTAACAGTCTTCTTCAAAACTGCCTTGCAAATTGCAAGCAAAATTAGTGGGAATGTTCATTGGAAGATTCTTTGCAAAATGCATGTTTTTTTTCTGTCCAATCAGCAAGCTATCACAGAAAAAAGAGGTCCAAAGGTGTCAAGAAGTGTTTTTTCTGTTTTTTGTATGTGGAGCTTTTCTTTTTCAACCAATTTTGATGAATTTATTTTCTTTATGATTGTAATAAAATTCTCTTTATGCAGTATGCTAACAAATTTTGTGCAGGTCTTCAAGATATAAGGAATTTGGAATTTTTTTTTCAAGTCTGATTAATAAAGGGTATTTTTCTTTATACTCCTTATGAATTTCAGGTTGCAATTTTCAAACAAATTTGACCTGGCTTTAATGGTTTCTGAGATAAACAGAATATATGGTGTCGTTACAGATCAACGCACAAAAAGTTAACATTTTATTTAATGTCTGATTTATATGTAATATTTCCATAGAATTCCTCAAAAAAAATTCTGACTACATTTACACAAACCAATTTGTTGTAGCCTTTATTGTTTCCAAGATATGAGGCCAATATTTCTAATTTTTATTTTATGTCCCATTTTAATATAAAAAAAAATATTCTCTAATCTTGTTTTGAAAAAGCCTTTTAGCACTTTCAAGCAGATTTTTCATAGTGAGGACTTGCTTCACAATAATCCTTTTCAGTAAAACTGAGGCAGGAGGAAGCCCTTGTTTTGTTCATTGCCTGTAAAACTGTGAGTGATATAGTGTCTATAGAGCCTCTGGTTTTAAAAAAGTATGTATGTTTTACAGGTTTGAGAAAGTGCCTTTAATTACTCCTAATGGTGATGTTTTAATAGAAGAACTAGATTTTGAGGTATATATATAGAATTCCCTTCTTTAGCATAAAATGGTTTGGTTACTAAAATAGTTAGCACCAAATATGAACAGTCACGAGATAATTAATTTGCTCTGAATGAATAATTTCTAATTACTAACAGGAGATGGACATTTTTGCTAAGATATATGAACATTTATTTATTTTTTTCTAAAAGGTATGATCAGTTTCAAAAGATTAGATGGAAATATATCTTGTTTATCAGGGGTATTTTGTTATTGTGTCTTGAATGTTGAATGAAAGCTAGGCAAAGTATAAATATAAGTTTAACTTTTAGTACAAAATTACAATTCCACAAATAAAAAATAAGACTGTAAAGTATAAATTAGAACAAATTCAACTTGAAGACATATGTCTTCAGAAGCAATACATTTATTTTGTCTTATATATTTATACTGGTTTAATGTGTAACCAGTATATACATATCTTTGCTAATTTAGTTTACACAATACTTGTATCAAACTTTTCCAGAAATTTGATGATGGTTAAGTCTTTTGTAGTTTTATATTTTTGTATATTTTTAGGTAAAATCTGGTATGAATGTTTTAGTTTGTGGACCTAATGGATGTGGTAAAAGTTCATTATTCAGGACATTAGGAGAGGTAACTTGTTTTTATACAAAGTGATATGGGTGTGTTGTTATAATGGTCCATCTATAGACACACTATTTTTTTAAATTTTTATTTGATTGATCCTTCTGATATTTTAATACAGTGATCCATTGCACAGAATAAAGGTTGTACATTTTGGTGATTCTAGCTGTCAAGCCACCATCAGGTGGTAGCCCCTTTTTTCTCTACATTTCAAGATGAACTAGAAAATGGGATATTGTAATTATTGTTATTTTAACTAAGACAATAAATCATTGTAATTAGTTATTTTGGAAAGTTAAAAAGTAATGGTTGATATTATAAACATCCTCAATTAAACAGTATTAATCAATATTATAACCATCTTAAGTTAAACGGTAATGGTTCATATTATAAACATCCACAACAACGTAATCTTTGACTTTAGAAGCTGATAGAAATCTAGATCTTGGCCTGGGACAGACACAAAGCAAACCTGGCTGAACTAAATTTTTGAATGAGATCACAATCCTCGTCTATTAATAACTAGATAGCCTGCAGTCAGCCATATACACTGTAAACAATCTGAACTTATTTCCCTCAACTGAAAAGACAATATGCCTTCACAGAAACATATACATGGCAGGGATCACGTTAGAGGGCGACTAGGGTGAAGAAGTCGCCTTGTGAAGGTTGACTACTCGCTTTCTCGTTGGTCAAAAGCGAAGTTCAAGTCGCCTTGTAATTTTGAAGAGTCGCCCTGTGTCGCCTGCATCATTTGTGAAAATGTCGATATCGTGTTTATTGAAATCTATCGTATCCGTTAAGTATTTTGAACGTGATTTTCTTGAATACATCTACATCTACATTATACAATGCTCCATTAATTGTGACGACTATATATTACGGTAATGTAAAGTTAAAAAATATTTTAATTTCGTTCAATAACAAACAACATTGGTGCCATTGTAAAGGGGACGCAACCCGGCACTGTGCTATGGGAAATGTTGACCAAACTTTTTGTCCGAAGCTATTTTCAGCAAAACAAAGTTTTGATTTAACTTTTTCTCATTTCTGTGACATAAATCATAGTTCTCATGTTTAATATGTTCATATTTGCGAAGATTGGCCATTCAAAATTCGTTGGAATGCATGGGGACACTTCATATTTTTATCCATCCCCATTGGGATTTTATACTTGACACCGGGTTAATATTACGATCGATCGAACTGTTTATTTATATAGACATAACACATGTGTAAACGTTAATGCCTATGCAATTAAAAAATAGATTTTGAATTACAGTAGCTTTATTCCATTGTTGCGATCTGATTTAAGGTCTGACAAATAACTACATTTTTGACTGTTAGTGTCCATGACAATACTGTGTTAGCGGTAGACATTTTTTTTTATTAGCCACTGTGGCTAATGGGTAATAATTTCTTTTAGCCACACTCAATTTCAGTTAGCCACACTAAATATAAACAAAGAGCATAAAACAGTTGAAAGTTCAAAACGTTATTATTTAATTAACTAACAATAATAATTCATATATTATCATGATAAACAACAAACTTTGAACATTAGATAAACAGAACATTCAATATTCGTATGATTTTGTTGTTTTATGTTGTGTGGGGGCGTTGCCAAAAAAGGATAAAATAGATCCTTGGTGCTTGGCCATGCTTGGTATCGGGTCCGTTTGCCCTGAGTTCATTCACCCTAAAAGTGGGTCCGTTTGCCCTGATAATTAAAAAGTATCTTAATGAACATAATAAATATTGTAATTGAAATTAAAGAAGTAATGATATAGAAAAGATTTAATTAAAAATATAAGCTTTTGTTAAAGAAATTAAGCAGCTATTAGATATTGTTTGAAATGAATGATTGTTGATTTCATCATTACAATTAATTGATGTAAAGCTTGGTTTGAGTAAAACAAATTTAAGCATAAAAGAATTATTTACTTTACAGCTCGTGTTCTTTGATCTCGTGTGTGTTTTGATAAACTTTTTTATTATCGAAATACACTTTTTAGTTTTTAGCATGTCAACACCATATTTAAAATTTCTAAATTTTTAAACCATCAAATATCATTAATACTTCATTTATTTTCAATAACTTTCATATATATAATTATCAGGGCGAATGGACCCAGGGCGAACGTGAATTAGTCATTCTTGACCTTCTCGTTGTCAAATAATTTACTGGTTTTAGATGCAAGCGTAGACAGAAGGACAGACAGAAGAAAGCGTAATTTAGGAAACCAGTCAGTCGGTGACTAAATTCGAAACTATTTCCGGAATGGGACCCGGATAATGTTATTTCAACTGAAAAAACTACCGGAAATAATCAATTTGACCCGCTTTAAAATCATTTTGGATATTATACATCGATCAAATCATTGTCTATAACACGTTTTATTCGACGTTGACTTTCTACATAATAAAAGATCGTTGTCAGATGCACACTCTAAAAGTTTTTCGTTCGCCAGTGTGGCTACTGCTACACAAATCATACTCGCCACACTACCGTTATATTCGCAAAATGCGACGTGGCGATCGTCTACCGCTAACACAGCAATATACGTTTGTGCTAAATTTTCATTATCTACCTATGTATAATTAGACGTTGAACTATTTGGCAGAGACATCTTTCTTCTGCTGAAGATTACACAAATATGAGTTATTACAATTTGTGTGGTATTAAATTACAGCACAGTAATATTTCAAAAGGAAAAAGAGGGGGGAGGGGTACTTATAAAAAAAATCACAGGTATGCAAGACTCTAATAGTCAAGATAGACAGAAATAAATATTTGACATTGAATAGATGTCCTTTAGGTAATTATGAATAATAAGAACAGAACAAATCAGATCAGACAACTTTAAAACTATTTACTAAATTCAGAGGGGTCACAAAACAATGTTTCGATTGATCGCAATTAACTTCTCCCAGAAGTCTTCCCACTTCTCTCTGTTGTCTTCCACTTCTCCCTGTGAGCTCTCTGAAAGAGAAGTCACTTCTCCCTCTAATTTGAAAGTAGTGAATGGTAGAAAAACAGTATTTGTAAATGTTGATTGTTTGACTCATAGCCTTTTAATATGGATGGTTGAATTGATTTGCTCTTTATTATAGCAATAGGATATTATATTTAATATTATATCACTATTTAAAACATATTTTATTTTCCAGCTATGGCCTATATTTGGTGGCACAATGACAAAACCAGAGAAGGGAAAATTATTTTATGTCCCACAAGTAAGTCTATTTTGTTTGTATGTAAACAATGTGTGTGATAGTATGAAACTAATGATAGAGACTATGATATAAAATGTAATTATTATTTTTGTTTGTTCACTCAAAATTGTCAGTACAGTGAAACCTGTCTAAACCAAACACTGAGTAAAGCAAAAACCTGTCTAAACTGAAAACTGAGTAAAGCAAAAACCTGTCTAAACCGAACACTGAGTAAAGCAAAAACCTGTCTAAACTGAACACTGAGTAAAACAAAAACCTGTCTAAGCTGAACACTGAGTAAAGCAAAAACCTGTCTAAACCGAACACTGAGTAAAGCAAAAACCTGTCTAAACTGAACACTCAGTAAAGCAAAAACCTGTCTAAGCTGAACACTGAGTAAAGCAAAAACCTGTCTAAACCGAACACTGATTAAAGCAAAAACCTGTCTAAACTGAACACTGAGTAAAGCAAAAATCTGTCTAAGCTGAACACAGAGTAAAGCAAAAACCTGTCTGAACTGAACACTGAGTAAAGCAAAAACCTGTCTAAGCTGAACACTGAGTAAAGCAAAAACCTGTCTAAACTGAACACTGAGTAAAGCAAAAACCTGTCTAAACTGAACACTGAGTAAAGCAAAAACCTGTCTAAGCAGAACACTGAGTAAAGCAAAACCTGTCTAAACTGAACACTGAGTAAAGCAAAAACCTGTCTAAACCAGACAGACTTGACAGTCCTATGTACTAAATGTCTATGTTATTTGAACCTGTGTAAACCAAACACCTGTCTAAACTGAACAAATTCTTTAGTCCCAGAGGGGTTTGATTTAGACAGGTTTTACTGTATTAAGCTTACAAAGGTGGCTGATTTTATTTTTTGGTCACAATTTGTAATTTTTGATAAAGTCAAACTATAATATATGTAACATGATCCAAATATGGAAGCTGACTGACTGTCTGGCAATTTTATCTCCAACAGGAAATGCATTGGACATAAGAGCTTTCTTTACATGAGACATATGGGCTTATTTTACAACAGACCTAAGGGTTTACTGTTGCATGAGATCTAAGGGTTTACTTTTACATGAGATCTAATGGTTTATTTTTTTACATGAGACCTAAGGGTTTACTTTTACATGCGATCTAAGGATTTACTTTTACTTGAGATCTGAGGGTTTGCTTAACATGAGATCTAAGGGCTTACTTTTACATGAGACCTAAGGGTTTATCTTTATATGAGATCCAATGGTTTACTTTTACTTGAGATCTGAGGGTTTGCTTAACATGAGATCTAAGGGCTTACTTTTACATGAGACCTAAGGGTTTACCTTTACATGAGATCTAAGGGCTTACTTTTACATGAGACCTAAGGGTTTACCTTTACATGAGATATAAGGGCTTACTTTTACATGAGATCTAAGGGTTTACCTTTACATGAGATCTAAGGGCTTACTTTTACATGAGACCTAAGTGTTTACCTTAACATGAGATCTAAGGGCTTACTTTTACATGAGACCTAAGGGTTTATCTTTATATGAGATCCAATGGTTTACTTTTACTTGAGATCTGAGGGTTTGCTTAACATGAGATCTAAGGGCTTACTTTTACATGAGACCTAAGGGTTTACCTTTACATGAGATCTAAGGGCTTACTTTTACATGAGACCTAAGGGTTTACCTTTACATGAGATATAAGGGCTTACTTTTACATGAGATCTAAGGGTTTACCTTTACATGAGATCTAAGGGCTTACTTTTACATGAGACCTAAGTGTTTACCTTTACATGAGATCTAATGGTTTACTTTTACTTGAGATCTGAGTGTTTGCTTAACATGAGATCTAAGGGCTTACTTTTACATGAGACCTAAGGGTTTACCTTTACATGAGATCTAATGGCTTACTTTTACATGAGACCTAAGGGTTTACCTTTACATGAGATATAAGGGCTTACTTTTACATGAGACCTAAGGGTTTACCTTTACATGAGATCTAAGGGCTTACTTTTACATGAGACCTAAGAGTTTACCTTTACATGAGATCCAATGGTTTACTTTTACTTGAGATCTGAGGGTTTACTTAACATGAGATCTAAGGGCTTACTTTTACATGAGACCTAAGGGTTTACCTTTACATGAGATCCAATGGTTTACTTTTACTTGAGATCTGAGGGTTTACTTAACATGAGATCTAAGGGCTTACTTTTACATGAGACCTAAGGGTTTACCTTTACATGAGATCTAAGGGCTTACTTTTGCATGAGACCTAAGGGTTTACCTTTACATGAGATCCAATGGTTTACTTTTACTTGAGATCTGAGGGTTTACTTAACATGAGATCCAATGGTTTACTTTTACTTGAGATCTGAGGGTTTACTTAACATGAGATCTAAGGGCTTACTTTTACATGAGACCTAAGAGTTTACCTTTACATGAGATCCGATGGTTTACTTTTACTTGAGATCTGAGGGTTTACTTTACATGAGATCTAAGGGTTTACTTTACATGAGATCTAAGGGTTATTTTAAACAAAACTTCAGGGTTTATTTTACAGGAGAATTAAGGGTTTACTTTACATTAAACCTAAAGGATTATTTTGCATTTACAGAGACCTTACATGACTGTGGGGACCCTCAGAGATCAAGTTATCTACCCTGATACTAAAGATAACCAGTTGAAAAAAGGAACCAGAGATGTACAATTAGAAGATATTCTTAAAAAGGTATGAATTATTATCTTTATTTCATACTATAGATGATATTTATGACAGCATGTCAAACTTATTTTTGATGTATTCTATAAAAACTTGTATAGAACATGTAGAAAGTACTTGACATAAAATTTGTTTGTGTTGGTAATATTGCTATTGAAAAAAAATGCCTTACAATCCCCTATACAAGTTTTTTTTTTGGATAGCCCTAAAGGCTATTGCATTTTATGTACAACTACATCATTTTATTTCTACTCAATAACTGAAGCCTTTTAAGCAAATCATCTGAAATATATACACATTGTCAGGCTTAGTTCGATTTTGGAGTTTACCACTCTTTCCATTCTGAGGTTATACCCATGTTTACTTTAGCTGGTAGACAGAACATCTTATACCCATGTTTACTTTAGCTGGTAGACAGAACATCTTATACCCATGTTTACTTTAGCTGATAGACAGAACATCCATGTCTTATGGACTTATTCTTCTTTTTTTTTACACTGAAACAACAATTGTGATTTACATTGTATAATACTGTTAGTAAATTAGGAAAAATATTATCTCCATATAAATCTTTTAAAATAAAGTGTAATAAAGGTAAAACAAAACTGAATGTACAATGATGAATTCAACTTTATCTTAGTATGCTCTGAAATAGGGTTAGGGGTTAGGGTTATGGTATCTAACGCCACTTTTAACAATATTTTAGTTATATCATGGCTGTCAATTTTATTGGTGGTGGAAATAAGAGAAAAACACTGACCTGCTGCAATTCAGTGACAATATTTATCACATAATGTTTTATCGAGTACACTTCGCCATGAGTGGGATTCAAGCTCACAACATCAGCTGATTACATGGGTAGTTATAAATCCCTACTATTATACACTCACGACCACGATGCTCTGTAATATGATATATAAGAGTTGTCATTTGGAATCAAGGCAATATTTTGTTTTCTCTTTTCTTTCAAAATTATGATTCTTTAGCCTCAGAATTAATTTTTATATTCATATTTCAGGTTCAGTTAGAGTACATTCTTGAAAGAGAAGGTGGCTGGGATTCAGTACAGGTAATAATTAATTCTGTTCAACAGTTGATATCTACATTTTGTATCTTTTTAAAATTATTTTAATTTTTTTATTGTACCGTATTTTACGGACGATAGGTCGATATTTTTTTTCCTCAACACGCTGGCTTCGACCTATCATCCACATCGACCTATACAAGGATGAAGTTAAAAAAATCTGGAATCCCTAAAAAAAAATCTCGATAAAAATGACGATTTTGTTTACAGTATACCTTGAATTTGTTGTAGGTTTTTTTTTCTGAATAAGAAGACTGAAATCATCGATGTTCTTGGGGAATAAAAGTATACTAACAAGGGGTGCAATTCCGGGGAAAAAATGTTCAACATCCGAAAAAAATCAATAATATTCAATGATTGAAGTGTTAGCGAAAATCAGTTCAATAATGAATTGTATAATAAAATATATACTATAAAAAATGTATGTTGTTGAAAAAAAACCACAGGGTGGATCGTTTTACAATATAAAATTATTGTCACAAAATATCTAAATATAGCTATATAGGTTTTCCATCTAACACGAGCATGCGCACGGGGTTGTAGTAAAAAATGGCGGTTGCATTACATCTCACAATAATTTGAATACACGTGGAGAACAAGCTTTTTATACTAAATATACTGGAAAATAATTATCGATTTTGTTAAACTAGAATGTTCTACACTTGAATTGGTCAATTAGGAACAAATAAAATAATCACCACGAGATAATCAACACAGGTGAACATCAGTCGGCACTTAATTATCCTGATCAGCTGATTGAAAATTTACTGGACCGAGACATCACATAATTTGTGTACTACTAATTAAACACAGTTTAAAGGTATGTCAATAAAACTGCACAAGGTGATACATTGTTTTGACAGCTTGATTATTTTATTGTATGGACATCCGTTTACCATCTATTGTGACACCCACACTGGGCCACAGATGGCCTGATTTGAATGTCATCGATGTCTGGCTTTACAAACCAGACTCCTCATAAAAAACAAGTTTAAAAACAAAATTTTATTTAATTTAATTTTCATAATTATTTCGTTTATGACACATAAGAATAGTATTCTTGAGTTAATACTTACCGAAGAACATCGTTATAGGACAAATGTTTACCGATGTGAAAAAAAAACACAAAAAAAGTTTGATGTGACGATACTTACCCAAGTTGTCATCGGCATCCTCGACCTATGGAATGCTTCGACCTATCTTAGTATTTCCCAAAAAATTTAGCCGAAAAGCAGCAATTCGACCTATCGTCCCCATCGACCTATAGTCTGTAAAATACGGTATTTTAAATTCTGTTTTAATCTTTTAAAAGATGTTATATGGAGAACATTCTGATATCAATGGACACAAACTATAGTTAATTATTTTTGCTTGACCCCTGTGTAACAGAGACAACACAGAGCGATCACTATTCAGCGGATTGTGTCGTTATTTGCATTGCCGACAAGTTAACCACACTTAATGATAATTTACCAATTTCCTTCAAATACATGTTGAGCCTAATGATCTGGATTGTCTATTTTATGCACTAGATATTTTCTTACCAAATAAACTTTTGTGTTGAAGATTAACATCAGACAAAACTAAACGGACAATCCAGAGACACAGGCAACATTGGGTATAAGACACAGAATGAAGACAACACAAATAATGCAACACAGAAAACTAAAAATATGAGCAACACAAATCTCACCAAAACAAACCAGGGGTGAACCCAGGTGCTCCAATATCCTACATAAAAATATTACCTGTAATATGCCAGCGAAGCGAACTCTTTATGGTTAAAAATGTGTACTTAGGATTTTCTTCACATGGTATCACATACTGATGAATATATTTGTTTTCTGCACATTGTAAACACGTTGCGTGTAGCACACTTACACACTCTACTAATGAGGATCTTCTTAACATAAAGCACAAAGTTGATGCTAACTCTCGTACGTCCGATATCACTGGAACCCTATTGATTTTCAAGGTCAAAGGTCAAGGTCACGGTCTAATTTTTAGGCGAGGGGATACGCCATGCTTTGCATTGCCCTTGTTCTACTTATATTGATATTTTCAAATTTTATTAAATCTCTTCTGACATACAAGAAAAAAAAATTCTGCATGGAAGTTAACTTTTGAGATCTCTTAAGGGACAACGAGAGTTCGATTGAATGAGACTAGATTCGACCCTAAAAAAAAGTCGGCCCAAAAAATCTCGACACTATTTTGATGCACGGGATGAGCGTGAAATTGGCAGATAGTTTTCAGATTTGCGAGCATTCAAGGCAGTGCCTGTTTCATATTATTCTTGTGATATCTGTATAAATTTACTGCAAGAAAACGTAGATAAGTGGTGTTCTTAATGAAAATAAAATGAATGCTTTGATATGTAGAAATATACAATTTAAGTTAATATTCTTTGTTCCTGATCATGTCTGAAATTTTAGGTTTATATTTTGTTCTGAAGAAATTATTGAATGTCTGTGTTTTTATTTTGTAGGACTGGATGGATGTACTGAGTGGAGGGGAAAAACAGAGAATTGCTGTAAGTCAAATAATATTTTTAAATGATTGAATGAAAGAAGTATAATTTATACTGATTTCTATTGACATACAAATTTTGTTGGTTTATATCTAGACCAGTGAATGCCAAAAAGATATAAACAAACATTCTATTCTCTACATAAAGCACTGAATTGATCTTGGATGTATGGCTAGGGAATATTTCACACTTAGTATGATGTATCAGTTATGATTAGGACCATTTCACACTTAGAATGAAATATCAATTATGATTAGGGAGCATTTCACACTTATTATCTTTGCTTTAAAGGTAAGATGTCATAGTTATATGCATTTAAAGATATATTAAAATGCTCACAAAAAATATTCTTATATTTCCATTTTTTAATTGGTTTATTAAACATAAACTAAAATCTGACATTTTTTGTTCACAGATGGCAAGACTACTTTATCACAAACCACAGTTTGCCATTTTAGATGAATGTACCAGTGCTGTTAGTGTAGATGTGGAAGGGTTTATTTATCAATACTGTAGGGAGGTAAGACTGTAGTGTCAATGTGGAAGGGTTCATTTTATCAATATTGTAGGGAGGTAAGACTATGCTTCACATATTTTTCTTCACAAATTTTTTCTTTGCTGTGCTTTTCATAATTTATGCAATATTTCGAATTTTTGTAACAGTTAGAGACACCACATTGGTGGTGTAATTGTTAGCATGCTCACCTTGTATGTAGTAGATCCTAGCATGCTCACCTTGTGTGTAGTAGATCCTAGCATGCTCACCTTGTGTGTAGTAGATCCTAGCATGCTCACCTTTTAAGTAGTAGATCCTAGCATGCTCACCTTGTATATAGTAGATCCTAGCATGCTCACCTTGTATGTAGTAGATCCTAGCATGCTCACCTTGTAAGTAGTAGATCCTAGCATGCTCACCTTGTATGTAGTAGATCCTAGCATGCTCACCTTGTATGTAGTAGATCCTAGCATGCTCACCTTGTGTGTAATAGATCCTAGCATGCTCACCTTGTATGTAGTAGATCCTAGCATGCTCACCTTGTGTGTAATAGATCCTAGCATGCTCACCTTGTATGTAGTAGATCCTAGCATGCTCACCTTGTATGTAGTAGATCCTAGCATGCTCACCTTGTATGTAGTAGATCCTAGCATGCTCACCTTGTGTGTAGTAGATCCTAGCATGCTCACCTTGTATGTAGTAGATCCTAGCATGCTCACCTTGTGTGTAGTAGATCCTAGCATGCTCACTTGTATGTAGTAGATCCTAGCATGCTCACCTTGTATGTAGTAGATCCTAGCATGCTCACCTTGTATGTAGTAGATCCTAGCATGCTCACTGTGTGTGTAGTAGATCCTAGCATGCTCACCTTGTATGTAGTAGATCCTGTGTTTGAGCCCCGGTTACATCAGACCAAAGACTATAAAATTGGTATTTGTTGCTTGTCTGCTAAGCATGCAGTATTAAGGAGTAAGAGTAAAGATTAGTTGACTTTAATAAGAATAATGTGTCAGAGTGAGGCAACATGTCTACCTGTGGAATGTTGTTTCAGTAAGCTAGTACTATAAAAATCTGACTAAGCATATTGGTCTAGTACAAAAGGGTTATATGTTTTGGCAGGTGCTGTCATGAATTGAAATCTGAACACTATAAAGATATTCAAAACAAAGAATATACATTTGATGTTTTGTCCGATAATTTTGTAACATGTGTTTTAATTATTTGTATTTACATGTACAGAAATAATATGTATGTGAGTCACTATGTTTACATCTGTTTGTAGGTTGGAATAACATTGTTTACTGTATCTCACAGGAAATCATTATGGAGGCACCATGAGGTTTGTATACAGTACTGTTATTATTTAAAACTATCAATTATGTGTACTTTAAATATTTTGTCTTTTACTTCTAGAGTAAAATAATTTTGTTCACTTGTCCACTTGCTATTCCCATTGTTGAAATAGAGTTTTGAAACTTTTCACGTAAGTTGTAAACTCCATATTTTATCTTTCTAGTGGGATTTTTAAGTTTGATCAAAGATTTGTTATAAGTGGTTTATGAAAAGAAAGTTTAAACGGTAATGGTCAACAATTTTACCAATATCAACAAAACGAACAACCACCTCTTAACTCAAACCATTGAATGTAATAAATTGTAAGACATATAAATGACTTGGTACAGACACAAAAATGCTGCAGGGATAAACAGGTTAATGGCATCCCAACCCTTTCCTCTTGATAACTGAATCTCTTACACATATAAACTAGCAAGAAAAAAACCTACACAGATTCATTCCACTCAAAGAGATCACACCTTATCATAAAAATGAATTACAACATAAACACGGAGAGTGTTTTTTGTATTTGTAAGATATACCGAATCAAAATAAAGCTTTCGTATTCGTATTAGTACCACAGTAGCGTCAGTGAATGCTGATGCTTAACTTACTACTAACTAAGAAGACAGAACCTGTGTTTCTTAGTAACAGATCAAGTTGTCTATTATAATGTTTCACTACTTTGTAAATCAATTTTCAGTAAAGATTTTAAATGTTTTATTATTTCAGTACTATCTGAAGATGGATGGGAGAGGATTTTATGAATTTAAACCAATAACATCAGAGACCACAGAGTTTGGATCATGATGTTATCTAGATGTGACTAGTTAGAAGGGCTTTCAGATTGTTCTGTACTCTGTACAATGTCTTTCTGATATATGAATTATCTTAAATCAGTACTAAATAATCAAATATTTACATTTTATTCAGAATTTATTGTATATTGATATTCAGTATGTATTTGTGTATTGCCTATGTCTGATACATAGACCACTTTGTCAATCTTCTTACTTTGACTATTGTAGTACTGTTTACTGTAGGTATTGCAGTGAAACCAGAATACAGTATATCCCAAATTTTAAAGAAGTCCCAATGAAGGAAATCTTTGTTAATTTAACCTGTATAAACCAAACATCTGTATATTCCAAACAAAATAGCTGATCCCAAGGAGGTTCAGTTTCTGGTCCCAAGGAGGTTCAGTTTCTGGTCCCAAGGAGGTTCAGCTGGTCCCAAGGAGGTTCAGCTGATCCCAAGGAGGTTCAGTTTCTGGTCCCAAGGAGGTTCAGTTTCTGGTCCCAAGGAGGTTCAGCTGGTCCCAAGGAGGTTCAGTTTCTGGTCCCAAGGAGGTTCAGTTTCTGGTCCCAAGGAGGTTCAGCTGGTCCCAAGGAGGTTCAGTTTCTGGTCCCAAGGAGGTTCAGCTGGTCCCAAGGAGGTTCAGTTTCTGGTCCCAAGGAGGTTCAGCTGGTCCCAAGGAGGTTCAGTTTCTGGTCCCAAGGAGGTTCAGTTTCTGGTCCCAAGGAGGTTCAGCTGGTCCCAAGGAGGTTCAGTTTCTGGTCCCAAGGAGGTTCAGTTTCTGGTCCCAAGGAGGTTCAGCTGGTCCCAAGGAGGTTCAGTTTCTGGTCCCAAGGAGGTTCAGTTTCTGGTCCCAAGGAGGTTCAGCTGGTCCCAAGGAGGTTCAGTTTCTGGTCCCAAGGAGGTTCAGCTGGTCCCAAGGAGGTTCAGTTTCTGGTCCCAAGGAGGTTCAGCTGGTCCCAAGGAGGTTCAGTTTCTGGTCCGAAGGAGGTTCAGCTGATCCCAAGGAGGTTCAGTTTCTGGTCCCAAGGAGGTTCAGTTTAGTCTGGTTTCACTGTATTTCATTCTTGTCCATAGTAAAGATCAGATAAAATATTCTATTCAAATGTATGAGATGTAATGCTTAAGTGTAAATTGTTGTAAAATACATGTACATTAAAACAAATCTGCATTATCAGGTAGTGCAGTGTCAAAATTTTCTTTTGAACAGGTTATTTCTAAAGTTATTTTATTTCTACTGTCAAGATTTAACTACATAAAAAAAAAGAACAAAAAGTGACTTATGAAATTGATAAAAAAATACAAAATTTATATAGATTTTTGCATATGAATTAAACATATAGAGTTGTGGATGAACATTGTGCCACATAAATTGACTGTATCGTGAAACATCCTCATTGTTCATCTATTGATAGAAAGGTATAATAATAATGACGATTTTATATCCGGTGTTTGTTTTCTTTTGTTTGTTTATTGAGACCACACATATCATTTTGTTGATTGTCAATCAGGATATTGTAATTTCACAGTTATTTCCCTTGTTGACTTTATCAAGCAAGATTGACTAATGGTGATGGACAACACATGGCTTCTAAATGTCTACTGTTATAATACAAATGAATGTGATATTATATTTATTTACTATCATATGAAATGTTGTAAATGATATGTAAACTAAGGAACATATGGCGTTTGATCTTCATTTGTTTATCTTTTCAGTTGATTAGAATTTTTATGGCATTATCCTAGTATATGAAATGGATGTGAAGAAATAAAATAATTTTATGATTTTCATATGCTTATAATATTCATTATTTGTACGAGAATGGTATAAGATAAATGGATTTGTACGTGTGCACTGTGTGAATTTTTTTATTCATATGCCAATAGTATTTTTTCATTTCATTCTAAAGTTGTATGTAAAGTTACCATGATAATAATGTTCTGTATGTTTACGTGTGATTGTTTTTTTATGGGCTTGAAGGAAAATTGAGGAAGACATAAGAAGTAATGCTCTTTAGTAGTAATGAGAAATATTAATTATTAAACTTCTGATAATACTAATAGTTTGTATTCACTGTTAATAGTTTCCTACATCAGTCATATTTAGTTATACATCAGATCTGTACATTCCACTGACATTGAAAAATTTTGGATTGCGGACTGGTATTTTGTTTTTTATTAAGCAAATTTTGCAATAAATTTTGTATCTTCTTTCAGTAAAATTATGTAAAAAAGTATCAAACTATAGACTGAATTATTTTTAAATAACTTTTATAGCATAGCAAAAAAAATGTCATTTTCGAAAGAATTCATGGAAGCCATAAGTTTGTTAGATTTTAACATGGGTAAATTATTTTCATAAACTTTATCTAAAAGGATACAGAGATAAAAGAAAAAAAAGAAGAAAATTGCATTTAATTTTTTTTTTTTTATATCTTACTTGTTTTCTTTTAGTTATAGTGAATGAGATTTATACAGTTGTTTGCTGTGATTGGTGATTTTTGTTTTTGTTTTGTTTTTATTGTTAATGAATTAGAAATTTAATTAAATACATGTATATCTATTTTAGTAATAATTTAGAAATTTAATTAAATACATGTATATCTATTTTAGTAATAATTTAATTTGATGTGAATATTGCAATCTGATTGGCTGATCCGTCTGGTGAAAAATTGGTTATACTTGATAACCTGGTTTGGTATTGTGACGTCACCAACGACAAATTCAAATAGTCACATGAAAGAATCATAATTAAAATCGAGGAATCATTAAATTTTGTTGTAAAAATTAAATTATAAGGAATATTTAAATTTTTTAATAGGTTATACTTGTATAACCTGGTTTGGAACAGTTTACACTTTTCATTAACCGCTTCATGGTTTATTAAACGTAAACTGCCCCAAAACAGGTTATATCGTATAACCTGTTAAAAAATTAAAAATATTTCTTAAATACAAAAAATAATCTCCAATCAATGGTTACAAAAAGTAGTTGAAATATTTCTTTAATTTAAACAATATTTATTTAGAAAATAATCAGAATATACAGTACATCAAACATAGTAAATACAGACAGGATTCAGAAACAAGCAATTATTGCTTTTATAAATCTGTCTCCTCAAATATTTCTTTGAGAAATAATGATATACATATTATTAGCTCACCTGACGTCCGTCGTCGTCGTACGTCGTAAACTTTTTCAAAAATCTTCTTCTCTGAAAGTACTAGACCAATGGAAACCAAACTTGGTCTGAATCATCACTAGGGTGTCTAGTTCCAAAATTGTGTCCGGTGATGCCGTGCACCAACCAACATGGCCGCTGTTGCTAAAAATAGAACATATGGTAAAATCGCAGGTTTTGGGTAATAACTCAAAAACCGTTAATAATATCAAAAATCTGACATGGGATAAAAATGATCAGCACATCAAGATCTACCTGCCCTGCAATTTTGAAGTAAATCTGATTACCCATCTTGGAGTTATTGCCCTTTTTTCATCAAATTTGTAAAATTTTAATACTTTTCGTCTTATATTTCAAAAACTATAAGAGGTAAAGGTTAACTTTAAATTGCAAAAATGTGCAGCATATCAAGATCTACCCACCCTGCAATTTTGAAGTAAATCCCAGTACCCATTTTGGAGTTATTTCCCTTTTTTCATCAAATTTTCAAAATTTTAATACTTTTCGTCCTTTATTTCAAAAACTATAAGAGACAGGTGGTAAGTTGAAACTGCAAACATGTTCAGCATGTCAAGATCTACATACCCTGCAATTTTGAAGTAAATTTGATTACCCATCTTGGAGTTATTGCCCTTTTTTCATCATTTTATTTTTTTAATTTTAATACTTTTCGTCTTATATTTCAAAAACTATTTAGAGATAGATGTTAAGTTTAAATTGCAAAAATGTGCAGCATGTCAAGATCTACCTACCCTGCAATTTTGAAGTAAATCCCATTACCCATTTTGACCGATTATGCAAATTAGAAAAAAGGGGGGATGAAATTTAAAAAATTTCTTCTCCTCTGAAACTACTGTGATAATCTCAACCAAACTTTGCTGAAATGAACCTTGGGTGGTCCCCTTTGAAAATTGTGTCCGTCAGTGCCGTCCTGTATCAAAGATGGCCGCCATGACTAAAAATAGAAATTTCTTCAAATGGCCAAAACTGCTCTATTTTAAGCCAGAAAGTGCCCAAATTTGAACTGTATAAGCACAATGATGAGCTTTTTAACATATATTACGGGATTTTTTATGAACTTTGAACTTTTGCCTATTTTGACCGATTATGCAAATTAGAAAAAAGGGGGGATGAAATTAAAAAAAATTCTTCTCCTCTGAAACTACTGTGCCAATCTCAACCAAACTTTGCTGAAATGAACCTTGGGTGGTCCCCTTTCAAAATTGTGTCCGTCAGCACCGTCCTGTATCCAAGATGGCCACCATGACTAAAAATAGAAATTTCTTCAAATGGCCAAAACTGCTCTATTTTAAGCCAGAAAGTGCCCAAATTTGAACTGTATAAGCATAATGATGAGCTTTTTAACATATATTACAGGATTTTTTATGAACTTTGAACTTTTGCCTATTTTGACCGATTATGCAAATTAGAAAAAAGGGGGGATGAAATTAAAAAAAATTCTTCTCCTCTGAAACTACTGTGCCAATCTCAACCAAACTTTGCTGAAATGAACCTTGGGTGGTCCCCTTTGAAAATTGTGTCCGTCAGTGTCGTCCTGTATCCAAGATGGCCACCATGACTAAAAATAGAAATTTCTTCAAATGGCCAAAACTGCTCTATTTTAAGCCAGAAAGTGCCCAAATTTGAACTGTATAAGCATAATGATGAGCTTTTTAGTTCACCTGGACCAAAGGTCCAGGTGAACTATTGCCATCACTTGGCGTCCGTCGTCTGTCGTCTGTCGTCTGTCGTCTGTCGTCTGTCGTCTGTCGTCTGTCGTCTGTAAACTTTTCACATTTCAAGCTTCTTCTCCGAAACCACTTGGCCGATTGGAACCGAACTTAGCAGGAATGTTCCTTGGATGGTCCTCTACAAAGTTACTGTTTTTCGTTCCAGTCGGATATTCAATATGGCTGCCAGGGCCAATAATATGCTCTGATTGGCCGAAATTTCAAAGATCTTCTTCTCCGAAACTAATGAACTGACTGAACCCAAACTGTAAAGGAATGATCATTGGAATGTCCTTTACCAAGTTACTGTTTTTTATGCCGATCGGAAATCCAAGATGGCCGCCATCGCAGGACATAGATTAACATTGGACCCTATGGGAAAATGTTCAAATGCCTTCTTCTCAGAAACTACAAATATGATTAAAGCCAAACTGTACATGAATGTTCATTGGATGGTCCTCTACAATCTTAAGGTTTTTTGTTCCGATATGAAATTCAAAATGGCGGCTACGGCAGGACTTAGTTTAACATTGGACCCTATGGGAAAAATGTTTCAAAATGCTTCTTCTCTGAAACCACTTGGACAGTTGAAACCAAACTGCCCAGGAATGATCATTGGAAGGTCCTCTACAAATTTTTTGTTTTTTATGCCGGTCGAAAATCCAAGATGGCCGCCACCGCAGGACATAGATTAACATTGGACCCTATGGGAAAATGTTCAAATGCCTTCTTCTCAGAAACTACAAATATTATTAAAGCCAAACTGTACATGAATGTTGATTGGATGGTCCTCTACAATCTTAAGGTTTTTTGTTCCGATATGAAATTCAAAATGGCGGCTACGACAGGACTTAGTTTAACATTGGACCCTATGGGAAAAATGTTTCAAAATGCTTCTTCTCTGAAACCACTTGGACAGTTGAAACCAAACTGCCCAGGAATGATCATTGGAAGGTCCTCTACAAATTTTCTGTTTTTTATGCCGGTCGGAAATCCAAGATGGCCGCCACCGCAGGACATAGATTAACATTGGACCCTATGGGAAAATGTTCAAATGCCTTCTTCTCAGAAACTACAAATATTATTAAAGCCAAACTGTACATGAATGTTCATTGGATGGTCCTCTACAATCTTAAGGTTTTTTGTTCCGATATGAAATTCAAAATGGCGGCTACGGCAGGACTTAGTTTAACATTGGACCCTATGGGAAAAATGTTTCAAAATGCTTCTTCTCTGAAACCACTTGGACAGTTGAAACCAAACTGCCCAGGAATGATCATTGGAAGGTCCTCTACAAATTTTTTGTTTTTTATGCCGGTCGAAAATCCAAGATGGCCGCCACCGCAGGACATAGATTAACATTGGACCCTATGGGAAAATGTTCAAATGCCTTCTTCTCAGAAACTACAAATATTATTAAAGCCAAACTGTACATGAATGTTGATTGGATGGTCCTCTACAATCTTAAGGTTTTTTGTTCCGATATGAAATTCAAAATGGCGGCTACGACAGGACTTAGTTTAACATTGGACCCTATGGGAAAAATGTTTCAAAATGCTTCTTTTCTGAAACCACTTGGACAGTTGAAACCAAACTGCCCAGGAATGATCATTGGAAGGTCCTCTACAAATTTTCTGTTTTTTATGCCGGTCGGAAATCCAAGATGGCCGCCACCGCAGGACATAGATTAACATTGGACCCTATGGGAAAATGTTCAAATGCCTTCTTCTCAGAAACTACAAATATTATTAAAGCCAAACTGTACATGAATGTTCATTGGATGGTCCTCTACAATCTTAAGGTTTTTTGTTCCGATATGAAATTCAAAATGGCGGCTACGGCAGGACTTAGTTTAACATTGGACCCTATGGGAAAAATGTTTCAAAATGCTTCTTCTCTGAAACCACTTGGACAGTTGAAACCAAACTGCCCAGGAATGATCATTGGAAGGTCCTCTACAAATTTTTTGTTTTTTATGCCGGTCGAAAATCCAAGATGGCCGCCACCGCAGGACATAGATTAACATTGGACCCTATGGGAAAATGTTCAAATGCCTTCTTCTCAGAAACTACAAATATTATTAAAGCCAAACTGTACATGAATGTTGATTGGATGGTCCTCTACAATCTTAAGGTTTTTTGTTCCGATATGAAATTCAAAATGGCGGCTACGACAGGACTTAGTTTAACATTGGACCCTATGGGAAAAATGTTTCAAAATGCTTCTTCTCTGAAACCACTAGGACAGTTGAAACCAAACTGCCCAGGAATGATCATTGGAAGGTCCTCTACAAATTATCTGTTTTTTATGCCGGTCGGAAATCCAAGATGGCCGCCACCGCAGGACATAGATTAACATTGGACCCTATGGGAAAATATTCAAATGCCTTCTACTCAGAAACTACAAATATGATTAAAGCCAAACTGTACATGAATGTTCATTAGATGGTCCTCTACAAACTTTACGTTTTTTGTTCCGGTATGAAATTCAAAATGGCGGCTACGGCAGGACTTAGTTTAACATTGAACCCTATGGGAAAAATGTTTCAAAACGCTTCTTCTCTGAAACCACTTGGATAATTGAAACCAAACTGCCTAGGAATGATCATTGGAAGGTCCTCTAGAAATTTTATGTTTTTTATGCCGATCGGAAATCCAAGATGGCCGCCACCGCAATACATAGATTAACATTGGACCCTATGGGAAAATGTTCAAATGCCTTCTTCTCAGAAACTACAAATATGATTAAAGCCAAACTGTACATGAATGTTCATTGGATGGTCCTCTACAATCTTAAGGTTTTTTGTTCCGATATGAAATTCAAAATGGCGGCTACGGCAGAACTTAGTTTAACATTGGACCCTATGGGAAAAATGTTTCAAAATGCTTCTTCTCTGAAACCACTTGGACAGTTGAAACCAAACTGCCCAGGAATGATCATTGGAAGGTCCTCTACAAATTTTCCGTTTTTTATGCCGGTCGGAAATCCAAGATGGCCGCCACTGCAGGACATAGATTAACATTGGACCCTATGGGAAAATATTCAAATGCCTTCTACTCAGAAACTACAAATATGATTAAAGCCAAACTGTACATGAATGTTCATTAGATGGTCCTCTACAAACTTTACGTTTTTTGTTCTGGTATGAAATTCAAAATGGCGGCTATGGCAGGACTTAGTTTAACATTGGACCCTATGGGAAAAATGTTTCAAAACGCTTCTTCTCTGAAACCACTTGGATAATTGAAACCAAACTGCCCAGCAATGATCATTGGAAGGTCCTCTACAAATTTTCTGTTTTTTATGCCGGTCGGAAATCCAAGATGGCCGCCACCGCAGGACAGATTAACATTGGACCCTATGGGAAAATATTCAAATGCCTTCTACTCAGAAACTACAAATATGATTAAAGCCAAACTGTACATGAATGTTCATTGGATGGTCCTCTACAAACTTTACGTTTTTTGTTCTGGTATGAAATTCAAAATGGCGACTACGGCAGGACTTAGTTTAACATTGGACCCTATGGGAAAAATGTTTCAAAACGCTTCTTCTCTGAAACCACTTGGATAATTGAAACCAAACTGCCTAGGAATGATCATTGGAAGGTCCTCTACAAATTTTATGTTTTTTATGCCAATCGGAAATCCAAGATGGCCACCACCGCAATACATAGATTAACATTGGACCCTATGGGAAAATGTTCAAATGCCTTCTACTCAGAAACTACAAATATGATTAAAGCCAAACTGTACATGAATGTTCATTAGATGGTCCTCTACAAACTTTACGTTTTTTGTTCCGGTATGAAATTCAAAATGGCGGCTACGGCAGGACTTAGTTTAACATTGGACCCTATGGGAAAAATGTTTCAAAATGCTTCTTCTCTGAAACCACTTGGACAGTTGAAACTAAACTGCCCAGGAATGATCATTGGAAGGTCCTCTACAAATTTTCTGTTTTTTATGCCGGTCGGAAATCCAAGATGGCCGCCACCGCAGGACATAGATTAACATTGGACCCTATGGGAAAATATTCAAATGCCTTCTACTCAGAAACTACAAATATGATTAAACCAAACTGTACATGAATGTTCATTAGATGGTCCTCTACAAACTTTACGTTTTTTGTTCTGGTATGAAATTCAAAATGGCGGCTACGACAGGACTTAGTTTAACATTGGACCCTATGGGAAAAATGTTTCAAAACGCTTCTTCTCTGAAACCACTTGGATAATTGAAACCAAACTGCCCAGGAATGATCATTGGAAGGTCCTCTACAAGGTGTGTGTTTTTTATGCCGATCGGAAATCCAAGATGGCCACCACCGCAGGACATAGATTAACATTGGACCCTATGGGAAAATGTTCAAATGCCTTCTTCTCAGAAACTACAAATATGATTAAAGCCAAACTGTGCATGAATGTTCATTGAATGGTCCTCTACAAAATATACATTTTTTATTCTGATATATAATTCAAAATGGCGGCTACGGCAGGACTTAGTTTAACATTGGACCCTATGGGAAAAATGTTTCAAAATGCTTCTTCTCTGAAACCACTTGGACAGTTGAAACCAAACTGCCCAGGAATGATCATTGGAAGGTCCTGTTTTTTATGCCGATCGGAAATCCAAGATGGCTGCCACCACAGGTCATAGTATTAACACAGAACCATATGGGGAAAATACAGAAATATATTCTTCTCTGAAGCTATTGCACTGATTGAACCTAAACTGTGCATCAATCATTGGAAGGTCCTTTACAAACTTTGTATTTTTTATGTTGATCGTAATTCCAAGATGACGCAGGACATAGTTTTTACATAGGACCAATTGTTTTTTTTTATTACCAGGTGAACGATACAGGCTCTTGAGAGCCTCTGGTTAACATATATTACGGGATTTTTTATGAACTTTGAACTTTTGCCTATTTTGACCGATTATGCAAATTAGAAAAAGGGGGGATGAAATTTAAAAAAAATCTTCTCCTCTGAAACTACTGTGCCAATCTCAACCAAACTTTGCTGAAATGAACCTTGGGTGGTCCCCTTTCAATATTGTGTCCGTCTGTGCCGTCCTGTATCCAAGATGGCTGCCATGACTAAAAATAGAAATTTCTTCAAATGGCCAAAACTGCTCTATTTTAAGCCAGAAAGTGCCCAAATTTGAACTGTATAAGCACAATGATGAGCTTTTTAGTTCACCTGGACCAAAGGTCCAGGTGAACTATTGCCATCACTTGGCGTCCGTCGTCTGTAAACTTTTCACATTTCAAGCTTCTTCTCAGAAACCACTGTTCCTTGGATGGTCCTCTACAAAGTTACTGTTTTTCGTTCCAGTCAGATATTCAATATGGCTGCCAAGGCCAATAATATGCTCTGATTGGCCGAAATTTCAAAGATCTTCTTCTCTGAAACTAATGAACTGACTGAACCCAAACTGTACAGGAATGATCATTGGAATGTCCTCTACAAATTTTCTGTTTTTTATGCCGATCGGAAATCCAAGATGGCCGCCACCGCAATACATAGATTAACATTGGACCCTATGGGAAAATATTCAAATGCCTTCTTCTCAGAAACTACAAATATGATTAAAGCCAAACTGTACATGAATGTTCATTGGATGGTCCTCTACAATCTTAAGGTTTTTTGTTCCGGTATGAAATTCAAAATGGCGGCTACGGCAGGACTTAGTTTAACATTGGAACCTATGGGAAAAATGTTTCAAAATGCTTCTTCTCTGAAACCACTAGGACAGTTGAAACCAAACGGCCCAGGAATGATCATTGGAAGGTCCTCTACAAAGTTTCTGTTTTTATGCCGATCGGAAATCCAAGATGGCTGCCACCGCAGGACATAGATTAACATTGGACCCTTTGGGAAAATATTCAAATGCCTTCTTCTCAGAAACTACAAATATGATTAAAGCCAAACTGTACATGAATGTTCATTAAATGGTCCTCTACAAACTTTAGGTTTTTTGTTCCGGTATGAAATTCAAAATGGCGGCTACGGCAGGACTTAGTTTAACATTGGACCCTATGGGAAAAATGTTTCAAAATGCTTCTTCTCTGAAACCACTTGGACAGTTGAAACCAAACTGCCCAGGAATGATCATTGGAAGGTCCTCTACAAAGTTTCTGTTTTTTATGCCGATCGGAAATCCAAGATGGCCGCCACCGCAGGACATAGATTAAAATTGGACCCTATGGGAAAATGTTCAAATGCCTTCTTCTCAGAAACTACAAATATGATTAAAGCCAAACTGTACATGAATGTTCATTGGATGGTCCTCTACAATCTTAAGGTTTTTTGTTCCGATATGAAATTCAAAATGGCGGCTACGGCAGGACTTAGTTTAACATTGGACCCTATTGGAAAAATGTTTCAAAATGCTTCTTCTCTGAAACCACTAGGACAGTTGAAACCAAACTGTCCAGGAATGATCATTGGAAGGTCCTCTACAAAGTTTCTGTTTTTTATGCCGATCGGAAATCCAAGATGGCCACCACCGCAGGACATAGATTAACATTGGACCCTATGGGAAAATATTCAAATGCCTTCTTCTCAGAAACTACAAATATGATTAAAGCCAAACTGTACATGAATGTTCATTGGATGGTCCTCTACAAACTTTACGTTTTTTGTTCCGATATGAAATTGAAAATGGCGGCTACGGCAGGACTTAGTTTAACATTGGACCCTATGGGAAAAATGTTTCAAAACGCTTCTTCTCTGAAACCACTTGGACAATTGAAACCAAACTGCCCAGGAATGATCATTGGAAGGTCCTCTACAAAGTTTCTGTTTTTTTATGCCGATCGAAAATTCAAGATGGCCGCCACCGCAGGACATAGATTAACATTGGACCTTATGGGAAAATGTTCAAATGCCTTCTTCTCAGAAACTACAAATATGATTAAAGCAAAACTGTACATGAATGTTCATTGAATGGTCCTCTACAAACTTTAGGTTTTTTATTCCGATATGAAATTCAAAATGGCGGCTACGGCAGGACTTAGTTTAACATTGGACCCTATTGGAAAAATGTTTCAAACCGCTTCTTCTCTGAAACCACTTGGATAATTGAAACCAAACTGCCCAGGAATGATCATTGGAAGGTCCTCTACACAGTGTGTGTTTTTTATGCCGATCGGAAATCCAAGATGGCCACCACCGCAGGACATAGATTAACATTGGACCCTATGGGAAAATGTTCAAATGCCTTCTACTCAGAAACTACAAATATGATTAAAGCCAAACTGTACATGAATGTTCATTGGATGGTCCTCTACAAACTTTACGTTTTTTATACCGATATGAAATTGAAAATGGCGGCTACGGCAGGACTTAGTTTAACATTGGACCCTATGGGAAAAATGTTTCAAAACGCTTCTTCTCTGAAACCACTTGGAAAGTTGAAACCAAACTGCCCAGGAATGATCATTGGAAGGTCCTCTACAAAGTTTCTGTTTGTTATGCCGATCGGAAATCCAAGATGGCTGCCACCACAGGTCATAGTATTAACACAGGACCATATGGGGAAAATACAGAAATATATTCTTCTCTGAAGCTATTGCACTGATTGAACCTAAACTGTGCATCAATCATTGGAAGGTCCTTTACAAACTTTGTGTTTTTTATGTTGATCGTAATTTCAAGATGACTACCACTGCAGGACATAGTTTTTACATAGGACCAAATGTTTTTTTTTATTACCAGGTGAACGATACAGGCTCTTGAGAGCCTCTGGTTAACATGTATTACGGGATTTTTTATGAACTTTGAACTTTTGCCTATTTTGACCGATTATGCAAATTAGAAAAAAGGGGGGATGAAATTAAAAAAAAATCTTCTCCTCTGAAACTACTGAGCCAATCTCAACCAAACTTTGCTGAAATGATCCTTGGGTGGTCCCCTTTCAATATTGTGTCCGTCTGTGCCGTCCTGTATCCAAGATGGCCACCATGACTAAAAATAGAAATTTCTTCAAATGGCCAAAACTGCTCTATTTTAAGCCAGAAAGTTCCCAAATTTGAACTGTATAAGCACAATGATGAGCTTTTTAACATATATTACGGGATTTTTTATGAACTTTGAACTTTTGCCTATTTTGACCGATTATGCAAATTAGAAAAATGGGGGGATGAAATTTAAAAAAAATCTTCTCCTCTGAAACTTCTGAGCCAATCTCAACCAAACTTTGCTGAAATGATCCTTGGGTGGTCCCCTTTCAAAATTGTGTCCGTCAGCGCCGTCCTGTATCCAAGATGGCCGCCATGACTAAAAATAGAAATTTCATCAAATGGCCAAAACTGCTCTATTTTAAGCCAGAAAGTTCCCAAATTTGAACTGTATAAGCATAATGATGAGCTTTTTAACATATATTACAGGATTTTTTATGAACTTTGAACTTTTGCCTATTTTGACCGATTATGCAAATTAGAAAAAAGGGGGGATGAAATTTAAAAAAAATCTTCTCCTCTGAAACTACTGTGCCAATCTCAACCAAACTTTGTTGAAATGAACCTTGGGTGGTCCCCTTTCAATATTGTGTCCGTCTGTGCCGTCCTGTATCCAAGATGGCTGCCATGACTAAAAATAGAAATTTCTTCAAATGGCCAAAACTGCTCTATTTTAAGCCAGAAAGTGCCCAAATTTGAACTGTATAAGCACAATGATGAGCTTTTTAGTTCACCTGGACCAAAGGTCCAGGTGAACTATTGCCATCACTTGGCGTCCGTCGTCTGTTATCTGTCGTCTGTCGTCTGTAAACTTTTCACATTTCAAGCTTCTTCTCAGAAACCACTGTTCCTTGGATGGTCCTCTACAAAGTTACTGTTTTTCGTTCCAGTCGGATATTCAATATGGCTGCCAAGGCCAATAATATGCTCTGATTGGCCAAAATTTCAAAGTCTTCTTCTCTGAAACTAATGAACTGACTGAACCCAAACTGTACAGGAATGATCATTGGAATGTCCTTTACCAAGTTACTGTTTTTTATGCCGATCGGAAATCTAAGATGGCCGCCATCGCAGGACATAGATTAACATTGGACCCTATGGGAAAATGTTCAAATGCCTTCTTCTCAGAAACTACAAATATGATTAAAGCCAAACTGTACATGAATGTTCATTGGATGGTCCTCTACAATCTTAAGGTTTTTTGTTCCGATATGAAATTCAAAATGGCGGCTACGGCAGGACTTAGTTTAACATTGGACCCTATGGGAAAAATGTTTCAAAATGCTTCTTCTCTGAAACCACTAGGACAGTTGAAACCAAACTGCCCAGGAATGATCATTGGAAAGTCCTCTACAAATTTTCTGTTTTTTATGCCGATCGGAAATCCAAGATGGCCGCCACCGCAATACATAGATTAACATTGGACCCTATGGGAAAATGTTCAAATGCCTTCTTCTCAGAAACTACAAATATTATTAAAGCCAATATGTACATGAATGTTCATTGGATGGTCCTCTACAAACTTTACGTTTTTTGTTCCGATATGAAATTGAAAATGGCGGCTACGGCAGGACTTAGTTTAACATTGGACCCTATGGGAAAAATGTTTCAAAACGCTTCTTCTCTGAAACCACTTGGACAATTGAAACCAAACGGCCCAGGAATGATCATTGGAAGGTCCTCTACAAAGTTTCTGTTTTTTTATGCCGATCGAAAATTCAAGATGGCCACCACCGCAGGACATAGATTAACATTGGACCTTATGGGAAAATGTTCAAATGCCTTCTTCTCAGAAACTACAAATATGATTAAAGCAAAACTGTACATGAATGTTCATTGAATGGTCCTCTACAAACTTTAGGTTTTTTATTCCGATATGAAATTCAAAATGGCGGCTACGGCAGGACTTAGTTTAACATTGGACCCTATTGGAAAAATGTTTCAAAACGCTTCTTCTCTGAAACCACTTGGATAATTGAAACCAAACTGCCCAGGAATGATCATTGGAAGGTCCTCTACACAGTGTGTGTTTTTTATGCCGATCGGAAATCCAAGATGGCCACCACCGCAGGACATAGATTAACATTGGACCCTATGGGAAAATGTTCAAATGCCTTCTACTCAGAAACTACAAATATGATTAAAGCCAAACTGTACATGAATGTTCATTGGATGGTCCTCTACAAACTTTACGTTTTTTATACCGATATGAAATTGAAAATGGCGGCTACGGCAGGACTTAGTTTAACATTGGACCCTATGGGAAAAATGTTTCAAAACGCTTCTTCTCTGAAACCACTTGGACAGTTGAAACCAAACTGCCCAGGAATGATCATTGGAAGGTCCTCTACAAAGTTTCTGTTTGTTATGCCGATCGGAAATCCAAGATGGCTGCCACCACAGGTCATAGTATTAACACAGGACCATATGGGGAAAATACAGAAATATATTCTTCTCTGAAGCTATTGCACTGATTGAACCTAAACTGTGCATCAATCATTGGAAGGTCCTTTACAAACTTTGTGTTTTTTATGTTGATCGTAATTTCAAGATGACTACCACTGCAGGACATAGTTTTTACATAGGACCAAATGTTTTTTTTTATTACCAGGTGAACGATACAGGCTCTTGAGAGCCTCTGGTTAACATGTATTACGGGATTTTTTATGAACTTTGAACTTTTGCCTATTTTGACCGATTATGCAAATTAGAAAAAAGGGGGGATGAAATTAAAAAAAAATCTTCTCCTCTGAAACTACTGAGCCAATCTCAACCAAACTTTGCTGAAATGATCCTTGGGTGGTCCCCTTTCAATATTGTGTCCGTCTGTGCCGTCCTGTATGCAAGATGGCCGCCATGACTAAAAATAGAAATTTCTTCAAATGGCCAAAACTGCTCTATTTTAAGCCAGAAAGTTCCCAAATTTGAACTGTATAAGCACAATGATGAGCTTTTTAACATATATTACGGGATTTTTTATGAACTTTGAACTTTTGCCTATTTTGACCGATTATGCAAATTAGAAAAATGGGGGGATGAAATTTTAAAAAAATCTTCTCCTCTGAAACTACTCAGCCAATCTCAACCAAACTTTGCTGAAATGATCCTTGGGTGGTCCCCTTTCAAAATTGTGTCCGTCAGCGCCGTCCTGTATCCAAGATGGCCACCATGACTAAAAATAGAAATTTCATCAAATGGCCAAAACTGCTCTATTTTAAGCCAGAAAGTTCCCAAATTTGAACTGTATAAGCACAATGATGAGCTTTTTAACATATATTACGGGATATTTTATGAACTTTGAACTTTTGCCTATTTTGACCGATTATGCAAATTAGAAAAAAGGGGGGATGAAATTTAAAAAAAATGTTCTCCTCTAAAACTACTGAGCCAATCTCAACCAAACTTTGATAAAATGATTCTTGGGTGGTTCTCTTCCAAAATTGTGTCTGGCATTTCAGAACACCGACCAAGATGGCCGCCACAGCCGAACTTATTTTAACATAGGACCCTATGGGAAATTCCCATAAAAATCTTCTTGTCTGAAACCATTTGCTCAATAAGAACAACATTTTGATGAAATAGTCATTGGATGGTTCTCTTCCAAAAATGTGTCTGGCGGCTCGGCCCTTCGATCAATTTTTTTTTTTTTAATTTTAATAATTTTCGTGTTATATTTCAAAAACTATAAGAGATAGATGTTAAGTTTAAATTGCACCATGTCGAGATCTACCTACCCTGCAATTTTGAAGTAAATCTGATTACCCATCTTGGAGTTCTTGCCCTTTTTTCATCAAATTTAAAAAAAAAAAATTCGTCTTATATTTCAAAAACTATAAGAGATAAAGGTTAAGTTTAAATTGCAAAAATTTGCAGCATGTCAAGATCTTCCTACCCTGCAATTTTGAAGTAAATCCCATTACCCATTTTGGAGTTATTGCCCTTTTTTCATCAAAATGTTCTCAATTTTAATACTATCATCTTATATCTCAAAAACTATTAGAGATAGAGGGAAAGTTTAAACTGCAAAAATGTTCAGCATGTCAAGATCTACAAAAAATTTCCCACAGTTAAAAATGTGTGACAACTGTGTGAAGAGTTATTCCTCTTGAAATGCATTTTTTGTTGACTCACTGCTTTTGGTTACTCAAATAATCAAAGGGAAGCAACTCTATTACAAAATGTGAAGTAGGAAAAGCTAAATTTTGAGAATCATTGACATATATGTTTTTTTTACAGCATTTTTGATATCTTGCATTAAAGGGGGAACCCCTGCCCAAATTTTTTTGTAGAAGGGGTCTGCAATGACAAAGGCTACATTTGTTAATTTTTTTCACGAAGTTATCAAGTTTTATTGACTGATGTTGTTATTATACCCGGGTGAGCTATGCAGGCTCCTAGGAGCCTCTAGTATAAATCTGTCTCCTCAAATATTTCTTTGAGAAATAATGATATACATATTATTTTAATTTTACTATTTTTCACCCTAGGTGTACATATTAGTATTTGTATAGATATGTATATAATATTATAGGATAACTTTATTACATGTATGTATTTAGAAACTGCCATTGTATGGATTGATCAAATTTAATTAATTTATTTACAAGTGTCATTAAATTTTATTTTTCTTTATGTTGTGTAAATATATCATCAATTAAATATATTTCTGAAACTCTAAAACTATATTAAATGTTCAACTCTCTTATACTCCATCCAACGTTTCAGCCATCAGGACTTGATAAAACATTGATCAAATAAAAGAGAGATAATGTTGAACATATAATATGTTATTTTCCCTATTTAAAAAATTACAGTTTTTGTTTGAAATGCTCACGATTATCAAGCTTGTTTTGTAGTTTCATAGAAAATACTTTAGGTATACAATGATAAAAAATAGGGAATAACATACATTTTGTATTCCAAATGAACAAGGATTTAGGTATTGATGATTTGATCTTGATTATTGAATGTTAAATCCTAAAGAGGATTAACATTTACTTACCGGGTATGATTTGTTTTTATTTTCTGTGATCCCTGTGATTTAGAAAGAATCTTGTTTAATTAAGGGTGATTTTTAATGTGTGATGAAGATATATTTTGTTCATTATCTTACCATTGAAAACTCTTCTGTCTACTTTTAATATGTTTAGCAAACAAGGATGTCAATGTATGTTATATGTTTCACCTAGGTTTTCCTTTTTCAACATTTAATAACCAACATATAACATCTATAATGTCATGTATAACATCTATCATGTATTGTTTATAGTATGTATACAATATACAGTCAAAACTGTATTAAGAGGTCATCTTTGGAACAAAGATAAGTGACCTTGTAAGATAGGTGACCTCTTAAAAGAGGTTCATGTGAAATTCTCTATGACGGGACAAGAAAAGGGTGACCTTTTAATACAGGTGACAACATTGGCAGGTTTGACTGTATTAGATTTAGATCATTATTTTAGTCTCTCATCTGTCTCATAGGTTCACTGAATAAGTACTATCGTATTTTACCGTCCACATGAGATATCATATACACGGTGCATTATGATTTGTTTGACAGTTTTAGCATGGTCAAGTGACTATAAATACAGCCAAACTTGTGTTCATGGGACGAAGGAAAGGTCAGCGGATAAGAGAAGTGATTAACAGATCCATATGGTCAGTTACCTTCCGTAATAATTCACATATTTACTGTTACCAAATAGTAATTATATGGAAAACATGGCAGTCGCTCCGTACTGCTGCTGTGTTTTTTTATTATTTGGAAAACATGACAAAGGGTAATGTGAGATATTACTATCACTTTGCATCTGTCATCTGTTGAGTTTTAACAATTAATTCAATCTATTTTTGACAAACTGGCCAAATTTGAATCAAACTTGGTAGAAATGTTATTTAGGTAGTTTTCAATATTTTACATGATTTTTGTTTCATTAGGAAATTCTATTATGCTTTCCCCCGAAATGCATATGGTGAAATTCTCCCTTAATTGTAATGTTCCTTATATGACCCTCTAAAACATTTCTTTGTTTTTGTCGATGAGAAATCCAAGATGGCCACCAGATCACAGGAAAATGTTTTAACATAGGACCCTATTCTAAATATTTGAATTCCAACTTTGGTAAATTCCCGAAAGGCTCTTGAACTGATTATCTTTTGGACAAGTACCCAGAAAATGTACATTTCTGAAACCAGAATATTAGCTTTGACATTGAACAGTTGGATTTCAATATATATTAATTTCAACTTTGATAAATTTCCTGAAAGACTCTCAGACCTATTATTTGATGCAAATTTGGGAGATTCATAGACATTCATGCACTAGACAGTTCCATTAATTTAATACTATTCTGAAGTATGTAAGTATGTCACAAATAAACATATCATTTGATAACCCCACGATATTGTCAATAAAAGAACTGTATGTATTGAAGCTTTTTTAAATGACTTGTTTGAATTTTGTTATAATCAGTGAACAAATTTGAATTATAATATCCCACATACTGATGTTTTAACAGTACATGTATTTTGTTTCTTCATTTATTTTTGTCAATAGACATACATTTTATGAATAATAAATTTGATGGCTTTCTATTTTTCGTATAACACCAATAATACATGTATTGAGGTATACCTTTATTGTCACCATTTTTTACAGGGTCTACTTTTCTTATGATAGGCACCGTGCATATACAATAGTTTCTGGGGCTGCCGTGATCGTATGGTAGTTAGATTTACAACTACCTATGCAATCAATGCCTGTCACCACTGATGTTGTGAATTCGAATCTCGATCAGGGCAAGGTGTACAACATTATTTAATAAAGTTTGTCAGTGACTTGCGACAGGTCAGTGGTTTTCTCCGGTTTCCTCCACCACGACATAACTGAAATATTGTTGAAAGTGGCGTTAAACACCACCAAACAAACTATAGTTTTTGCTTTTCTTGAGTTAATATTTTGAATATGATGAATTAGAGATTGATACAGTGGCATGGTAGATCTATCTATTGATACAGTGGCATGGTAGATCTATCTATTGATACAGTGGCATGGTAGATCTATCTATTGATACAGTGGCATGGTAGATCTATCTATTGATACAGTGGCATGGTAGATCTATCTATTGATACAGTAGCATGGTAGATCTATCTATTGATACAGTGGCATGGTAGATCTATCTATTGATACAGTGGCATGGTAGATCTATCTATTGATACAGTGGCATGGTAGATCTATCTAGATACAGTGGCATGGTAGATCTATCTATTGATACAGTGGCATGGTAGATCTATCTTGTTCTACAGATTTTTGGTGTTCCAAAATGTCAGCAAAAAATAGCCAGTGTTACTATGCACCAAGACAGGATAACCAGTCAATACATAGGTAAATTGTGAACTCTCCTAGATAAAGTTCATGTTACTTTTGACCTCATCTGGTCCTAAGATCAATGCGAGCTATTGTCTTCACTTTGCTTGTTATTGTCACACGTTTGACATTCTTTTCTGAAACTACTTCAGCTTATAGGAATGTTCCTATGATGATGGCGGCAGTTGTGATCTTATGGTAGTAATAAATGCCTAAATAGTGCATGAATAACCTGGTGAGGGGTTCAGACTAAGCTGACTCTTTACTCTTTAAACACTTTACACTAATAACCTGGTGAGGGGTTCAGACTAAGCTGACTCTTTACTCTTTAAACACTTTACACTAATAACCTGGTGAGGGGTTCAGACTAAGCTGACTCTTTACTCTTTAAACACTTTACACTAATAACCTGGTGAGGGGTTCAGACTAAGCTGACTCTTTACTCTTTAAACACTTTACACTAATAACCTGGTGAGGGGTTCAGACTAAGCTGACTCTTTACTCTTTAAACACTTTACACTAATAACCTGGTGAGGGGTTCAGACTAAGCTGACTCTTTACTCTTTAAACACTTTACACTAATAACCTGGTGAGGGGTTCAGACTAAGCTGACTCTTTACTCTTTAAACACTTTACACTAATAACCTGGTGAGGGGTTCAGACTAAGCTGACTCTTTACTCTTTAAACACTTTACACTAATAACCTGGTGAGGGGTTCAGATTAAGCTGACTCTTTACTCTTTAAACACTTTACACTAATAACCTGGTGAGGGGTTCAGACTAAGCTGACTCTTTATTCTTTAAACACTTTACACTAATAACCTGGTGAGGGGTTCAGACTAAGCTGACTCTTTACTCTTTAAACACTTTACACTAATAACCTGGTGAGGGGTTCAGACTAAGCTGACTCTTTACTCTTTAAACACTTTACACTAATAACCTGGTGAGGGGTTCAGACTAAGCTGACTCTTTACTCTTTAAACACTTTACACTAATAACCTGGTGAGGGGTTCAGACTAAGCTGACTCTTTACTCTTTAAACACTTTACACTAATAACCTGGTGAGGGGTTCAGACTAAGCTGACTCTTTACTCTTTAAACACTTTACACTAATAACCTGGTGAGGGGTTCAGATTAAGCTGACTCTTTACTCTTTAAACACTTTACACTAATAACCTGGTGAGGGGTTCAGACTAAGCTGACTCTTTATTCTTTAAACACTTTACACTAATAACCTGGTGAGGGGTTCAGACTAAGCTGACTCTTTACTCTTTAAACACTTTACACTAATAACCTGGTGAGGGGTTCAGACTAAGCTGACTCTTTACTCTTTAAACACTTTACACTAATAACCTGGTGAGGGGTTCAGACTAAGCTGACTCTTTACTCTTTAAACACTTTACACTAATAACCTGGTGAGGGGTTCAGACTAAGCTGACTCTTTACTCTTTAAACACTTTACACTAATAACCTGGTGAGGGGTTCAGACTAAGCTGACTCTTTACTCTTTAAACACTTTACACTAATAACCTGGTGAGGGGTTCAGACTAAGCTGACTCTTTACTCTTTAAACACTTTACACTAATAACCTGGTGAGGGGTTCAGACTAAGCTGACTCTTTACTCTTTAAACACTTTACACTAATAACCTGGTGAGGGGTTCAGACTAAGCTGACTCTTTATTCTTTAAACACTTTAAACTAATAACCTGGTGAGGGGTTCAGACTAAGCTGACTCTTTACTCTTTAAACACTTTACACTAATAACCTGGTGAGGGGTTCAGACTAAGCTGACTCTTTACTCTTTAAACACTTTACACTAATAACCTGGTGAGGGGTTCAGACTAAGCTGACTCTTTACTCTTTAAACACTTTACACTAATAACCTGGTGAGGGGTTCAGACTAAGCTGACTCTTTACTCTTTAAACACTTTACACTAATAACCTGGTGAGGGGTTCAGACTAAGCTGACTCTTTACTCTTTAAACACTTTACACTAATAACCTGGTGAGGGGTTCAGACTAAGCTGACTCTTTACTCTTTAAACACTTTACACTAATAACCTGGTGAGGGGTTCAGACTAAGCTGACTCTTTATTCTTTAAACACTTTACACTAATAACCTGGTGAGGGGTTCAGACTAAGCTGACTCTTTACTCTTTAAACACTTTACACTAATAACCTGGTGAGGGGTTCAGACTAAGCTGACTCTTTACTCTTTAAACACTTTACACTAATAACCTGGTGAGGGGTTCAGACTAAGCTGACTCTTTACTCTTTAAACACTTTACACTAATAACCTGGTGAGGGGTTCAGACTAAGCTGACTCTTTACTCTTTAAACACTTTACACTAATAACCTGGTGAGGGGTTCAGACTAAGCTGACTCTTTACTCTTAAACACTTTACACTAATAACCTGGTGAGGGGTTCAGACTAAGCTGACTCTTTACTCTTTAAACACTTTACACTAATAACCTGGCGAGGGGTTCAGACTAAGCTGACTCTTTACTCTTTAAACACTTTACACTAATAACCTGGTGAGGGGTTCAGACTAAGCTGACTCTTTACTCTTTAAACACTTTACACTAATAACCTGGTGAGGGGTTCAGACTAAGCTGACTCTTTACTCTTTAAACACTTTACACTAATAACCTGGTGAGGGGTTCAGACTAAGCTGACTCTTTACTCTTTAAACACTTTACACTAATAACCTGGTGAGGGGTTCAGACTAAGCTGACTCTTTACTCTTTAAACACTTTACACTAATAACCTGGTGAGGGGTTCAGACTAAGCTGACTCTTTACTCTTTAAACACTTTACACTAATAACCTGGTGAGGGGTTCAGACTAAGCTGACTCTTTACTCTTTAAACACTTTACACTAATAACCTGGTGAGGGGTTCAGACTAAGCTGACTCTTTATTCTGTAAACACTTTACACTAATAACCTGGTGAGGGGTTCAGACTAAGCTGACTCTTTACTCTTTAAACACTTTACACTAATAACCTGGTGAGGGGTTCAGACTAAGCTGACTCTTTACTCTTTAAACACTTTACACTAATAACCTGGTGAGGGGTTCAGACTAAGCTGACTCTTTACTCTTTAAACACTTTACACTAATAACCTGGTGAGGGGTTCAGACTAAGCTGACTCTTTACTCTTAAACACTTTACACTAATAACCTGGTGAGGGGTTCAGACTAAGCTGACTCTTTACTCTTTAAACACTTTACACTAATAACCTGGTGAGGGGTTCAGACTAAGCTGACTCTTTACTCTTTAAACACTTTACACTAATAACCTGGTGAGGGGTTCAGACTAAGCCGACTCTTTACTCTTTAAACACTTTACACTAATAACCTGGTGAGGGGTTCAGACTAAGCTGACTCTTTACTCTTTAAACACTTTACACTAATAACCTGGTGAGGGGTTCAGACTAAGCCGACTCTTTACTCTTTAAACACTTTACACTAATAACCTGGTGAGGGGTTCAGACTAAGCCGACTCTTTACTCTTTAAACACTTTACACTAATAACCTGGTGAGGGGTTCAGACTAAGCTGACTCTTTACTCTTTAAACACTTTACACTAATAACCTGGTGAGGGGTTCAGACTAAGCTGACTCTTTACTCTTTAAACACTTTACACTAATAACCTGGTGAGGGGTTCAGACTAAGCTGACTCTTTACTCTTAAACACTTTACACTAATAACCTGGTGAGGGGTTCAGACTAAGCTGACTCTTTACTCTTTAAACACTTTACACTAATAACCTGGTGAGGGGTTCAGACTAAGCTGACTCTTTACTCTTTAAACACTTTACACTAATAACCTGGTGAGGGGTTCAGACTAAGCTGACTCTTTACTCTTTAAACACTTTACACTAATAACCTGGTGAGGGGTTCAGACTAAGCTGACTCTTTACTCTTTAAACACTTTACACTAATAACCTGGTGAGGGGTTCAGACTAAGCTGACTCTTTACTCTTTAAACACTTTACACTAATAACCTGGTGAGGGGTTCAGACTAAGCTGACTCTTTACTCTTTAAACACTTTACACTAATAACCTGGTGAGGGGTTCAGACTAAGCTGACTCTTTACTCTTTAAACACTTTACACTAATAACCTGGTGAGGGGTTCAGACTAAGCTGACTCTTTATTCTTTAAACACTTTACACTAATAACCTGGTGAGGGGTTCAGACTAAGCTGACTCTTTACTCTTTAAACACTTTACACTAATAACCTGGTGAGGGGTTCAGACTAAGCTGACTCTTTACTCTTTAAACACTTTACACTAATAACCTGGTGAGGGGTTCAGACTAAGCTGACTCTTTACTCTTTAAACACTTTACACTAATAACCTGGTGAGGGGTTCAGACTAAGCTGACTCTTTACTCTTAAACACTTTACACTAATAACCTGGTGAGGGGTTCAGACTAAGCTGACTCTTTACTCTTTAAACACTTTACACTAATAACCTGGTGAGGGGTTCAGACTAAGCTGACTCTTTACTCTTTAAACACTTTACACTAATAACCTGGTGAGGGGTTCAGACTAAGCTGACTCTTTACTCTTTAAACACTTTACACTAATAACCTGGTGAGGGGTTCAGACTAAGCTGACTCTTTACTCTTTAAACACTTTACACTAATAACCTGGTGAGGGGTTCAGACTAAGCCGACTCTTTACTCTTTAAACACTTTACACTAATAACCTGGTGAGGGGTTCAGACTAAGCTGACTCTTTACTCTTTAAACACTTTACACTAATAACCTGGTGAGGGGTTCAGACTAAGCTGACTCTTTACTCTTTAAACACTTTACACTAATAACCTGGTGAGGGGTTCAGACTAAGCTGACTCTTTACTCTTTAAACACTTTACACTAATAACCTGGTGAGGGGTTCAGACTAAGCTGACTCTTTACTCTTAAACACTTTACACTAATAACCTGGTGAGGGGTTCAGACTAAGCTGACTCTTTACTCTTTAAACACTTTACACTAATAACCTGGTGAGGGGTTCAGACTAAGCTGACTCTTTACTCTTTAAACACTTTACACTAATAACCTGGTGAGGGGTTCAGACTAAGCTGACTCTTTACTCTTTAAACACTTTACACTAATAACCTGGTGAGGGGTTCAGACTAAGCTGACTCTTTACTCACTTTACACTAATAACCTGGTGAGGGGTTCAGACTAAGCTGACTCTTTACTCTTTAAACACTTTACACTAATAACCTGGTGAGGGGTTCAGACTAAGCTGACTCTTTACTCTTTAAACACTTTAAACTTGTATGAATTACATTGATTTTTGGTGTTTAAACGCCACTTTCAGCAATATTTCCGCTACATTATGGCAACCAGTTTTAGTGGTGGAAGAAGCCAAGTACCTGTAGAGAACCACAAACCATGGGCAAGCAACTGGTAAACTTTATCACTTGCGGCTGTGGGTCGAGTGTTTTTTGTAATTTACAAAGCTGGGCGTGAACCCACGCCATATTGGTGATAGGCTTGATTACCTAACTCATTGAGCCACCCGGGCCCTTGAATTACATTGAAGCTACTTGATAAGATAATCAAATTGTATCAGGATTTGTGGTTTCATAAGTCTTAAGAAATATATTTTTCTCTCTAATACTTCACAATATTCTAATGTTGATATGATGAAGCGTCTACAAAACAACTACATTTTTTTGGGAGGAGATTTATGGTGCAATGACATGTGGACGGTAAAACCGAGATTAGTCCCCCCACCAATAGTAAGGAAATGTATATATTTAATGAAAATCTCTCCATGGTGTGGAGAGACGGGGACAATAAAACAAATAGTAAGTAAATGTATATATTTAATGAAAATCCCCCCATGGTGTGGAGAGACGGGGACAATAAAACAAATAGTAAGGAAATGTATATATTTAATGAAAACAAACAACTAAGGTACATAGATAAACATTTTTTTAAATTGATGGTTTATACAATTCACCATCTAAAATTGCCATTTATACGCCTTTCACAGATTAACCAAAGCTATACCCAAGATTTTTGTTTAACCTAAAATCAGAAAGCAGGTTAAAATTGACTTAATGAAACTACTGCTGCTGTTGAGATACTTTCCTAAAACTGGTCAATTCATTTTTATCAACTGATACATTCTAATAAGTTGAAAGTCAGTTTTGAATAATAACTTATTGGCTTGTGTTTGATAAACACCAAACACATTTACAGGTAAAAAAAATTAAGAACACTTACCAGGTAAACAATAAATGAGATTGACTTGATGTTTTTATAAGAAGTTTGGTAAGTTTATCCAGCCATGATATAGCTGAACTACTGTTATATACCTTCTGTTACAATGTTTTATAAGAAGGACCACTTGATGTACAACTAACTATGTTCTGTATACATGAATATTTGATATCAATATTTCAGTTATTTTGTGTTTACTCTTGTAAGTCACAACAAACACTGTAGATGACTTGTAAGTCACAACAAACAATGTAGATGACTTGTAAGTCACAACAAACAATGTAGATGATATTGCTACATACATACAAGAAGTACTCATATATAGTTATAATATTAAAATTACAATTATCGTGACCTTTGTAAACTCTGAACAAATCAATAAACCTGATCAGGTATAACTCTGGTTAGACATGTATCATACTCTAAATATCTATCACATGACCAAAAATACATGCAAATTTTAATTATCTATTTCTCAAGTTTATCATCACTTTGCTCAGCGAATGGGTATATAATTACATTTTTACAAATTTGGGGCGACCTGAAGCAACTTGATCATTATCTAATCTAATAGTACATTATTTCAACAATATAAAATGAACATAAATCTTATTCATACTCGCTTGAGAAACAGAAAATTTCAATTGCATAGTGTTTTTATTTGCTATTAATTTGTCAACATTCAACTTTCAAAAATCATGCACCAAATTTTGACCACGAATTACAAAATAGCACATATAATGTTTATGACATAAAACAACTAAATAGTTTGATACAAGTATAAGAAGCTTGTGTGTATTTTGCTGCAGTACTTTTGCCTGTAACAATCCTTACATCAGACTTGATGTACTATACAATGGCATGTTTACACTATAATGTAATAAGTACTAAAGATGTACCAGTATAATATCAAAATTGGCAAGTTTTTCTTTAAAATATATAGTTTTTAAGTGAATGCGGGTTTCCTGTACTACGACCTTAAAGGTTTTTCAATCTGATATGTCACGACATGCAAGATCTAAAGAAACACCACCATTACATGTCACATGTGAATGACCATTACAGATCTAATGAAACTGACCCTATGTCATGACCTTTACCGTCAAATGAAAATGGCACTTGGGAGACTATGAAAGAGGTATAATTTAAAACTAATCTGCTTTGTTTGCTACATCCAATCTGATTGGTCAATATAGCTCATATTTATCATATCTTTAAATATTCATGACATAGGGTCACTTGTATGATTTCTTCAGATCTCACACACAGCGATATATCAGCGAGTGAAAAAAAGATCTAGTTTAATAATAATATATGAAATTCTTGTAAAAAGCATTGTTAGATGTAACATCCCAAAACATAATTACTGGATTTCATACATAAAATGGAATACAATTTCTGTACTAAATGATAGCTAAAATTAGAAGATTTTATTAGGGATATTATAGAAGAGGTAGACATAATGAGAGGAGTTCACATCTCATCAAATGGAATTTACAATTCATTCAAAAATTCATACATATATCTAAAAAATTTAAACAAATCTATATTTAGAACTAGCTGACTACAATAATCACAACAAACTAAGTTACATGTGTTGAAAAAACTAAGTTACAAGTGTTGAAAAAACAACAAAAAAATATCAACAGAGTTCATCTGGACTAAAAGTTGTACCCTTATTCAACATAAGAATTAAAACCATGTGAACAGGATTCATTATATTTAATCCTGAACTTGGCTTTTATATGGATTACAAATTATACACTTATCAATGTTATACATAAAAATCAAAATTATCATTTATACAATAATATAAAGTTAATATAAGTTGAAAACTGACAGCACTAAAGTCTAATAGACGAAACAATATAAAATTAAAGTAATAAATATTTACAATCAAGCTTGTTTTTTTTTGTATGAATTGTCTTCCTTTAAGGATAAGAAATTATTACATAATGCCATATGATATTATAATGTTAAAAAGTAGGATCAGTTGTGTAACAGCTTAATCCTAGTATATAGTCAACAAAGATCTTAAATATTGTATAATCTAAATAAATGTAGCAGAAAATAACAAGATCTTATAAATTGTCTATCTACATAATAATAACACAAGATACACAGATCGTATAAATTGTATATCTACATAATTCTAGCACAATATGACAAGATCTTATAAATTGTATATCTACATAATTCTAGTACAATATACCAAGATCTTAAATATTGTATATCTACATAATTCTAGCACAAGATACATAGATCGTATATATTGTATATATACATAATCCTAGCATAATATATGAAGATCTTATAAAGTAAATTAGAAATTTGAGTGCTAAAATGAATTAGTAAATGCTCTTATTCTCTTTCAACATCAGTTAGATCATATTTACTGAAATCTCCTGGACAAAACATAAAAAATATATACACCTAATATTTTTATACATCCATTTGTTATATTTCATTGCATAATCTCATATTTATAAGCTAGGATAAATTCCTGTAATACAATTTCTTTTTGCATTTTTTGGGTACTTTATATGATTTTTCTACATAAATTAAACTCTCATAAATTCTGCCCCCTTAAATCAATATTTTTATGTACACAATAAATAAAAAACACACAGATAACTACATTTATGTATTCAAACTTTTAAGTCACCTTCCATAAGTATTTTTGAAGAATTTCTCCTACAATCTGAAATTTTCTAAGTTCATGCATCTTTAAATTCAGATTCAAACACTATTTACTTGATATATAAACTTTATGTTAAAATGTTCTACACACAAAGCATTAAATGTTTAAACTTGTTACATATATATACATTGTATATATTGTGTACACATTGTCATTTTGTACATTAACATGATTACACTATCCATAATATGTATGTGATTGATGACTACAATAAAAGTCTCTACAAATTAATTGAAACCAATACTTGAATCAATCGTCCATCTTGTTTCTATTTTTACACATCTCTTGTTCATTCCACTACTATAATCTTACACACATTCATATGATCAACACCCAATATTGACCTCTGTTAGATGTTTACACATGTATACTAATTTTGTCTGAGATATTGAGAGGGAGTTTGTGGCGTGATCGTATGTAAGTTGGATCTACGTACATCTACTTTATGGAATCAGAGTCTATCACCACTAAAATTGTGAATTTGATCAAGTTTCTCATTAATGTGCAAGAGATCAGTGGTTTCTCCTGGACTTAAGGTCACAAAACATTCAAGTACAATTTTTGAATATTTTCCAATCAAAACATTCATTAATACAATGTTCTGATTGGCTGTTTTGCGAGTACGAATACAAACTTGTGCTCAACAGTTTTATGACAGTAAGATCTGGTATTTAGGTGTCAACCACTGATCAAACTGACCACCATGATATAATTGATATATTGTTGAAAGTGGCATTACATTTTAGAACCTAACATCGGTTAAATAAATTAAAACTTTTGTCCAGAAAATATTGATTTTTTTCCTTACATTTTATATGTATGGTTTACATATAATTTTCTTTAAACATGTGTTTTCTACCATTTTAATTCTCTACCAGTATAGTAAGCATTCAATAACATCTCAGTAAATCTCCAATTAACTCTCCAATTGTTGAAAAATCAGAAATTTATTTGTATGAGCTTTAGAAACAGGTAGAAAAGTAGACCTTTGGCAAGCTTTTCTGTCCTGTTCCGCAGCAAGTTCAAATTAATTTTGATTTTAGCGATAATGTATGTATATTGTATTTATCATGCAATGTCAAAAATTCCAAAACAAAAGCCATATTTGACTGATAAGATCAGAAACAAGTGTTGTTCTAATTGTTTTCAATGGGGTCCTCTATCGCATCTGTACTTATACTGGTACCATTTCTTACTGTTTGCTTTACATGAATCAGGTCCTAAATATATATAGATTATTACATGGCATTTTTCATATCATACCCTTTATCAGCCCGAGAGCCGATAGGCTCAAGTGATGATATATGAACGAGGGCTGATAAAGGGTATGATATGAAAAATGACATGTTATGATATGTTTATCATATACTTCAACAGAGGAAATAACTGATTTGTACCAAAATGTAAATTAGTCATTTTGGCTAGAATTAAATACATGTATATAGTTATAGAATAACAGTTGAATCTGCCGTGTCTGTAAACACAGTTTTCCGGAAATTCACGAAGTGAACTTACGGACATTGACGGAAAGGCATGTAATAACATTCCAGAAGCAGTTAATAAACTTGCTTTATCAGCCCGCTTGGACCATTCTTGTGAAACTGGGTGAAATAAACATCGACTCCTCTTATTATTGTCAGCACTTATTACAGGGTATAATTTTAGCTTTATCAACTATAAGTATATGATAAAAAAGGTTTATTATGTCCATTACTAACGAACACTGAAGTTTATTGGACCTCGTTATTAGTACAAACGTATTCAAAATCGTATGACTGCGTGATAACTCATATGTAGTCACTTGAAAAAAATTCTGAAATAAGGGATACACATGTACTTATTGAAACCTATATTACATTTCCTGAAATTAAAAACTTGGGAAGTTTAATATATTTATGTAGATTCCGTCTTCGAATTAATGATCACAAAAAGAAAACATCAACATCATTTGATTTTAGAAGTTTTATATTAATTTTGATATGCAAATTAAGAATTCAAAATGAATATTAAACAAGTTTATTAATTATTAAACAAGACCCCCCATTCCCTTAAAAATAGATTCATGTCATACAAAAGGCCTCAAATAAAGTATATATTTCCTGGACTACTTGTATTAAAGCACTTTACTAAGCTGACATATATATTTTTATAACATTGATGTAATTTTAAAGTTAATTTGTGTTCAAACAATACAAGATCATAAGTTAGAAAAGATGAAAAGGATATTATTATGAACTATAATTAACTACATTCAAATTTCATTTGTATTACATTTAGGTCATAATTTCATTTAACCATCATTCACACGATTGACCTATAAATTCTCATTAAAATAACTGTATGCTATGGTACAAAATCTATATACATGTATCTTTCCACTTGTTCCTATATGATGTCATGCAATCTTCATACTAATCATGTGCACTCTAGAAATATTACAAGAAAGATATCATATGTACAAAGTCTTTATACAAAATATAATATACACATATACTTTTCACAGAACTGTCAATCTATGAACAAATTTATCATGGATTGTCAAACATACTGAACTTTCATACAACAGATAAATCCAAGAACAATTATACTATACTTTAAAAACAACAGTTACATCTGAGAGCAATTATACCCGACTTTTTCAAACATACAAGGTACTGCACTTTCTACATCACTAGTCATATCAGAGAACATTTATACTATACATGTACTTTATCAAACATACAATACAATTATACTATATATTTTGTACTTTATCAAACATACAATGAACTGCACTTTCTATACCAGTCACATCGGAGAACATTTATACTATACTTCATCAAACATACTGCACTTTACACAAAACTGTCACATCTGAGTAGTACATTTAGAGTAAGCTGTATTAGACATATTGAGCTTTAGGTGGCTTATTCAGCTCTGGATCTTTATTTCTATCATACGACTCAACAGCCCACTCAGTATTATGCATAATGAATCTCATACACAATTTATAAACAGTATGTTTAGCCTTGATTTCCACAGTCATTGCTATGAAGAAGGCTACAAAAAAGGCCACTCCACATCCTAATGTAATAATTTCTTCGGTTGTTAGCTCTACCTTATTTTTTGGAAATTTTGTAATCTGTCCCTTGTCTGACAAGAAGCACAAAATTGTAGCTACGGCACAGCCAATCATCACAACAAGATTAAACAAAAAGATGATGTGTAGACACTTGTCCCTGTTGTTTACTCTAGGAAACCTCCAATTCCTGAACTATAAAAGAAATTATATAAACTCTTTATTTATATTATTATAACATTTTATTGTGTGTAAAAATGGCTGGAATGATAATGGTGGGCATCAGCAATGAAAATTCATTATGGCTAGATTTCCATGAAAATACATATTTCTAAAAAAAAAAAAAAAATGATACAGTACCCCGCTACTTTAATATGAAAATAGATAGGGATAAAAAAAAAAAAACACCTAAAAAACAATTATGTTTTAATATTTATTTCCTTCCAATCAAGGATAACTTATATAAGGCTGTTGATTGCACAAGAAGCCATACCCAAGTCTTCCAAGGCATTTTTAAAAGATTAAAACGTGAACATACTCATATTGGGAGCAGGACAATTGCCCCCCGGACAATTGCCCCCCTAGGATAATTGCCCCCCACAAATTTTTTTCAGTTTTATATTTAGTTTCTGATTACCCTTTTCTGACTCTATGAACTCCATTGGACTACTATACTTTCACTTCAAAATACACTCCTATTTAAGCCAGTTCTAAGCTTATACTTAGCTTGCAATCATTTTTTCTCAAAATTCTTTTTAATTATTAACCTTTGTACTTAGCTTTGATCATTGTTTAATCAAATTCCTTTTTATAATTTTTCTTTGAAGACCAATTTTGTAAGGTAATTAAAATTAATTGGGAAATCATTAAACTCTATCTAAAAATAAAATATCTATAAATAATAAGAGAAAGTTATTTTTATCATAGCTTGTCCAAGCTGTATAATCCTTTTGATGATTAATATCACAGGGGCTTGAATCGCTTTCATAGAGGTCACACGGCCTATATACCATATATATAGCTTGAATCGCTTTCATAGAGGTCATGCGGCCTATATACCATATATATAGCTTGAATCGCTTTCATTGAGGTCAAGCGGCCTATATACCATATATATAGCTTGAATCGCTTTCATAGAGGTCAAGCGGCCTATATACCATATATACTAACATTAGTATACATATATGGTATATAGGCTGTGTGACCTCTATGAAAGTGATTCAAGCCCCGGTGATTAATATACAAAGAAAAAAATCCAACTTAAAAGTAATTTGAATAATTTAATCTGAGTTTATGCATTTATTTCTCATTTAAGAAATAAACCAGAGGCTCTCAAGAGCCTGTATCGTTCACCTGGTAATAAAAAAAAACAATTGGTCCTATGTAAAAACTATGTCCTGCAGTGGTAGTCATCTTGGAATTACGATCAACATAAAAAACACAAAGTTTGTAAAGGACCTTCCAATGATTGATGCACAGTTTAGGTTCAATCAGTGCAATAGCTTCAGAGAAGAATATATTTCTGTATTTTCCCCATATGGTTCTGTGTTAATACTATGACCTGTGGTGGCAACCATCTTGGATTTCCGATCGGCATAAAAAAAACACACCTTGTAGAGGACCTTCCAATGATCATTCCTGGGCAGTTTGGTTTCAACTGTCCAAGTGGTTTCAGAGAAGAAGCATTTTGAAACATTTTTCCCATAGGGTCCAATGTTAAACTAAGTCCTGCCGTAGCCGCCATTTTGAATTTCATATCAGAATAAAAAACGTAACTTTTGTAGAGGACCATTCAATGAACATTCATGTACAGTTTGGCTTTAATCATATTTGTAGTTTCTGAGAAGAAGGCATTTGAACATTTTCCCATAGGGTCCAATGTTAATCTATGTCCTGCGGTGGTGGCCATCTTGGATTTCCGATCGGCATAAAAAACACAAACCTTGTAAAGGACCTTCAAATGATCATTCCTGGGCAGTTTGGTTTCAATTATCCAAGTGGTTTCAGAGAAGAAGCGTTTTGAAACATTTTTCCCATAGGGTCCAATGTTAAACTAAGTCCTGCCGTAGCCGCCATTTTGAATTTCATATCGGAACAAAAAACGTAAATTTGTAGAGGACCATCCAATGAACGTTCATGTACAGTTTGGCTTTAATCATATTTGTAGTTTCTGAGAAGAAGGCATTTGAATATTTTCCCATAGGGTCCAATGTTAATCTATGTCCTGCGGTGGCGGCCATCTTGGATTTCCGACCGGCATAAAAAACAAAAAATTTGTAGAAGACCTTCCAATGATCATTCCTGGGCAGTTTGGTTTCAACTGTCCTAGTGGTTTCAGAGAAGAAGCATTTTGAAACATTTTTCCCATAGGGTCCAATGTTAAACTAAGTCCTGCCGTAGCCGCCATTTTGAATTTCATATCGGAACAAAAAACCTTAAGATTGTAGAGGACCATCCAATGAACATTCATGTACAGTTTGGCTTTAATCATATTTGTAGTTTCTGAGAAGAAGGCATTTGAACATTTCCCCATAGGGTCCAATGTTAATCTATGTCCTGCGGTGGCGGCCATCTTGGATTTCCGATCGGCATAAAAAACATAAAATTTGTAGAGGACCTTCCAATGATCATTCCTAGGCAGTTTGGTTTCAATTATCCAAGTGGTTTCAGAGAAGAAGCGTTTTGAAACATTTTTCCCATAGGGTCCAATGTTAAACTAAGTCCTGCCGTAGCCGCCATTTTGAATTTCATACCGAAACAAAAAACGTAAAGTTTGTAGAGGACCATCTAATGAACATTCATGTACAGTTTGGCTTTAATCATATTTGTAGTTTCTGAGTAGAAGGCATTTGAATATTTTCCCATAGGGTCCAATGTTAATCTATGTCCTGCGGTGGCGGCCATCTTGGATTTCCGATCGGCATAAAAAAACAGAAAATTTGTAGAGGACCTTCCAATGATCATTCCTGGGCAGTTTGGTTTCAACTGTCCAAGTGGTTTCAGAGAAGAAGCATTTTGAAACATTTTTCCCATAGGGTCCAATGTTAAACTAAGTCCTGCCGTAGCCGCCATTTTGAATTTCATATCAGAATAAAAAACGTAACTTTTGTAGAGGACCATTCAATGAACATTCATGTACAGTTTGGCTTTAATCATATTTGTAGTTTCTGAGAAGAAGGCATTTGAACATTTTCCCATAGGGTCCAATGTTAATCTATGTCCTGCGGTGGTGGCCATCTTGGATTTCCGATCGGCATAAAAAACACACACCTTGTAAAGGACCTTCAAATGATCATTCCTGGGCAGTTTGGTTTCAATTATCCAAGTGGTTTCAGAGAAGAAGCGTTTTGAAACATTTTTCCCATAGGGTCCAATGTTAAACTAAGTCCTGCCGTAGCCGCCATTTTGAATTTCATATCGGAACAAAAAACGTAAATTTGTAGAGGACCATCCAATGAACGTTCATGTACAGTTTGGCTTTAATCATATTTGTAGTTTCTGAGAAGAAGGCATTTGAATATTTTCCCATAGGGTCCAATGTTAATCTATGTCCTGCGGTGGCGGCCATCTTGGATTTCCGATTGGCATAAAAAACAGAAACTTTGTAAAGGACCTTCCAATGATCATTCCTGGGCAGTTTGGTTTCAACTGTCCAAGTGGTTTCAGAGAAGAAGCATTTTGAAACATTTTTCCCATAGGGTCCAATCTTAAACTAAGTCCTGCCGTAGCCGCCATTTTGAATTTCATATCGGAACAAAAAACCTTAAGATTGTAGAGGACCATCCAATGAACATTCATGTACAGTTTGGCTTTAATCATATTTGTAGTTTCTGAGAAGAAGGCATTTGAACATTTCCCCATAGGGTCCAATGTTAATCTATGTCCTGCGGTGGCGGCCATCTTGGATTTCCGATCGGCATAAAAAACATAAAATTTGTAGAGGACCTTCCAATGATCATTCCTAGGCAGTTTGGTTTCAATTATCCAAGTGGTTTCAGAGAAGAAGCGTTTTGAAACATTTTTCCCATAGGGTCCAATGTTAAACTAAGTCCTGCCGTAGCCGCCATTTTGAATTTCATACCGAAACAAAAAACGTAAAGTTTGTAGAGGACCATCTAATGAACATTCATGTACAGTTTGGCTTTAATCATATTTGTAGTTTCTGAGTAGAAGGCATTTGAATATTTTCCCATAGGGTCCAATGTTAATCTATGTCCTGCGGTGGCGGCCATCTTGGATTTCCGATCGGCATAAAAAAACAGAAAATTTGTAGAGGACCTTCCAATGATCATTCCTGGGCAGTTTGGTTTCAACTGTCCAAGTGGTTTCAGAGAAGAAGCATTTTGAAACATTTTTCCCATAGGGTCCAATGTTAAACTAAGTCCTGCCGTAGCCGCCATTTTGAATTTCATATCGGAACAAAAAACCTTAAGATTGTAGAGGACCATCCAATGAACATTCATGTACAGTTTGGCTTTAATCATATTTGTAGTTTCTGAGAAGAAGGCATTTGAACATTTTCCCATAGGGTCCAATGTTAATCTATGTATTGCGGTGGCGGCCATCTTGGATTTCCGATCGGCATAAAAAACATAAAATTTGTAGAGGACCTTCCAATGATCATTCCTAGGCAGTTTGGTTTCAATTATCCAAGTGGTTTCAGAGAAGAAGCGTTTTGAAACATTTTTCCCATAGGGTCCAATGTTAAACTAAGTCCTGCCGTAGCCGCCATTTTGAATTTCATACCGGAACAAAAAACGTAAAGTTTGTAGAGGACCATCTAATGAACATTCATGTACAGTTTGGCTTTAATCATATTTGTAGTTTCTGAGTAGAAGGCATTTGAATATTTTCCCATAGGGTCCAATGTTAATCTATGTCCTGCGGTGGCGGCCATCTTGGATTTCCGATCGGCATAAAAAACATAAAATTTGTAGAGGACCTTCCAATGATCATTCCTAGGCAGTTTGGTTTCAATTATCCAAGTGGTTTCAGAGAAGAAGCGTTTTGAAACATTTTTCCCATAGGGTCCAATGTTAAACTAAGTCCTGCCGTAGCTGCCATTTTGAATTTCATACCGGAACAAAAAACGTAAAGTTTGTAGAGGACCATCTAATGAACATTCATGTACAGTTTGGCTTTAATCATATTTGTAGTTTCTGAGTAGAAGGCATTTGAATATTTTCCCATAGGGTCCAATGTTAATCTATGTCCTGCGGTGGCGGCCATCTTGGATTTCCGACCGGCATAAAAAACATAAAATTTGTAGAGGACCTTCCAATGATCATTCCTGGGTAGTTTGGTTTCAACTGTCCAAGTGGTTTCAGAGAAGAAGCATTTTGAAACATTTTTCCCATAGGGTCCAATGTTAAACTAAGTCCTGCCGTAGCCGCCATTTTGAATTTCATATCGGAACAAAAAACCTTAAGATTGTAGAGGACCATCCAATGAACATTCATGTACAGTTTGGCTTTAATCATATTTGTAGTTTCTGAGAAGAAGGCATTTGAACATTTTCCCATAGGGTCCAATGTTAATCTATGTCCTGCGGTGGCGGCCATCTTGGATTTCCGATCGGCATAAAAAACATAAAATTTGTAGAGGACCTTCCAATGATCATTCCTAGGCAGTTTGGTTTCAATTATCCAAGTGGTTTCAGAGAAGAAGCGTTTTGAAACATTTTTCCCATAGGGTCCAATGTTAAACTAAGTCCTGCCGTAGCCGCCATTTTGAATTTCATACCGGAACAAAAAACGTAAAGTTTGTAGAGGACCATCTAATGAACATTCATGTACAGTTTGGCTTTAATCATATTTGTAGTTTCTGAGTAGAAGGCATTTGAATATTTTCCCATAGGGTCCAATGTTAATCTATGTCCTGCGGTGGCGGCCATCTTGGATTTCCGATCGGCATAAAAAACAGAAAATTTGTAGAGGACCTTCCAATGATCATTCCTGGGCAGTTTGGTTTCAACTGTCCAAGTGGTTTCAGAGAAGAAGCATTTTGAAACATTTTTCCCATAGGGTCCAATGTTAAACTAAGTCCTACCGTAGCCGCCATTTTGAATTTCATATCGGAACAAAAAACCTTAAGATTGTAGAGGACCATCCAATGAACATTCATGTACAGTTTGGCTTTAATCATATTTGTAGTTTCTGAGAAGAAGGCATTTGAACATTTTCCCATAGGGTCCAATGTTAATCTATGTATTGCGGTGGCGGCCATCTTGGATTTCCGATCGGCATAAAAAACAGAAAATTTGTAGAGGACCTTCCAATGATCATTCCTGGGCAGTTTGGTTTCAACTGTCCTAGTGGTTTCAGAGAAGAAGCATTTTGAAACATTTTTCCCATAGGGTCCAATGTTAAACTAAGTCCTGCCGTAGCCGCCATTTTGAATTTCATATCGGAACAAAAAACCTTAAGATTGTAGAGGACCATCCAATGAACATTCATGTACAGTTTGGCTTTAATCATATTTGTAGTTTCTGAGAAGAAGGCATTTGAACATTTTCCCATAGGGTCCAATGTTAATCTATGTATTGCGGTGGCGGCCATCTTGGATTTCCGATCGGCATAAAAAACATAAAATTTGTAGAGGACCTTCCAATGATCATTCCTAGGCAGTTTGGTTTCAATTATCCAAGTGGTTTCAGAGAAGAAGCGTTTTGAAACATTTTTCCCATAGGGTCCAATGTTAAACTAAGTCCTGCCGTAGCCGCCATTTTGAATTTCATACCGGAACAAAAAACGTAAAGTTTGTAGAGGACCATCTAATGAACATTCATGTACAGTTTGGCTTTAATCATATTTGTAGTTTCTGAGTAGAAGGCATTTGAATATTTTCCCATAGGGTCCAATGTTAATCTATGTCCTGCGGTGGCGGCCATCTTGGATTTCCGATCGGCATAAAAAACATAAAATTTGTAGAGGACCTTCCAATGATCATTCCTAGGCAGTTTGGTTTCAATTATCCAAGTGGTTTCAGAGAAGAAGCGTTTTGAAACATTTTTCCCATAGGGTCCAATGTTAAACTAAGTCCTGCCGTAGCCGCCATTTTGAATTTCATACCGAAACAAAAAACGTAAAGTTTGTAGAGGACCATCTAATGAACATTCATGTACAGTTTGGCTTTAATCATATTTGTAGTTTCTGAGTAGAAGGCATTTGAATATTTTCCCATAGGGTCCAATGTTAATCTATGTCCTGCGGTGGCGGCCATCTTGGATTTCCGATCGGCATAAAAAAACAGAAAATTTGTAGAGGACCTTCCAATGATCATTCCTGGGCAGTTTGGTTTCAACTGTCCAAGTGGTTTCAGAGAAGAAGCATTTTGAAACATTTTTCCCATAGGGTCCAATGTTAAACTAAGTCCTGCCGTAGCCGCCATTTTGAATTTCATATCGGAACAAAAAACCTTAAGATTGTAGAGGACCATCCAATGAACATTCATGTACAGTTTGGCTTTAATCATATTTGTAGTTTCTGAGAAGAAGGCATTTGAACATTTTCCCATAGGGTCCAATGTTAATCTATGTATTGCGGTGGCGGCCATCTTGGATTTCCGATCGGCATAAAAAACATAAAATTTGTAGAGGACCTTCCAATGATCATTCCTAGGCAGTTTGGTTTCAATTATCCAAGTGGTTTCAGAGAAGAAGCGTTTTGAAACATTTTTCCCATAGGGTCCAATGTTAAACTAAGTCCTGCCGTAGCCGCCATTTTGAATTTCATACCGGAACAAAAAACGTAAAGTTTGTAGAGGACCATCTAATGAACATTCATGTACAGTTTGGCTTTAATCATATTTGTAGTTTCTGAGTAGAAGGCATTTGAATATTTTCCCATAGGGTCCAATGTTAATCTATGTCCTGCGGTGGCGGCCATCTTGGATTTCCGATCGGCATAAAAAACATAAAATTTGTAGAGGACCTTCCAATGATCATTCCTAGGCAGTTTGGTTTCAATTATCCAAGTGGTTTCAGAGAAGAAGCGTTTTGAAACATTTTTCCCATAGGGTCCAATGTTAAACTAAGTCCTGCCGTAGCTGCCATTTTGAATTTCATACCGGAACAAAAAACGTAAAGTTTGTAGAGGACCATCTAATGAACATTCATGTACAGTTTGGCTTTAATCATATTTGTAGTTTCTGAGTAGAAGGCATTTGAATATTTTCCCATAGGGTCCAATGTTAATCTATGTCCTGCGGTGGCGGCCATCTTGGATTTCCGACCGGCATAAAAAACATAAAATTTGTAGAGGACCTTCCAATGATCATTCCTGGGTAGTTTGGTTTCAACTGTCCAAGTGGTTTCAGAGAAGAAGCATTTTGAAACATTTTTCCCATAGGGTCCAATGTTAAACTAAGTCCTGCCGTAGCCGCCATTTTGAATTTCATATCGGAACAAAAAACCTTAAGATTGTAGAGGACCATCCAATGAACATTCATGTACAGTTTGGCTTTAATCATATTTGTAGTTTCTGAGAAGAAGGCATTTGAACATTTTCCCATAGGGTCCAATGTTAATCTATGTCCTGCGGTGGCGGCCATCTTGGATTTCCGATCGGCATAAAAAACATAAAATTTGTAGAGGACCTTCCAATGATCATTCCTAGGCAGTTTGGTTTCAATTATCCAAGTGGTTTCAGAGAAGAAGCGTTTTGAAACATTTTTCCCATAGGGTCCAATGTTAAACTAAGTCCTGCCGTAGCCGCCATTTTGAATTTCATACCGGAACAAAAAACGTAAAGTTTGTAGAGGACCATCTAATGAACATTCATGTACAGTTTGGCTTTAATCATATTTGTAGTTTCTGAGTAGAAGGCATTTGAATATTTTCCCATAGGGTCCAATGTTAATCTATGTCCTGCGGTGGCGGCCATCTTGGATTTCCGATCGGCATAAAAAACAGAAAATTTGTAGAGGACCTTCCAATGATCATTCCTGGGCAGTTTGGTTTCAACTGTCCAAGTGGTTTCAGAGAAGAAGCATTTTGAAACATTTTTCCCATAGGGTCCAATGTTAAACTAAGTCCTACCGTAGCCGCCATTTTGAATTTCATATCGGAACAAAAAACCTTAAGATTGTAGAGGACCATCCAATGAACATTCATGTACAGTTTGGCTTTAATCATATTTGTAGTTTCTGAGAAGAAGGCATTTGAACATTTTCCCATAGGGTCCAATGTTAATCTATGTATTGCGGTGGCGGCCATCTTGGATTTCCGATCGGCATAAAAAACAGAAAATTTGTAGAGGACCTTCCAATGATCATTCCTGGGCAGTTTGGTTTCAACTGTCCTAGTGGTTTCAGAGAAGAAGCATTTTGAAACATTTTTCCCATAGGGTCCAATGTTAAACTAAGTCCTGCCGTAGCCGCCATTTTGAATTTCATATCGGAACAAAAAACCTTAAGATTGTAGAGGACCATCCAATGAACATTCATGTACAGTTTGGCTTTAATCATATTTGTAGTTTCTGAGAAGAAGGCATTTGAACATTTTCCCATAGGGTCCAATGTTAATCTATGTATTGCGGTGGCGGCCATCTTGGATTTCCGATCGGCATAAAAAACATAAAATTTGTAGAGGACCTTCCAATGATCATTCCTAGGCAGTTTGGTTTCAATTATCCAAGTGGTTTCAGAGAAGAAGCGTTTTGAAACATTTTTCCAATAGGGTCCAATGTTAAACTAAGTCCTGCCGTAGCCGCCATTTTGAATTTCATACCGGAACAAAAAACGTAAAGTTTGTAGAGGACCATCTAATGAACATTCATGTACAGTTTGGCTTTAATCATATTTGTAGTTTCTGAGTAGAAGGCATTTGAATATTTTCCCATAGGGTCCAATGTTAATCTATGTCCTGCGGTGGTGGCCATCTTGGATTTCCGATCGGCATAAAAAACAGAAAATTTGTAGAGGACCTTCCAATGATCATTCCTATGCAGTTTGGTTTCAATTATCCAAGTGGTTTCAGAGAAGAAGCGTTTTGAAACATTTTTCCCATAGGGTCCAATGTTAAACTAAGTCCTGCCGTAGCCGCCATTTTGAATTTCATACCGGAACAAAAAACGTAAAGTTTGTAGAGGACCATCTAATGAACATTCATGTACAGTTTGGCTTTAATCATATTTGTAGTTTCTGAGTAGAAGGCATTTGAATATTTTCCCATAGGGTCCAATGTTAATCTATGTCCTGCGGTGGCGGCCATCTTGGATTTCCGACCGGCATAAAAAACATAAAATTTGTAGAGGACCTTCCAATGATCATTCCTGGGCAGTTTGGTTTCAATTATCCAAGTGGTTTCAGAGAAGAAGCGTTTTGAAACATTTTTCCCATAGGGTCCAATGTTAAACTAAGTCCTGCCGTAGCCGCCATTTTGAATTTCATACCGGAACAAAAAACGTAAAGTTTGTAGAGGACCATCTAATGAACATTCATGTACAGTTTGGCTTTAATCATATTTGTAGTTTCTGAGAAGAAGGCATTTGAATATTTTCCCATAGGGTCCAATGTTAATCTATGTCCTGCGGTGGCGGCCATCTTGGATTTCCGACCGGCATAAAAAACAAAAAATTTGTAGAGGACCTTCCAATGATCATTCCTGGGCAGTTTGGTTTCAACTGTCCAAGTGGTTTCAGAGAAGAAGCATTTTGAAACATTTTTCCCATAGGGTCCAATGTTAAACTAAGTCCTGCCGTAGCCGCCATTTTGAATTTCATATCGGAACAAAAAACCTTAAGATTGTAGAGGACCATCCAATGAACATTCATGTACAGTTTGGCTTTAATCATATTTGTAGTTTCTGAGAAGAAGGCATTTGAACATTTTCCCATAGGGTCCAATGTTAATCTATGTCCTGCGATGGCGGCCATCTTGGATTTCCGATCGGCATAAAAAACAGTAACTTGGTAAAGGACATTCCAATGATCATTCCTTTACAGTTTGGGTTCAGTCAGTTCATTAGTTTCAGAGAAGAAGATCTTTGAAATTTCAGCCAATCAGAGCATATTATTCGCCCTGGCAGCCATATTGAATATACGACTGGAACGAAAAACAGTAACTTTGTAGAGGACCATCCAAGGAACATTCCTGCTAAGTTCGGTTTCAATCGGCCAAGTGGTTTCGGAGAAGAAGCTTGAAATGTGAAAAGTTTACAGACGACAGACGACGGACGCCAAGTGATGGCAATAGTTCACATGGACCTTTGGTCCAGGTGAACTAATAAAAATGAAATAAAAAAATTGGGGGATGGGGGGCAATTGACCGGGGGGCTATTGTCCTAGGGGGGCAATTGTCCGGGGGGCTATTGTCCGGGGGCTATTATCCAGGGGGCAATTGTCCGGGGGGCTATTGTCCTAGACCCACTCATATTATATTTTCAGACGGCTAAATTAACATTTTCTCTATTGTTCAGGTTTAAAGGTACATTTACATAATAAAATTGTTCCTTTAAATTTAATTTACATTTGACCTGTGCATATGTTGACATCAAACATGTTTAATGTGACCATATACAAAAGTATAGATTATATTCTCAGCAGCTTTCTTTTCTATTTTTTCTTCACAAAATTAGGCGATGTCAGTGTGTGTGTGTACTTATTAACAAATTAAAAAGTAGAGATGGTTTTCTAGTCCATATATAGAAACAACATGTTGATTGTACTTAATACATATTTTCTGAGTAACAAGGAAATTCAATGCTACAAAGTTACTGGAATATATACATGTAGCTGTGACTTGAAAACAAATTATATATCTGAACACGTGGGTATTTCATTGTCAAGAAATACCATCAGGTGTCAAATCATAAGATGTTGTGTTGATCGAATAATTAAATTGAATTAAAATTAATTAACAAATCACTGACCAATATCTAAAAATAAAACATTTAAAATAAACGTTAGAGAATACTGATCAAAGATAGACAATCCTGAGAAACATGCATTTCCATGACAACAGGATTATAGTCTTAAACAGAAATAAAGTATTCAGATTTCACATGCTAGCCTTTCTATGGCTATATATAAATAGCTAGTATTTATTACATTACAACTTTGAACATGATACCAAAAACGTTCTAAGGTGTACCCTCTATGGAAATATTATCAGCAGCAAATTACACTCCAGAAACCAATTAGGACTAATTACCTTAAATGTTTTATGTCTATGAAACTGATAATGACATAGTTCACACCGGGGTTGCTTCTTTGTTTTTCTAGTTGAGATTTCTATCCACCTCTACAAAATATAATAAATGTATGTAAATTGTGGTGAAAAATAACAACCTATAATGTAAATGAGAGGTTCTAACTGTTATATACAATGTAACTAAGAGGCTCTAATGGTTATGTCAATATTCCATTAAACACCAATCAATCAATCAATCAATCAATATTCAATTCATGGGGGATTTATAACATGCTTACTAGATGTTAAAACAGACAGATGAAGAATTTAACATTGAGTACTTTGGTAATATTATAATTTCACAGCTACAAGGCAGTTACAAGACAGAAGATGTTAGTATCATGATATATCATATAGTGATGATCAATAGCTTACATAGTTGTTTATTAATTGTATAGAAAAATAGTGAACTGTTGCATGTCAAAATGTGTATTACATGCTGTATCAAACCTTCAACCTATATCAGCCCTCGGGCCTCCAGTCCTCTGGGTGATATTGCTTTCTCGTGTTGATACAGCATGTGATACAGATTTTGTCATGTATTATTCTCTATTTATCCTGCATTGGTTCTATTTGAGCAGTCAAACTGCATTGACTGGATATCTTTTTGTTATATACCGTCACTGACCTAGATATAGTTTTTCTTGTAACTGATTCATGTTGAGCAATGATAAGAAACGGTAACAGTATAAGTGCATACTTCTCAGAAGACACAATAAAAAATGATGAGAACGACACTTTTTCCTGCTCTTTTTAGACAATTTGGCAGTTGTTTTGGGTTTTCAATACTATAGGATAAACACAATATACGTACATTGTCAGAAAATATCAAATTCATTTTCACTCACTGTGAAACAGGACATAAAACTTTTCCAAAGGCTTGTTTTTCTAGCTGTTTCTAAAACTCATACAAATAAATTTTATATTTTCGACAATGAACGTACCTGTATATTGTCTATGTAACCACTGAGTTCATCGAAAGTCAATAACTAAACAACATCAATACAGGTACAAAGGTACCACAAAGGTACCAACATCATACAAATAACATACAACATTAATAAACATAGCTATCTTGAATTTTCTTTAATAATTTACATGGTAAGTAAAAATATTAATTTGAGAAGCATGCAGTATCATTTGGGAAACAGCTGAACGTCGATAACGTCATGGTAACAATGCTGTGACAGTAAGACATTGCCATAGTAATATACCACATTTATTTGGGTTTAATATACAAACTTTATTATTCATGTTTCTTATAATAATAAGACAGATTCATACTTAACCAGACATCACATTTTATATTCAAACTTTGAAGTTCAAATTTTAAATGTAATAAAAGTTTTATCTAATTTCAAACAAAATTCTCTAACATCAAAATTGTTTATATGCTGTGAAAGAAAACTAGAGGCTCACATGAGTCTGTATCATGTCAAATACAATTACTTTTACATTTATGGTTCTTTAAGAGAATTTTTGAAATTTGTCCAATTAAATTATATTGCAAACTACTTGAAACTATATATGGACCACAAAGGCTCAGAAACCAAAGACTTTTGGATTTTCTTTTGTACAAGACTAAATGTGTGATTTATAAGAATTCCTCAACCAATTAAATCTGCAGAATAATATTTTGTTTATAAAACTTTTCTCAACTGAGGCTGGATTCCATAGATCAAGTTTCAACAGTCTACATGTAAGTTAAACTTTGGACCTTAAAGACTCAGATCTAGACCCCATGGACCATTGTGCCTTCATTTGTACCAGATTGATTAACCAGTTAAAAGGATATTGTACAATGTTGCATTTATTTGACGACCTATGATTGAATAAAATCATTCCTAAAAATAACGATAGAAAGGAGAGCCATATATGGAAATCTAGAGAATAAGATTAATACGCTTTACCTGGCCATGAGAAAATTTCATTCATAAAAATAATGCACAGTAACGAAATGATGCAGACGGAAAATTACAGGTCAGTGGGCGGTGCTTAATTTTGTGTAGTGACCATTAGACGTAATTCCATTCATAAAAATAACGATGCAGACGATAGATAAACTTGCAGGTATTTGACCAGGCTCTCTATATATATGTGTGTGTATTTTGATTTAGCATAATTAAACACAACTGCAAGAAAGATGATGATTTATATTTTCTTCTAAAATAACGTGCAGTTACGAAACGATGGAGATGGAAAATTACAGAAGGTCAGTGGGCGGTGCTTAATTTTGTGTATTGACCATTACGTCTTTAGCCTTAGAACTTCCAAGAAAGTCCGACAAACATAGTTCGTGGAAAAAACTTAGTTACTGTTTCAAGTTATAGATCAGCAACATCGTACAAAAATGCTATAAGCTCCTGTGACCGACTATGGTTATTTAGACGGTAAGTAAATCGTTGAAGGGTTCACGCTGGAGTGCTCACCCTTCAACGATTTACTGACCGTCTAAATAACGATAGACGGTCACTAGGGAGCTTATAACTTATAATATATGCCGATCACAATTACAAGTACATTTCTATTCCTAGTCCTTGACAATATCAAAAAAGGTGGAAACCCACAGATCATTTGGGTGTTCATTTTTGCAGTTTAAATCTGTGTATCAAAATGAAGATTCATAGTGCATGTATTCTATTACTGGCTCTTAAGAAATTTATCATTTTTATTTTCCACAAGTAGAAAAAGGCATGTTTTGCAAATGCCACATCACAGAGGAACACTGAATGCAAATACTCTGACAGGGGTAAAAATGAATGAAATTTATCCAATAGAAAATACATGAAAAATACAAAGATTACATATCAACCAATCAAAATGCAGGACATCTATATAAGGTGTAATTATAAGTAAATAAAAAATTCCTGTATGTTAAGACAGTCAGGGAACTCTACATTTTAAACATATAAATGTATATATATGACCAAGTTTGTCATGTTGAATTTTCTAACTGCTCCTAAAATTAATAAAACATAGCTCAAATGAATTTAACAGTAACTGAAACATCAGGGAAGCATCTTGCAATGCAAATTCACAAGTTTTTTTAAAAAAAATCTACCTTGCCATTCAAAAGGAGAATATTTTTCTTAAAGTAATATTACACCAGTTTTGGGTGAAGAAAATTTTCCCCTGAAAATTCAATTTGGAATATGGCGGTACCTTTATTAAGTTATTCATGCATGTTTCAAGTCGAAATATGTTCCCAACAACTAGAAATCTGCAAATCTGTGTGCATGTTTATCGTCCTCGCCATTGTTGTGGAGACTGATTAACTTTCGGTTGTTTTGTTCCGATGATTACCGATCATGACCTCGTGAAGAAAAGTTTTGGTCCGATGATGACCTTGTGAAGAAAAGATAAACAATCATGGATGCTGAGGTAAGCACACACACATTCCAGACAATGATTATTTAGGAATCTGTCTGTTTCATGTCGTGTAAACCAATTTTTTTTTTTAATTATTCTTATGTGGTACACACGGAAAAAAAAAAAAAAAAATTCATCAACTGAACATTGCGCATGAGCGATAATCTTCCCGAAAGAGTTCAAATCTTGGGTCACGTGCATATCCTTTGCATTACTGTACAAGAAAACAGAATTATCTGCTGTCAAATATTTTGTGATTTGCTCTTAAAATCTGCTTTTGAGTGGATTTTTAATGTTATGCAGTTGATTTTAGTTAAAATTAAGTGACATATTAAGTGAAAATATTTAATCCAAAAATTCCACGATATTTGCCTTTCATATTACTTTAATATTAGCCAATCTAAGACATTAATTTGCTATGGTAAAGTTGGCCATTTTAGATTTTCAATCACTCATAAAAGTAGTAAGACTTGGTCAGTACATACAGTAACAAGAACTTTCCCACCCTTGATTTAGTCAGGGAGCTAAACTTAAACATAGTATGATCAGTAAACCATGCATAAACAAAGGACAACAAGTACTACAGTCAAACTTGTTTATTGACCACCTCTATTAAGTTACAGTCAAACTTGTTTATTGACCACCTCTATTAAGTTACAGTCAAACTTGTTTAGTGACCACCTCTATTAAGTTACAGTCAAACTTGTTTAGTGACCACCTCTATTAAGTTAGTCAAACCTGTTTAGTGACCACCTCTATTAAGTTACAGTCAAACTTGTTTAGTGACCACCTCTATTAAGTTAGTCAAACTTGTTTAGTGACCACCTCTATTAAGTTACAGTCAAACTTGTTTAGTGACCACCTCTATTAAGTTACAGTCAAACTTGTTTAGTGATCACCTCTATTAAGTTACAGTCAAACTTGTTTAGTGACCACCTCTATTAAGTTACAGTCAAACTTGTTTAGTGACCACCTCTATTAAGTTACAGTCAAACTTGTTTAGTGACCACCTCTATTAAGTTACAGTCAAATCTGTTTAGTGACCACCTCTATTAAGTTACAGTCAAACTTGTTTAGTGACCACCTCTATTAAGTTACAGTCAAACTTGTTTAGTGACCACCTCTATTAAGTTACAGTCAAACTTGTTTAGTGACCACCTCTATTAAGTTACAGTCAAACTTGTTTAGTGACCACCTCTATTAAGTTACAGTCAAACCTGTTTAGTGACCACCTCTATTAAGTTAGTCAAACTTGTTTAGTGACCACCTCTATTAACTTAGTCAAACTTGTTTAGTGACCACCTCTATTAAGTTACAGTCAAACCTGTTTAGTGACCACCTCTATTAAGTTACAGTCAAACTTGTTAAGTGACCACCTCTATTAAGTTAGTCAAACTTGTTTAGTGACCACCTCTATTAAGTTAGTCAAACTTGTTTAGTGATCACCTCTATTAAGTTACAGTCAAACTTGTTTAGTGACCACCTCTATTAAGTTACAGTCAAACTTGTTTTGTGACCACCTCTATTAAGTTACAGTCAAACTTGTTTAGTGACCACCTCTATTAAGTTACAGTCAAACTTGTTTAGTGACCACCTCTATTAAGTTACAGTCAAACTTGTTTAGTGACCACCTCTATTAACTTAGTCAAACTTGTTTAGTGACCACCTCTATTAAGTTACAGTCAAACTTGTTTAGTGACCACCTCAATTAAGTTACAGTCAAACCTGTTTAGTGACCACCTCTATTAAGTTACAGTCAAACTTGTTTAGTGACCATCTCTATTAAGTTAGTCAAACTTGCTTAGTGACCACCTCTATTAAGTTACAGTCAAACTTGTTTAGTGACCACCTCTATTAAGTTACAGTCAAACTTGTTTAGTGATCACCTCTATTAAGTTACAGTCAAACTTGTTTAGTGACCACCTCTATTAAGTTACAGTCAAACTTGTTTAGTGACCACCTCTATTAAGTTACAGTCAAACTTGTTTAGTGACCACCTCTATTAAGTTACAGTCAAATCTGTTTAGTGACCACCTCTATTAAGTTACAGTCAAACTTGTTTAGTGACCACCTCTATTAAGTTACAGTCAAACTTGTTTAGTGACCACCTCTATTAAGTTACAGTCAAACTTGTTTAGTGACCACCTCTATTAAGTTACAGTCAAACCTGTTTAGTGACCACCTCTATTAAGTTACAGTCAAACTTGTTTAGTGACCATCTCTATTAAGTTAGTCAAACTTGTTTAGTGACCACCTCTATTAAGTTACAGTCAAACTTGTTTAGTGACCACCTCTATTAAGTTACAGTCAAACTTGTTTAGTGATCACCTCTATTAAGTTACAGTCAAACTTGTTTAGTGACCACCTCTATTAAGTTACAGTCAAACTTGTTTAGTGACCACCTCTATTAAGTTACAGTCAAACTTGTTTAGTGACCACCTCTATTAAGTTACAGTCAAATCTGTTTAGTGACCACCTCTATTAAGCTACAGTCAAACTTGTTTAGTGACCACCTCAATTAAGTTACAGTCAAACCTGTTTAGTGACCACCTCTATTAAGTTACAGTCAAACTTGTTTAGTGACCATCTCTATTAAGTTAGTCAAACTTGTTTAGTGACCACCTCTATTAAGTTACAGTCAAACTTGTTTAGTGACCACCTCTATTAGGTTACAGTCAAACTTGTTTAGTGATCACCTCTATTAAGTTACAGTCAAACTTGTTTAGTGACCACCTCTATTAAGTTACAGTCAAACTTGTTTAGTGACCACCTCTATTAAGTTACAGTCAAACTTGTTTAGTGACCACCTCTATTAAGTTACAGTCAAATCTGTTTAGTGACCACCTCTATTAAGTTACAGTCAAACTTGTTTAGTGACCACCTCTATTAAGTTACAGTCAAACTTGTTTAGTGACCACCTCTATTAAGTTACAGTCAAACTTGTTTAGTGACCACCTCTATTAAGTTACAGTCAAACTTGTTTAGTGACCACCTCTATTAAGTTACAGTCAAACCTGTTTAGTGACCACCTCTATTAAGTTAGTCAAACTTGTTTAGTGACCACCTCTATTAACTTAGTCAAACTTGTTTAGTGACCACCTCTATTAAGTTACAGTCAAACCTGTTTAGTGACCACCTCTATTAAGTTACAGTCAAACTTGTTAAGTGACCACCTCTATTAAGTTAGTCAAACTTGTTTAGTGACCACCTCTATTAAGTTAGTCAAACTTGTTTAGTGATCACCTCTATTAAGTTACAGTCAAACTTGTTTAGTGACCACCTCTATTAAGTTACAGTCAAACTTGTTTTGTGACCACCTCTATTAAGTTACAGTCAAACTTGTTTAGTGACCACCTCTATTAAGTTACAGTCAAACTTGTTTAGTGACCACCTCTATTAAGTTACAGTCAAACTTGTTTAGTGACCACCTCTATTAACTTAGTCAAACTTGTTTAGTGACCACCTCTATTAAGTTACAGTCAAACTTGTTTAGTGACCACCTCAATTAAGTTACAGTCAAACCTGTTTAGTGACCACCTCTATTAAGTTACAGTCAAACTTGTTTAGTGACCATCTCTATTAAGTTAGTCAAACTTGTATAGTGACCACCTCTATTAAGTTACAGTCAAACTTGTTTAGTGACCACCTCTATTAAGTTACAGTCAAACTTGTTTAGTGATCACCTCTATTAAGTTACAGTCAAACTTGTTTAGTGACCACCTCTATTAAGTTACAGTCAAACTTGTTTAGTGACCACCTCTATTAAGTTACAGTCAAACTTGTTTAGTGACCACCTCTATTAAGCTACAGTCAAACCTGTTTAGTGACCACCTCTATTAAGTTACAGTCAAACTTGTTTAGTGACCACCTCTATTAAGTTACAGTCAAACCTGTTTAGTGACCACCTCTATTAAGTTACAGTCAAACCTGTTTAGTGACCACCTCTATTAACTTACAGTCAAACTTGTTTAGTGACCACCTCTATTAAGTTACAGTCAAACTTGTTTAGTGATCACCTCTATTAAGTTACAGTCAAACTTGTTTAGTGACCACCTCTATTAAGTTACAGTCAAACTTGTTTAGTGACCACCTCTATTAAGTTACAGTCAAACTTGTTTAGTGACCACCTCTATTAAGTTACAGTCAAATCTGTTTAGTGACCACCTCTATTAAGCTACAGTCAAACTTGTTTAGTGACCACCTCTATTAAGTTACAGTCAAACCTGTTTAGTGACCACCTCTATTAAGTTACAGTCAAACTTGTTTAGTGACCATCTCTATTAAGTTAGTCAAACTTGTTTAGTGACCACCTCTATTAAGTTACAGTCAAACTTGTTTAGTGACCACCTCTATTAGGTTACAGTCAAACTTGTTTAGTGATCACCTCTATTAAGTTACAGTCAAACTTGTTTAGTGACCACCTCTATTAAGTTACAGTCAAACTTGTTTAGTGACCACCTCTATTAAGTTACAGTCAAACTTGTTTAGTGACCACCTCTATTAAGTTACAGTCAAATCTGTTTAGTGATCACCTCTATTAAGTTACAGTCAAACTTGTTTAGTGACCACCTCTATTAAGTTACAGTCAAACTTGTTTTGTGACCACCTCTATTAAGTTACAGTCAAACTTGTTTAGTGACCACCTCTATTAAGTTACAGTCAAACTTGTTTAGTGACCACCTCTATTAAGTTACAGTCAAACTTGTTTAGTGACCACCTCTATTAACTTAGTCAAACTTGTTTAGTGACCACCTCTATTAAGTTACAGTCAAACTTGTTTAGTGACCACCTCAATTAAGTTACAGTCAAACCTGTTTAGTGACCACCTCTATTAAGTTACAGTCAAACTTGTTTAGTGACCATCTCTATTAAGTTAGTCAAACTTGTATAGTGACCACCTCTATTAAGTTACAGTCAAACTTGTTTAGTGACCACCTCTATTAAGTTACAGTCAAACTTGTTTAGTGATCACCTCTATTAAGTTACAGTCAAACTTGTTTAGTGACCACCTCTATTAAGTTACAGTCAAACTTGTTTAGTGACCACCTCTATTAAGTTACAGTCAAACTTGTTTAGTGACCACCTCTATTAAGCTACAGTCAAACCTGTTTAGTGACCACCTCTATTAAGTTACAGTCAAACTTGTTTAGTGACCACCTCTATTAAGTTACAGTCAAACCTGTTTAGTGACCACCTCTATTAAGTTACAGTCAAACCTGTTTAGTGACCACCTCTATTAACTTACAGTCAAACTTGTTTAGTGACCACCTCTATTAAGTTACAGTCAAACTTGTTTAGTGATCACCTCTATTAAGTTACAGTCAAACTTGTTTAGTGACCACCTCTATTAAGTTACAGTCAAACTTGTTTAGTGACCACCTCTATTAAGTTACAGTCAAACTTGTTTAGTGACCACCTCTATTAAGTTACAGTCAAATCTGTTTAGTGACCACCTCTATTAAGCTACAGTCAAACTTGTTTAGTGACCACCTCAATTAAGTTACAGTCAAACCTGTTTAGTGACCACCTCTATTAAGTTACAGTCAAACTTGTTTAGTGACCATCTCTATTAAGTTAGTCAAACTTGTTTAGTGACCACCTCTATTAAGTTACAGTCAAACTTGTTTAGTGACCACCTCTATTAGGTTACAGTCAAACTTGTTTAGTGATCACCTCTATTAAGTTACAGTCAAACTTGTTTAGTGACCACCTCTATTAAGTTACAGTCAAACTTGTTTAGTGACCACCTCTATTAAGTTACAGTCAAACTTGTTTAGTGACCACCTCTATTAAGTTACAGTCAAATCTGTTTAGTGACCACCTCTATTAAGTTACAGTCAAACTTGTTTAGTGACCACCTCTATTAAGTTACAGTCAAACTTGTTTAGTGACCACCTCTATTAAGTTACAGTCAAACTTGTTTAGTGACCACCTCTATTAAGTTACAGTCAAACTTGTTTAGTGACCACCTCTATTAAGTTACAGTCAAACCTGTTTAGTGACCACCTCTATTAAGTTAGTCAAACTTGTTTAGTGACCACCTCTATTAACTTAGTCAAACTTGTTTAGTGACCACCTCTATTAAGTTACAGTCAAACCTGTTTAGTGACCACCTCTATTAAGTTACAGTCAAACTTGTTAAGTGACCACCTCTATTAAGTTAGTCAAACTTGTTTAGTGACCACCTCTATTAAGTTAGTCAAACTTGTTTAGTGATCACCTCTATTAAGTTACAGTCAAACTTGTTTAGTGACCACCTCTATTAAGTTACAGTCAAACTTGTTTTGTGACCACCTCTATTAAGTTACAGTCAAACTTGTTTAGTGACCACCTCTATTAAGTTACAGTCAAACTTGTTTAGTGACCACCTCTATTAAGTTACAGTCAAACTTGTTTAGTGACCACCTCTATTAACTTAGTCAAACTTGTTTAGTGACCACCTCTATTAAGTTACAGTCAAACTTGTTTAGTGACCACCTCAATTAAGTTACAGTCAAACCTGTTTAGTGACCACCTCTATTAAGTTACAGTCAAACTTGTTTAGTGACCATCTCTATTAAGTTAGTCAAACTTGTATAGTGACCACCTCTATTAAGTTACAGTCAAACTTGTTTAGTGACCACCTCTATTAAGTTACAGTCAAACTTGTTTAGTGATCACCTCTATTAAGTTACAGTCAAACTTGTTTAGTGACCACCTCTATTAAGTTACAGTCAAACTTGTTTAGTGACCACCTCTATTAAGTTACAGTCAAACTTGTTTAGTGACCACCTCTATTAAGCTACAGTCAAACCTGTTTAGTGACCACCTCTATTAAGTTACAGTCAAACTTGTTTAGTGACCACCTCTATTAAGTTACAGTCAAACCTGTTTAGTGACCACCTCTATTAAGTTACAGTCAAACCTGTTTAGTGACCACCTCTATTAACTTACAGTCAAACTTGTTTAGTGACCACCTCTATTAAGTTACAGTCAAACTTGTTTAGTGACCACCTCTATTAAGTTACAGTCAAACCTGTTTAGTGACCACCTCTATTAAGTTACAGTCAAACTTGTTTAGTGACCACCTCTATTAAGTTAGTCAAACCTGTTTAGTGACCACCTCTATTAAGTTAGTCAAACTTGTTTAGTGACCACCTCTATTAACTTAGTCAAACTTGTTTAGTGACCACCTCTATTAAGTTACAGTCAAACCTGTTTAGTGACCACCTCTATTAAGTTACAGTCAAACTTGTTAAGTGACCACCTCTATTAAGTTAGTCAAACTTGTTTAGTGACCACCTCTATTAAGTTAGTCAAACTTGTTTAGTGATCACCTCTATTAAGTTACAGTCAAACTTGTTTAGTGACCACCTCTATTAAGTTACAGTCAAACTTGTTTTGTGACCACCTCTATTAAGTTACAGTCAAACTTGTTTAGTGACCACCTCTATTAAGTTACAGTCAAACTTGTTTAGTGACCACCTCTATTAAGTTACAGTCAAACTTGTTTAGTGACCACCTCTATTAACTTAGTCAAACTTGTTTAGTGACCACCTCTATTAAGTTACAGTCAAACTTGTTTAGTGACCACCTCAATTAAGTTACAGTCAAACCTGTTTAGTGACCACCTCTATTAAGTTACAGTCAAACTTGTTTAGTGACCATCTCTATTAAGTTAGTCAAACTTGTATAGTGACCACCTCTATTAAGTTACAGTCAAACTTGTTTAGTGACCACCTCTATTAAGTTACAGTCAAACTTGTTTAGTGATCACCTCTATTAAGTTACAGTCAAACTTGTTTAGTGACCACCTCTATTAAGTTACAGTCAAACTTGTTTAGTGACCACCTCTATTAAGTTACAGTCAAACTTGTTTAGTGACCACCTCTATTAAGTTACAGTCAAACCTGTTTAGTGACCACCTCTATTAAGTTACAGTCAAACTTGTTTAGTGACCACCTCTATTAAGTTACAGTCAAACCTGTTTAGTGACCACCTCTATTAAGTTACAGTCAAACCTGTTTAGTGACCACCTCTATTAACTTACAGTCAAACTTGTTTAGTGACCACCTCTATTAAGTTACAGTCAAACTTGTTTAGTGACCACCTCTATTAAGTTACAGTCAAACCTGTTTAGTGACCACCTCTATTAAGTTACAGTCAAACTTGTTTAGTGACCACCTCTATTAAGTTAGTCAAACCTGTTTAGTGACCACCTCTATTAAGTTACAGTCAAACTTGTTTAGTGACCACCTCTATTAAGTTACAGTCAAACTTGTTTAGTGACCACCTCTATTAAGTTAGTCAAACTTGTTTAGTGACCACCTCTATTAAGTTAGTCAAACTTGTTTAGTGATCACCTCTATTAAATTACAGTCAAACTTGTTTAGTGACCACCTCTATTAAGTTACAGTCAAACTTGTTTAGTGACCACCTCTATTAAGTTACAGTCAAACTTGTTTAGTGACCACCTCTATTAAGTTACAGTCAAACTTGTTTAGTGACCACCTCTATTAAGTTACAGTCAAACTTGATTAGTGACCACCTCTATTAAGCTAGTCAAACCTGTTTAGTGACCACCTCTATTAAGTTACAGTCAAACTTGTTTAGTGACCACCTCTATCAAGTTACAGTCAAACCTGTTTAGTGACCATCTCTATTAAGCTACAGTCAAACCTGTTTAGTGACCACCTCTATTAAGTTACAGTCAAACTTGTTTAGTGACCACCTCTATTAAGTTACAGTCAAACCTGTTTAGTGACCACCTCTATTAAGTTACAGTCAAACCTGCTTAGTGACCACCTCTATTAAGTTACACTCAAACCTGTTTAATGACCACCTCTATCAAGTTACAGTCAAATCTGTTTAGTGACCACCTCTATTAAGTTAGTCAAACCTGTTTAATGACCACCTCTATTAAGTTACAGTCAAACCTGTTTAATGACCACCTCTATTAAGTTACAGTCAAACCTGTTTAATGACCACCTCTATTAAGTTAGTCAAACCTGCTTAGTGACCACCTCTATTAAGTTACAGTCAAAACTGTTTAGTGACCACCTCTATTAAGTTAGTTAAACCTGTTTAGTGACCACTTCTATTAAGCTACAGTCAAACCTGCTTAGTGACCACCTCTATTAAGTTAGTCAAACCTGTTTAGTGACCACTTCTATTAAGCTACAGTCAAACCTGCTTAGTGACCACCTCTATTAAGTTACAGTCAAACCTGTTTAGTGACCACCTCTATTAAGTTACAGTCAAACCTGTTTAGTGACCACCTCTATTAAGTTACAGTCAAACCTGTTTAATGACCACTTCTATTAAGTTAGTCAAACCTGCTTAGTGACCACCTCTATTAAGCTACAGTCAAACCTGTTTAATAACCACCTCTATTAAGTTAGTCAAACCTGTTTAATGACCACCTCTATTAAGTTAGTCAAACCTGCTTAGTGACCACCTCTATTAAGCTAGTCAAACCTGTTTAATGACCACCTCTATTAAGTTAGTCAAACCTGTTTAATGACCACCTCTATTAAGTTAGTCAAACCTGCTTAGTGACCACCTCTATTAACTTAGTCAAAACTGTTTAGTGACCACCTCTATTAAGTTAGTTAAACCTGCTTAGTGACCACCTCTATTAAGTTACAGTCAAACCTGTTTAGTGACCACCTCTATTAAGTTACAGTCAAACCTGTTTAGTGACCACCTCTATTAAGTTACAGTCAAACCTGTTTAGTGACCACCTCTATTAAGTTACAGTCAAACTTGTTTAGTGACCACCTCTATTAAGTTAGTCAAACCTACTTTAGTGACCACCTCTATTAAGTTAGTCAAACCTGTTTAGTGACCACCTCTATTAAGTTAGTCAAACTTACTTTAGTGACCACCTCTATTAAGTTACAGTCAAACCTGTTTAGTGACCACCTCTATTAAGTTACAGTCAAACCTGTTTAGTGACCACCTCTATTAAGCAATAACTTGTACTATGTGACCTTATTTTTTTATTTCCCCTCACAGTGCATTTTATATCAATTAAACCTGTATCAAGCGACCACCTGTCTTATGTGCCCATATTTCACTGTTCCCTTTGAAGGTCACATAAGACAGGTTGACTGTACTAGTGCCAGCAGGGAGTTAAAAAAGATAAAAGACTGATATAAAAATAAAATATATATCAATGTAGTACATATTCTTGTCTGTAAAAAATAGTGCATGTTAATGCATTAATTTCAATAACCTGAATTAGGTCATTAGAAAATACACTTTCAATTTAAATAACATCATCTTAGTCAGAAATCATTATTAAATTCTAAATATAACTCTATATCCTGTTAAAGTGTAAAAGTTTGTAAATGATACAGTAATACTATTTTCCCCTCAGAAAATAAAATAGGTAATCCAACATACAAAAATCTAGATCTTTTATGTAATTTTTTTTTAGATTCAACTGTTCAACTGACTATTTTCCCCATGGGAAAATATACAAATTTAAAACCAGTAATCTAATATATATCTTTTATGTAATATGATTTTGTAGTTCAACTGGAAGTATATTTTTTACAGTTCAATACATGTAACCTTATATACAAATGTAGGGGGATTTAACTGCACAATAAAAATTGATGTCATACAATGTATGAACTTTGATGAAATAGGCTAGGTGTCTAAAGCCCGGTATACACGATACAAGTTTTGCATCCAAGTCTCCATTCAAGAAAACTTGGATCAAGAAAACTGAATTCAAGTTTGTGTATACACGATGCAAGAAATTTTGATGAATACACACAAGTTTTGGCGGGAGATACAACAAACAAAATGGCATTTCTGGGAGGAGAGGAGGGTGCTGCCCTTTGTATTGCATTATTATGTACAATTGTACTGCGAAGGAGATTAAGCTCCAAAAAGAGGTCAATATGGGCTCGTAAATGGCTTCGAAGGCGACGATGGGATGTATTTCTATGAAGTCTATTAGATCTTCAATCATTTCATTAGTCCATGTAACTGTCTTTTTCCTGCATTTTGGAGTTATCTCTTTTCCCGCCATCTTTGCACAACACGTGTAGTTGTTATTATTTACATTCACAAATTGATGCTGATAAGGATTCTGTCTTCTGATTGGCCAATCTCCATCCAAGTTGGAAAAAAAATAGGATGCATTTCTATTCCATCCAAGTCCGTTCAAGTTTCTTGTATGGTATACACGATCAAAAAACTTGAATGGAGACTTGGATGCAAAACTTGCATTGTGTATACCGGGCTTAAGATTGAAAATAATATCTCTGTCCTATATTGCCTTAACTTTATTTTGTTAGATATTGAAGTATTGTTGATTTGGTTTATTTTTGTAATTTATGGTATAAATTAATTATGAAGTTTATATATCACTGAACTTTATTTTCTGAAGCTCATACAAATTATTTTCTTAGACAATTTGATTGTAGGGATAGGGGGGGTAGGGTTATGATGTTTAATGCCACTTTCAACAATATTTCAGTTATACCGTGGCAGTTGTAAAGGAAAGGGATGTTCCATCTGTAGCACAATGTATTGCTAGTTTAATTTACCTCAAAATAACTCAATAATTTTAGTTAATTCCTATTAAAATTGTCTGCCCTTAAGAAATTCAACTATTGCATTACTCTATCATGCATGGTATTTATGTAAACAGAGGACACTTATGAATCATTTTGTGACTTTAGATGATGATCTTGAGGACATTTTTCATTCATTGTCAGCTATAATCAATGTTTAATTATTTATATTGATTTCATTACAGTTATTTACACTACTATAATAATAATAGAAGTACAGTCAAACCTGTATTAAGAGGTCACTTACAGTCAAACCTGTATTAAGAGGTCACTTACAGTCAAACCTGTATTAAGAGGTCACTTACAGTCAAACCTGTATTAAGAGGTCACTTTCAGTCAAACCTGCATTAAGAGGTCACTTTCAGTCAAACCTGTATTAAGAGGTCACTTTCAGTCAAACCTGTATTAAGAGGTCACTTTTGGGACAAAGAAAAAAAGTCCTGATAAGACCGGCGACATCTTAAAAGGGGTTCAATTCATATGGAAATTTCAATGACAGGACAAGAAAAAATTGGTCTTTAAATACAGGTGACTGCATGGGAAGGTTTGACTGTACTTAACTTTTAAGGTGAAATAATGTTATGATATCACACTTCCATAGTGAGGGCTGCATGGTTCTGCACCATTCTAAAACTCCCAATGGAAAACATCACATTTAGGTCTATACAAAAAGGAGAAGTTCTAATTCATAGTTTATAACTCATGGACAGTGTATGTAAGTCTTACAACACTATTTTCCTACGGGGATTTAAAACTATTGATTTGAAAAAGATAACTTTATATATGAAACATAATTCTTTACTATAATCAATTGTTATAGATAATAACATACCAGTATCAATCATATAACAAAAGGGCATATGCTAACAGTGTCAGGTATATACACTAAGAAATTAATTATTTGTTAATGCTGAACACACTTGTCTGGACATTTGGATAACATATCAAAAATGTTGTTATACAACAGACTTGTGTAGTTCTTTATTCATTTGTTAAACAATTTGGTAACTGAGGAAAGTGGATCATACCTCTAAAACTTTTGTTCATGTTCATATGTATTACTGTGAAACATGTCTAAGCTGAACCCCTTTGGAACTGAAGAATTTGTTCAGTTTAGACAGGTGTTTGGTTTACACAGGTTCAAATTACATAGAAATGTAGTAGATGTGACTGTAAAGTCTGTCTGGTTTAGACAGGTTTTTGGTTTACTCAGGGTTTGATTTAGACAAGTTTTTGGTTTACTCAAGATTTGATTTAGACAGGTTTTTGGTTTACTCAGGTTTTTGGTTTCCTCAGGGTTTGATTTAGACAGGTTTTTGGTTTACTCAGGGTTTGATTTAGACAGGTTTTTGGTTTACTCAGGGTTTGATTTAGACAGGTTTTTGGTTTACTCAGGGTTTGATTTAGACAGGTTTTTGGTTTACTCGGGTTTGATTTAGGCAGGTTTTTGGTTTCCTCAGGCTTTGATTTAGACAGGTTTTTGGTTTACTCAGGTTTTTGGTTTCCTCAGGGTTTGATTTAGACAGGTTTTTGGTTTACTCAGGGTTTGATTTAGACAGGTTTTTGGTTTACTCAGGGTTTAATTTAGACAGGTTTTTGGTTTACTCAGGGTTTGATTTAGACAGGTTTTTGGTTTACTCAGGGTTTGATTTAGGCAGGTTTTTGGTTTACTCAGGGTTTGATTTAAACAGATTTTGGTTTACTCAGGGTTTGGTTTAGACAGGTTTTTGGTTTACTCAGGGTTTGATTTAGACAGGTTTTTGGTTTACTCAGGGTTTGATTTAGACAGGTTTTTGGTCTACTCAGGGTTTGATTTAGACAGGTTTTTGGTTTACTCAGGGTTTGGTTTAGACAGGTTTTTGGCTTACTGGTTTGGCTTAGACAGGTTTTTGGTTTACTCAGGGTTTGATTTAGACAGGTTTTTGGTTTACTCAGGGTTTGATTTAGACAGGTTTTTGGTCTACTCAGGGTTTGATTTAGACAGTTTTTTGGTTTACTCAGGGTTTGATTTAGACAGGTTTTTGGTTTACTCAGGGTTTGGATTAGACAGGTCTTTGGATTACTCAGGGTTTGGTTGAGACAGGTTTTTGGTTTACTCAGGGTTTGGTTTAGACAGGTTTTTGGTTTACTGGTTTGGCTTAGACAGGTTTTTGGTTTACTCAGGGTTTGACTTAGACATGTTTTTGGTTTACTCAGGGTTTGGTTTAGACAGGTTTTTGGTTTACTCAGGGTTTGACTTAGACAGGTTTTTGGTTTACTCAGGGTTTGATTTAGACAGGTTTCACTGTATATGGTGAATTATTGATGTTTATTTGTTGTTGTCTTTTCTATTGAATCAAAAATTCATTGTATGATATTTGTATTGTGTTATATGTCTTCAGTCCCTTTTGGGTAAAACTTTACTTAATGAATAAAATGCATCTAAAAATTGATATTGGAACTCCAAATATTTGTACTTATATATCAAATATGGTAAATTGACTATACAACCTTATATTGTAACACTGTTATACAGAGAGATAACCTAATGTAACTCAAGTCTTAACTAAAAAAAAAATAACAGGGTAGAACCAGCTCTGTGAACAACAAGACACACATGTATGTGCATTATTAGGAGAAAAGATTTCATAAAGCTTCCTTACACCTCTATCCAATATATCTACCATGGATTTATGTATTTTTTTGTATAAATACTAAGTCTTAACAGGGGCTGTCGTGGCCGTGATCGTATGGATTTACAACTACCTATGCAGTCATTGCCTATCACCACTGATGTTGTGGGTTCGACTCCCACTCAGAGCGAGGTGTACAACATTATGTGATAAATTTTTTCAGTGATTTGTGGCAAGACGGTGGTTTCTCCGGGTCCTCCGGTTTCCTCGATCAATAAAACTAACCGCCACGATATAACTGAAATATTGTTGAAAGTGGAATTAAGCACCATAAAACCAAGCCAACTAAGTTTTAACCAATATATCTGACATGGATTTATGTAAATCTTTGTATAAATAATAAGTTTACAAAATGGTTCCTGTTCAATACAATAGTGAGTTGTATATAACCATATGTACCAAGTAAATTCTGTAGCTGCATGTAAACAACACATATTGGTACTTGTACATGTAATACAAAAATGTACTACCAATTACAGGTGTTACACCTACCTTGTAACTACATGTACAAGTAATACAAAATGTACTACCAATTACAGGTGTTACACCTACCTTGTAACTACATGTACAAGTAATACAAAATGTACTACCAATTACAGGTGTTACACCTACCTTGTAACTACATGTACAAGTAATACAAAATGTACTACCAATTACAGGTGTTACACCTACCTTGTAACTACATGTACAAGTAATACAAAATGTACTACCAATTACAGGTGTTACACCTACACTGTAACTACATGTACAAGTAATACAAAATGTACTACCAATTACAGGTGTTACACCTACCTTGTAACTACATGTACAAGTAATACAAAATGTACTACCAATTACAGGTGTTACACCTACACTGTAACTACATGTACAAGTAATACAAAATGTACAACCAATTCTGTATAAAAAAGACGAAGTGTCACATCTACATTGTTACTACATTTTGTACATGTACATACATGTATGTGTAATGCCTATTCCTTAGACCAAGTGTCATATCTACATTGTAACTACCGGTACATGTAAATACACATGTAGTACAACCAATTCTGTAAACATTGTAGTAAATACTTTTACTCACTTTTAAACATGTAAAATGTATAAATCCTAAAGTTCCTGAACATCTACATGGTGAGAAGAGAGGATCCTGGGCATCTCCAGGCATTTGACAAATCCTACATATTGGTAGCAGATCTGTCCCAGTTATTGAACTCTCCCTTGAAGTAAATTTCTTCTGTAATTGTGGAGTAAGACTTGCACTACCAATTGTGTGGATACTTGCCACTGTCAGATTGGAACTGACAGCCTGAGCTAAATTGGGGTCTACTCCTTCCGCCATAATTATTACATCTGCAATTATACAAGGGAAATAACTCACAGATTGGAAGTAATCAATGTCTGGAATGACTGAAATGAACATCAGCCTACTAGACATCTAATAATTAAATGATGAAATGTACATGTAAATTACAGTTAGATTAGCATAGAATGCTTCAATAAACATATAATATCTATGACTAGTCTTTAGATCATGGGATGAATTTACATGCTACATGTAGTGATGTACATACCAATATATCAATTTCTGTTGTTGGTGTGTTGGATCTTATACATGTAGCAGTACTTATAACATGCTATTCTTCATGACTACTAGTATTATCAGTATTTGCTATTTTCTGTACTACATTAGACTAGTATAAAATTTATAGTATTTTCCAGTATCTTTCTGTATCTCAGCTAGTACAGACAATACCAGTATTTTCCTGTATCTGTATTTCTGGTATGACTAGTATTGTCGAGTATTTTCTAGTATTGTGTAACAAAATTATCATGGACAAATAACAACAATTTCTAGTATCTTCCAGTATTACTGATACTGGTTGAAACTATAATTTCCGAGATCAGGTGGTTTTTTTTTTAATATAATACAATGTACTGGAATACCAGTATTTCCCAGTATCTTCCATAACTACAGATAGTGTTAGATGAGGAAAATGGAATAATGCCCTCTTTTCTGCAAGATTTGCTTTTTGCATAAAAGTAAATAATTTCATTTTCAGAGTATTCAAGTATTCAAAGATTGAAGGAACTCCGTATTCCTTATTCCCACGTAAAATTTTCTAATGTCACTGCTGCATTATCTTTTTTCTGTTATGTGACAACTCTTTTAGTATAAAACTAGAGGCTCAGTGGGCTGAGCCTGTGTCGCTCACCTTTCATTCTGCTTTGAGGAAACTTAATACAGAACCTTCCATAGGTGCTTCCCACCAAATTTCGGTTCATTTGGCTAAGCAGTTTCAGAAAAGAAGATTTTTAGAAATCGACCCATCAGAAACAAGCATTGCCTATGTCAGCCATGTTTGTTAATGGATCTGGACAAAATTAGCAAAATGAAATGAGCAATCCCTATAGAGGACCTTCCATAGAAGCTTCCTATCAAGCTTCGGTTCATTTGGCAAAGGAGTTTCAGAGGAGAAGATTTTTAGAAATCGACCAATCAGAAACAAGAATTGCCTGTGGCGGCCATATTTGTTAATGGATCGGGACAAAATTAGCAATCTTCACAGAGGACCTGCCATAGATGCTTCCCACCAAGTTTCGGTTCATTTGGCCAAACAGTTTCAGAGGAGAAGAATTTTTAAAATCAGCCAATCAGAAACAAGAATTGCCTGTGGCGGCCATGTTTGTTAATGGATCGGGACAAATTGAGCAAACTTTATAGAGGACCGCCCATAGATGATACCTACCAAGTTTCGGTTTGTTTGGCCAAGCAGTTTCAGAGAAGATTTTTTAGAAATCAACCAATCAGAAACAAGAATTGTCTGTGGCAGTCATGTTTGTTAACGGATCGGGATGAAATGAGCAAACTTTACAGAGGACCTTCCAAAGATGCTTCCTACCAAGTTACGGTTCATTTGGCCAAACGGTTTCAGAGGAGAAGAATTTTAAAAATCTGCCAATCAGAAACAAGAATCGTCTGTGGTGGCCATGTTTGTTAATGGATCGGGATCAAATGTGCAAACTTTATAGAGGACCTTCCATAGATGCTTCCTACAACGTTTCAGTTCATTTGGCTAAGGGGTTTCAGAGGAGAAGATCAAAATGTGAAAAGTTAACGGACGACAGACGACGGACCCCAAGTGATGGCAAAAGCTCAAGTTGCCTTTGGCAAGGTGAGCTAAAAAAACAATGCCAATGTCATTTGGGATGCCATTTTGGTAAAGTTACAAGCACAAAATTGATTCTGACAACACAATGTTTCCATATGCACTTAAAATTCCAGTGCAAGTCTACAAAAGGTTCTGTCACATGTGATTTCTACAGATCCTATATTGTCTTGGCTCCTTTTTGCGGCGTGCAATGGAACTGAGGACAGCGGACTCTCAGACTAACAAACCAGCTTATTAAATTTGTTGTATATCTTTATTTGTTTATTGTATGTTTTTATTTGTTACAAGCTGTATTACTTGCACAAATGTACAAGACTGTGTTTCAAGACATTTTGGACCCTTGAGGGCCTTGTTTTGGAATGGGTAAGGCTACAATCCCCTAAATCATTCCCACCCTTTATTCTGTGCAAATATTATCATTGTGATAAAATTTCAGAAGGATCAACTAGAACAAAATTTACAGCATGGAAATAATTGTGTCTACAGATGGACCGACAGACCCATAACATAATACATGCACAACTGCCAAGGTAACTTTGCGGTCGTATAAAAATAAAACAAAACAAGATATGATTAAAATCTAACGACTATGAAGTCTCCCAAACCGGCCACTGACAACCGGTGTCGGGAATCAATTCAGAACGTTGAAATCGAACAATGTTGAATTTGTGCAGTATTGTGGTGGCCATTTTGAAAATGGCGACCGGTAGAAATTTTTCGATGTCAGGAATCAATTTAGGACATTATTATCTACCCACATATGAAATGTCATTGAAATAGGACAATGTTGAATTTGTGCGTTATTGTGGTGGCCATTTTGAAAATGGCGACCGGTAGAAATTTTTTGATGTCAGGAATCAATTCGGGACATCATAATCTACCCACATATGAAATGGCGTTGAAATAGGACAATGTTGAATTTGTGCGGTATTGTGGCAGGCATTTTGAAAATGGCGACCTGTAGAAATTTTTCAATGTCGGGAATCAATTAGGGACATCATTATCTATACCCACATATCAAATTTTGATGATATCGGACAATGTTGAATTTTTACCACCCATTGTTTATGCCGTGTTTTGGCAGCCATTTTGAAAATGGCAGACATCTTGAAAATTTTGAAAATGCAGAATTGCTCCTCTAATGGTGACCTATCACTATGTCAAATTTTATGTCTCTACATATGTATCATTATCCATTTAGAAGTTATCAACATCAATGTACGAAATTTCAACTTTCCCTTAGGATTCTATAGTAACCTCCACCCCCTTTGAACCCCTCAAAATATGACTTTGAACCCCTTTACCACAAAGCTGAAAACTTTAGGACCAACTAGAAACATATATCTATAACTCCACCAAGTTTCATGAAATTCTGTCCAGTAGATCCTGAGATCTGCCGTGGACAAGTTCATGTGCCACGGAAAAAAAGGAAGAAAGAAAGAAAGAAAGAAAGAAAGAGGAGGAGAATAATAATAATAATAATAATAAGAAATGGAGCAAAAACAATAAGTCTCCAAACGTTGTTTGGGAGACTTAATTACTTTGTATTTTCAATTTTCATTATCTTGGTAATGACTGTTACATTTCTACATTCTACATTTCAAAAGTGCATGTGTGCACCATCAAAAATTACCATATCCAGTTGTTTATTGAACAATAAAATATATTTAATGTAAAAATTGACCTGAAAAAAATATAAAAAGTATGCCTAACCTTATTCACATTTTCCTTTTTCCATTATAAATAGTACATAAGTACTGGAACTTAGCCTAGTTTTAGGACTAAAAATACCTACTATATTAGTTCCTATTCATGATCATGTAGACAATACAATCTTTACATAACAGCATTTAAAGACAATTTAATGATCTCTGAATTTGACATTATCCAACATCTTGAATTTAATTTATAAGGACATGATATATCACCTGATATTTAAACATACAGATCTAGATGTCCAGGTATCATATCTAAGGTTAAATACTATACACAAGGCCATGTAAGTAATGTTCACCCTGAGTGTGGTCAAACATCTGCTAGTGAAGGAGTCACTCTTAAAGCTATTGACCCCTCTCTTGGCAGGTAACCAGATCACCTACTTATGTAAATTATGTACTGGTAAATGGTCTAGTCTGTTTATTGAAATATTTTGAGTACATGTGTCTACAGTGATTGTTTTTTAATGCAGTGTTAGAAACGAAATTATTTTGCATTATAGACCCCTCTTTATTTTTCATATACCTAACTGTACATTTTATATCAAAAAATTAAAAATTGACATAGACCAGCTTGATTTTTCGTAAACATTGGCTATTGGTCTACTGCAAATTTGGCACTGTTAATGCCAAGTGAGCTACATATCCTGACAACAACAAGTTACTTTTTAATGAAGATGATGTACTAGAAAATAGATACATATACTGTGTAGAGTATTGTTAGCTCAATGAAACAACATTCAGCATAAAACTGAAACCTTTAATGGTTGCTTGTGTGAGTTCCTTTCAAAACATTTTTTTTTTATTTAACAGAAGACAATTTTATAAGTTATCATAACTTGCCATGTATCCTTTTCATACATGTATTTACAAATACATATAGATGTAAAACATACACTAAAATAAATATTTTTATCTCCAATTTAGGGTTATGGTTATGGTGTTTAATGCCACTTTCAACAATATTTCAGTTATATCGTGGCAGTCAGTTTTATTGGTGGAGGAAACCAAGAGTAACTGAGAAAACCAGATCTCCCAATTTATGTCCAGCTATAATATACAAAACAAAATGTACATGTAATCAACATATGTTTGTCTCCCCTGACTTCATTATAATATTAGTTATATAGGCTTTAGACAGGTAATACGGGCTCATATAACTTGTCTGTGTTTTATATTTCCTGAGCCGAAGGCGAGGGAAATATACACCTCAGACAGGTTATATGAGCCCGTATTACCTGTCTAAAGCCTATATAACTAATTTGTCATACTGCAATACCATGGGTCCATATTACCTGTGTAAAGCCTAAATAAAGAACATGACTACTATACATGTATTGTCTCATGAACATTTAACCCCAGCTATGACTTTGCTTTAAAGAAGAAATTAATTCTTCAACATATTTAATAAACAACTTAACAATTTTAACAGAAAAATAACAAATGATTTAGAATTGCCTCAATATCGGCGTCAGAGTGACAGGCGAACCTGGGGGTTGCCATCTTGATTACGTATGATTTCAAAATGAGTTATCTTTCTTGGCACGTGCTTTCATATTACCGGCTAGAGCTGTATAATATGGATTAGTAAAATCGAGTAAATAACCAATCGGATCACTTAGATTTTCTATTGCAGTATGACAAAGCTTCTTCCAATAGACTTGAATAATTTCATGCACACAAGAATCATGTATAATATATAATTAGGTAGATTGTAATCGAGCAAAATATTTAGTAATATGACTTTATCCATCATTAACAATAAATATTCTGTCCTGAAAATATACATCTTTATTACCAGCCCCTCCCCCACCATCACCCCCAAGATATTGATAAGTCATGCTTGAATAAATCATTACCAATTTTTCATGTAATATACATTGTATGCATTTTAAGAAACAACTTGCCTGGAAAAATCACAGCCAACAAAGGCATTTTCTACCATTTTTTACATGACAATCTATGCTTATTGTATTAAGGTCAAAATTTTATATTTAAAATGTGTCATTGTATTGACATCAATATTTGATATTTAATGTGTCAATGTATTGAGGTCAATATTTGATATTTAATGTGTCATTGTATTGAGGTCAATATCTAATGTGTCATTGTATTGAGGTCAATATTTGATATTTAATGTGTCATTGTATTGAGATCAATATTTGATATTTAATGTATCATTTTATTGAGGTCAATATTTGATATTTAATGTGTCATTGTATAGAGGTCAATATTTGATATTTAATGTGTCAAGTCATAGATAATTAGGCTATTGAATTTTCTAACATACATGTACATTTTGTACATTCCATTGATTCATATATAGACACAATCCTGTCCTTTCCTCTTTCATGACTTATTTATCAATTATGGACTTTTTACGAGGTCAATATGTTATATATGGACCTGTAAGGATTATATTGACCGAGGACGAAGTCGAAGTCCTCGGTCAATATAATCCTAACAGGTCCATATATTATATGTTATTCAGCTATCAGACAGGGTATATAATGTGACATTCCCGGCTTATGGTCTATATTCCCTGAGGCGCAGCCGAAGGGAATATAGAGCATAAGCCGGGAATGTCACATTATATACCCTGTCTGATAGCTGAATAACAAATATATTACGGATTTAACAATTTTTTTGTTAAATACAGAACCAAACTGTCGTATAAATTTTTTTTAAATTTTTTTTTATTTTTTTTTTTTTGTTTGTTTCCTTTTTGTTTGTTTATTTTTATTTTCCTTTTGTTTTTTTTTAACACGTACATAGTCCCAATTCATATTTAAAACCTTATTAAATATTTTGCATCTTTTATTTTCATTTTCCGTATTTCTAGATGTCCCTTTTCGTACCTCTGACATTCTTTGTTCAATGACGTCAAATATTTGTCACGTGATATTTTATGTACTGAGGTGTCTCATAAAGGAAAATCCTGTTCAATATTTCTAAATCAACACAATTTCATATGCAGTAAATTTAATAAACTTTATAATTATAACATTAATATATTACATAACAAAACAACGGGTTTGTGAAACAATTTCAATAATTAAAATGTTAACAATAAGCAAAAACTTGGTGTGGCCCCGTGACCTCGAAAGTTTTAAAGGCGGAAACTTAACACACTTTCACTTGTTGATTGTTATGTTCAAATTTGTAATGGTACAGCCATGGAACATGGGAGTTTGCTGAATTGTTCTGGTGTTTGTGACGGAATTAACTGTTGTAAGAGTTTTATAATCACAAAATAAATCATCATAATTTACATCCAAAATGTCAACGACGTCCGTAACCGACGATGAAACATGTGTATTGGCTCTCATTTGAACAAGTAATGTTGAACTTGAACTGTTTTGTGTCGGCGGCATGAGTTGCAACCGGGAAGTACTGTGCGGTGGCATTATTGAGGATAGTTGAGATGGTTGCTCTCCACGAACAGAACTTGTGATAATGTCTCCCATAACTTGTTTTTCCTTTGATGAAACACGTTGATATACTGCAACTGACGAGGCAGATTTGTGTCCGGTAGCTGCCATAATGTGTGCCATTGAACAGTTTCTTCCGAGGATAGTTGCACCCGTTGCACGAATTGAGTGGTTGGTGTAGATTTGTGAAAGGTATATTTTAATTTTTTATTGAAGAAAAGAATATCTTTTTTGTTCATACAACCGTTTTGAGTTTAAAAACAGCATTTAATTTGGTAAAAATACATTTATTATTCCGTATTATGATATTGATTCAGTGAAGCGTAAATATTTCTGTTTTTGTCAACCACGTTGTTATTGTTTTTTGGGGCCCAAATGAGGGAGACCGAAAACGTACATATATACCCCGTCTGTTTTCCGAATATATGCTGACATTCAGGGTTGAATAACCAATGAAAATATGCGTAACAAACTAAATTCGTAATATAACATATTGACAGAGTTAAAAGTCCTTAATTTTTATTTATCATATATTTAGTGGTAAATACACTACAGTAGTTTTGAATATTTGATAAAGTGCCAGATGCCTACCCTTTATCATACCCCTACCCTTTATCGTACCCCTACCATGTATACTCTCCTGTTTAAATATATGATAAAGTGTATAAAACATGGCAACAAATTTCAAAGTTTCATAAAATTTCAAAATTTTCCAATTTTTTTTTCAAAATTTCATATTTCAAAATTTTTCCAAAATTTACAAAATTTCAAAATACCCCAAAAAAATTCAAAATTTTCATAAATTTTCAAAATTAAAAAAAATATTTAAAATTTCAAAAAATTCAAAATTTTCATAAAATACATGTATTATCAAAGGCATGGTTGAAATAATATATGATATAATGAATACCCTGTATACTCTCCTGTTTAAATATATGATAGTGTATAAAACATGGCAAAATCCGTATCATATGCCGTATCACCCTTGACCAACATCATCCCTCGGGCCTAAATGCCCTCTGGATGATATTGGTTTCTCGGGATGATACAGCATATGATATGGATTTTGCCATGTATTATTCTCTATATTACATATGTTTTTCAATATTAAGTGATTAACGATGACTTTTAAAACGAGAGGACTTTTCTCAGTCATCTCTCATCGAAGGGCGACGCCCTGAGATTAGAGATGACTGAGAAATGTCCTCGAGTTTTAAAAAACATCTTTAATTATTTTATCGCTATTTTGTATTCATAATTAAATAATTTTTGTTGAGATACTGACATTTTCTTAAACACAATTAATATTTTATATCGTTAATCACTTAATTATCAAGAATTTGGTAATGTGACGTCATTATAACGTCATATTAGAAAACAAGATAATACTATGGGCAATTAGCGATAATTGGAATCATCTCATGCGCTTACGTGATATGAAATATATCGGTTTTAAATTTTATTTTTATTTTGAAATTTTATGAAAATTTTGAAATTTTTGAAATTTTGAAATTTTATGAAAACTGAAATTTTGAAATTTAAATAAAATTTTTATTTTTTTTTTATTTTAGAATTTTGAAATTTTTTGAAAAATTTTGAAATGTTATGAAATTTTTGAATACTGTTAAATTAACAAATTGTCTTCGTCTGCTGAGGAACTGGCCCTTCTCAATTTAATAACAGCGTCAATATACGTAAAAATAGAAACAAGAGGTCTGGTTTCTTCGCAGTGGAAAAAATACATTAAATATTCTGTATATCACGTGACTGATTTAGCCAATGAAATTGTACGAAAACCACACCATATGTAATATTATCTGATATGCAACAGGAGTAGCATGAAAGGTACCACTAGTAGAGCAGGAAATGCTCACCCTTCTGGAGCATCTGCATTCATCCCCTGTTTTAGTGGAGTTTTTGTGTTGCTCAATCTTTAGTTTTCTGTGTAGTGCTTAGTGAACCATTGTTTGTCTTTTTTTGTCCTTTTTCTTCTTGCCTTTGTATTGTCTGTTCTTCTTTGATTCACGGCTTCTGATTGCCCCTTTGGCATCTTTACACTTTTCTCACTCTACATAATTTTACATTACTGTGTTGTAACCAAATTGATAAACTACAAAATGCTAGTTGCTGGTTACAAACACTTAACCACTAACTATAGGCCTGCACGAAAAATATTAAATAACTCATGATGACACGACAATAAAAAAGAAGTGTTATAATTCTGAGTTTTAGCAAAGTTTCCAATTTACTTTCAATTTATGTTCATCTATATTCATATAAGTTTGGTTTATGGTGCTTAATACCACTTTCAGCGATATTTCAGTTATATCCGTGGAGGAAACCGAAGTATCCTGTGAAAACCACCAATCTGTCGCAAGTCAATGACAAACTTTATCACATAATGTTGTATCGAGTACATCTCGCCATGAACAATTTTAATGGTGACAGGCACTGATTGCACCGGTAGTTGTAATAAGGAAGTAATCATCTTAAAGTACAACTACCATACGATCACGACCACGGCGGCCCCCTATATTCCTATATATGTACTGATAATTCAAATATTTTTGTAACTTTGAACACCCTTTGTATTTTTTTTTTTGAAATTCAAATCCTTGGTCAATAAAATAAAATTAAGATTAAAACAGTGCAGCATAGATCATCTCATTTTGTTACTTACCGTACATAGTAAATCAGTAGTGTTGTGCTTCTTTTAAGTCAGAATATATCTGTGATACAGTGGACAATGAAACAATGATGTACTGATAATAAGTACATGTACCTGTATCTTTTTTTTCAATCCATGAGCCGACTGATACAGGTACATGTATGTAAAGTTTTTATATATTAAAATGACAGAAAACCTGGTAATTAATTCAATATTATTTAGGTAGAATCTGTTATCTCTGTCCAATGAACTTAACCTGAACTTATTTTCTTTGTTCACATTAGTTATGCTTAAAAATGTCTAGTCATAGAAAATAATGTAGGGACTATATTTTTTTGTATTTTATAGAGTGGAGGGTCAGTGACAGGACTATTTTATAGAATGGAGGGTCAGTGACAGGACTATATGTATACTTGTCTGGGTCAACCTATCTTTACTAATAATATATAGAATCAAATTATACCAAAGGAATCATGTGTTTTATACATGTACATTCTCAGCCTGTTTTACAGTTATCATGTGACCCTGGCCTGGTTTTGAAGCTGCCATTATTTATAGTTTTCTCAAAGATTCCAAAAGAAAAGTCTCTGATACCCCAAAAATGTGTATATAATACATGTACATGTATTTTAATTATGTACCTGATAAATAACTAGAACAAACTTGTATAACTTGTAAGTTATATAATATCACCTGTGGAACTTTCACCTTCAGGTTGTAAAATAATCTACAAGTAATGTCAGTGAACCTGAACTGCATCAAAATGAAATGCAGGGGTATTTCATCTTATTAAGGTCAGTGACATTTTATCTTGTTTGATCAATATTACTTGGTGTAATTATGATAGAGGTCAACACCCTGAACACAATGGATTACATATATCTTAAAGATTTGGGTAAATCCTTTATAATATGCTGGCTTGCATTTTCCTAGCTACAATATATATACATGTAGGTTGTCAACATCCAAAAGGCATTCACTGAGCAGAGCATGTCCTTTATTTTGATGAACAAAGCTATTGTCTTAAGAAGGAATATCTTGAATACGACATTTAATTTTGGATATAAAAAGCAGCTTTATAGTTGTTCTGTAAAACAACAAATTTGAAGTTTTCCATATGTTACTTGAATTTACAGATTTATAGCAATAATCAATTCAATTTTCTAATTTCAATAATAATAATAATCAATAAGGTGAAATGTAACGTTAAGATGAAAAACAAAACATACCATACAGTCTGACTAGTTCTAAAACATACCACACTGTCTGACTAGTTCTAAAACATACCACACTGTCTGAATAGTTCTAAAACATACCACACTGTCTGAATAGTTCTAAAACATACCACACTGTCTGGCTAGTTCTAAAACATACCACACAGTCTGACCAGTTCTAAAACATACCACACTGCCTGACCAGTTCTAAAACATACCACACTGTCTGACCAATTCTAAAACATACCACACTGTCTGACCAGTTCTAAAACATACCACACAGTCTGTGACTAGTTCTAAAACATACCACACTGTCTGACTAGTTCTAAAACATACCATACAGTCTGACTAGTTCTAAAACATACCACACTGTCTGACCAGTTCTAAAACATATCACACTGTCTGAATAGTTCTAAAACATACCACACTGTCTGACCAGTTCTAAAACATACCACACTGTCTGACCAGTTCTAAAACATACCACACTGTCTGACCAGTTCTAAAACATACCACACTGTCTGACCAGTTCTAAAACATGCCACACTGTCTGACTAGTTCTAAAACATACCACACTGTCTGACTAGTTCTAAAACATACCGCACTGTCTGACTAGTTCTAAAACATACCACACAGTCTGACTAGTTCTAAAACATACCACACTGTCTGAATAGTTCTAAAACATACCACACTGTCTGGCTAGTTCTAAAACATACCACACAGTCTGACCAGTTCTAAAACATACCACACTGCCTGACCAGTTCTAAAACATACCACACTGTCTGACCAATTCTAAAACATACCACACTGTCTGACCAGTTCTAAAACATACCACACAGTCCGTGACTAGTTCTAAAACATACCACACTGTCTGACTAGTTCTAAAACATACCATACAGTCTGACTAGTTCTAAAACATACCACACTGTCTGACTAGTTCTAAAACATACCACACTGTCTGAATAGTTCTAAAACATACCACACTGTCTGACTAGTTCTAAAACATACCACACTGTCTGACCAGTTCTAAAACATGCCACACTGTCTGACTAGTTCTAAAACATACCACACTGTCTGACTAGTTCTAAAACATACCGCACTGTCTGACTAGTTCTAAAACATACCACACTGTCTGACTAGTTCTAAAACATACCACACTGTCTGAATAGTTCTAAAACATACCACAGTCCGTGACTAGTTCTAAAACATACCACACTGTCTGACTAGTTCTAAAACATACCATACAGTCTGACTAGTTCTAAAACATACCAAACTGTCTGACTAGTTCTAAAACATACCACACTGTCTGAATAGTTCTAAAACATACCACACTGTCTGACCAGTTCTAAAACATACCCCACTGTCTGACCAGTTCTAAAACATACCACACAGTCTGAACGGTTCTAAAACATACCACACTGTCTGACCAGTTCTAAAACATACCACACTGTCTGACCAGTTCTAAATAATTTAATTAAATGCTTTAAAGTTTTTGATAAAAAGAAGTTTTTAAATATCATCAACATGCAAAAAAAGTTTTTTCAAGCACATTTACTAGAAGAAATCCTATTATTACCTACATAAAATAAGTCATTCCACAATTTATTTAAACCCTATTATTACCTACTTAAAATAAGCCATTCCACAATTTATTTAAACCCTATTATTACCTACATAAAATAAGCCATTCCACAATTTATTTAAACCCTATTATTACCTACATAAAATATGCTATTCCACAATTTATTTAAACCCTATTATTACCTACATAAAATAAGCTGTTCCACAATTTATTTAAACCCTATTATTACCTACATAAAATAAGCCATTCCACAATTTATTTAAACCCTATTATTACCTACATAATATAAGCCATTCCACAATGTATTTAAACCCTATTATTACCTAAAATAAAATAAGCCATTCCACAATTTATTTAAACCCTATTATTACCTACATAAAATAAGCCATTCCACAATTTATTTAAACCCCATTATTATCTATACATTTGTACATAAAATAAGCCATTCCACAATTTATTTAAACCCTATTATTACCTAAATAAAATAAGCCATTCCACAATTTATTTAAACCCCATTATTATCTATACATTTGTACATAAAATAAGTCATTCCACAATTTGTTTAAACCCTATTATTACCTACACAAAATAGGCCATTCCACAATTAATCTAAACCCTATTATTACCTACATAAAATAAGCCATTCCACAATTTATTTAAACCCTATTATTACCTACATAAAATAAGCCATTCCACAATTTATTTAAACCCCATTATTACCTATACATTTGTACATAAAATAAGTCATTCCACAATTTATTTAAACCCTATTATTACCTACATAAAATAAGTCATTCCACAATTTATTTAAACCCTATTATTACCTACATAAAATAAGCCATTCCACAATTTATTTAAACCCTATTATTACCTACATAAAATAAGTCATTCCACAATTTATTTAAACACTATTATTACCTACTTAAAATAAGTCATTCCACAATTTATTTAAACCCTATTATTACCTACATAAAATAAGCCATTCCACAATTTATTTAAACCCTATTATTACCTACATAAAATATGCTATTCCACAATTTATTTAAACCCTATTATTACCTACATAAAATAAGCCATTCCACAATGTATTTAAACCCTATTATTACCTACATAAAATAAGCTGTTCCATAATTTATTTAAACCCTAGTATTACCTACATAAAATAAGCTAGTCCACAATTTATTTCAATCCTATTATTACCTACATAATATAAGCCATTCCACAATGTATCTAAACCCTATTATTACCTAAAATAAAATAAGCCATTCCACAATTTATTTAAACCCTATTATTACCTACATAAAATAAGCCATTCCACAATTTATTTAAACCCCATTATTATCTATACATTTGTACATAAAATAAGTCATTCCACAATTTATTTAAACCCTATTATTACCTACATAAAATAAGCCCTTCCACAATTTATTTAAACCCTATTATTACCTACACAAAATAAGCCATTCCACAATTAATTTAAACCTTATTATTACCTACATAAAATAAGCCATTCCACAATTTATTTAAACCCTATTATTACCTACATAAAATAAGCCATTCCACAATTTATTTAAACCCCATTATTACCTATACATTTGTACATAAAATAAGTCATTCCACAATTTATTTAAACCCTATTATTACCTACATAAAATAAGTCATTCCACAATTTATTTAAACCCTATTATTACCTACATAAAATAAGCCATTCCACAATTTATTTAAACCCTATTATTACCTACATAAAATAAGCCATTCCACAATGTATTTAAACCCTATTATTACCTACATAAAATAAGCTGTTCCACAATTTATTCAAACCCTATTATTACCTACATAAAATAAGCTAGTCCACAATTTATTTAAACCCTATTATTACCTACATAATATAAGCCATTCCACAATGTATTTAAACCCTATTATTACCTAAAATAAAATAAGCCATTCCACAATTCATTTAAACCCTATTATTACCTACATAAAATAAGCCATTCCACAATTTATTTAAACCCCATTATTATCTATACATTTGTACATAAAATAAGTCATTCCACAATTTATTTAAACCCTATTATTACCTACATAAAATAAGCCATTCCACAATTTATTTAAACCCTATTATTACCTACACAAAATAAGCCATTCCACAATTAATTTAAACCCTATTATTACCTACATAAAATAAGCCATTCCACAATTTATTTAAACCCTATTATTACCTACATAAAATAAGCCATTCCACAATTTATTTAAACCCCATTATTACCTATACATTTGTACATAAAATAAGTCATTCCACAATTTATTTAAACCCTATTATTACCTACACAAAATAAGCCATTCCACAATTAATTAAAACCCTATTATTACCTACATAAAATAAGCCATTCCACAATTTATTTAAACCCTATTATTACCTACACAAAATAAGCCATTCCACAATTAATTTAAACCCTATTATTACCTACATAAAATAAGCCATTCCACAATTAATTTAAACCCTATTATTACCTACATAAAATAAGCCATTCCACAATTTATTCAAACCCTATTATTACCTACATAAAATAAGCTAGTCCACAATTTATTTAAACCCTATTATTACCTACATAATATAAGCCATTCCACAATGTATTTAAACCCTATTATTACCTAAAATAAAATAAGCCATTCCACAATTCATTTAAACCCTATTATTACCTACATAAAATAAGCCATTCCACAATTTATTTAAACCCCATTATTATCTATACATTTGTACATAAAATAAGTCATTCCACAATTTATTTAAACCCTATTATTACCTACATAAAATAAGCCATTCCACAATTTATTTAAACCCTATTATTACCTACACAAAATAAGCCATTCCACAATTAATTTAAACCCTATTATTACCTACATAAAATAAGCCATTCCACAATTTATTTAAACCCTATTATTACCTACATAAAATAAGCCATTCCACAATTTATTCAAACCCCATTATTACCTATACATTTGTACATAAAATAAGTCATTCCACAATTTATTTAAACCCTATTATTACCTACACAAAATAAGCCATTCCACAATTAATTTAAACCCTATTATTACCTACATAAAATAAGCCATTCCACAATTTATTTAAACCCTATTATTACCTACACAAAATAAGCCATTCCACAATTAATTTAAACCCTATTATTACCTACATAAAATAAGCCATTCCACAATTTATTTAAACCCTATTATTACCTACATAAAATAAGCTGTTCCACAATTTATTTAAACCCTATTATTACCTACACAAAATAAGCCATTCCACAATTTATTTATGTACAGTCGTATTAATATAAACATGACAGAATTTTAACTAAAAATAAACAGGGAAATAATATTAGCATCATTAATATATCAGGGAGTGGATGTAGTCGAGTGGTCTAGGGCGCTGGACGTAAGGCTAAGCGAATGGTGCTGCAGTGTATCAATGGTGTGGGTTCAAATCCCGTCGAGGGAAGAACAAAAATTTGACAGCTCTAAAATCTAATTCTAACACTGTTTGGTTTAATTTTCAGACGTATATATATATATATGCTATACGGGTACTTATTTCATCACATATTTGACCAAGTATATAAAAATACATATGCTTATAATAGTCATATGAAACCAGATTACAATTTTCTGTTTATTGTTGGTTTATGGTATTTAATGCCACTTTCAACAATATTTCAGTTACTAGTATATCGTGGCCGTCAGTTTTATTGGTGGAGGAAACCGGAGTACCCGGAGAAAACCACCGAACTGTCGCAAATCACTGACAAACTTTATCAAATAATGTTGTATCGTGCACACCTGGCCATGAACTGGGTTCGAACTCACAACTTTAGTGGTGATAGGTATAGGTAGATATAAATCCAACTACCATACGATCACGACCACAACGGCCCCTTTCTGTTTATGAGACGATCGACACTCGAGATAAAATTGTATAAATATATATGATGAGTTGATTTATCTTTTATCTAAATTTTTCACTCTAAATATACATCCCTGATTTCTAAAGATTATGTACGTAGGTTTTAAAAAAATTCTAAAATCCAAATATGTGTAAAACTCAATTCAAAAACACAAACACCAAAATTAAAAATTGAATTTATATGGTAGATTCAAATGTAAAATTGTGAGTTGTATACATCTTATATTATACATGTAACCACAAGAGGTAGGATTAAGCACATGTACAATGTTTCAGGAAAGTCCAGCATTGGTTCAATAGTTTGATCTTTAACATGACCATCCAACATCTTAAAATGTACATACATTGTACATGCACAGTCAGACCTGCCTTAAAGGATACCTCTATATAACAAATCACTGTCTATAAAGGGCAGTCTAAATTTTCCCGTTAATCAATAGTGCATATCATTTTCACCAGTATATAAAGGCCAGATTTCCAGGCTCCCTTAATTGAGTGGCCTTTATATACAGGTTTCACTATATATGCATCTCCATGCATTCCAAAGTACCGAAAACATTTAAACCATCCATTAGTTTGTTTTGAGATAGGATATAGGTCATACATTTTGTATCTCTCTGACTGAGATTTTAAATTTATAAATATATTATTTTCTGCTGTGCATCATTGCCTGTATTTGATAGGTATAATTAGATTTAATATGAATACAATTATTATCACATTGTATGTTTATATTTATGGTTGAAGCAACTTTAAAAATTACATTTTAACTAAATGACAGCACGATAAAAAGACACATCTGTGTATATTATTTAAAGAAAGTAGATACATGTTATTATAGGTAGCAGGCAGTTGTGGTCTGGCAGTGGAGCTTCTGCTTTAAAATGTATACAACTGTATCACAGTATGCTAAAAAAAAAAAATTCTGACAGCCTGTATGCCTTTAACAGTTTATACATACATTGTATTTTCAGGCATTCAGGAATGTCAAACAATATAGACCTACTAGGCAAATTATCCATAGACTAACATATTTAAGAATGTTAAAAGGGGATAGGGTTATGGTGTTTAATGCCACATTCAACAATATTTCAGTTCTATCGTGGCGGTCAGTTTTATTGGTGGGGGAAACCACTGACCAGTTGCAAGTCACTGACAAACTTTATCACATAATGCTGTTTTGAATACACCTCATCTGAGTGGGATTCAAACTCACAACATTAGTGGTGATAGGCACTGATTGCATATAGGTAGTTAGAAATCCAACTACCATACGATCACGACCACAACAGCCCCAATGTTAAAAGGATTTCTGATTAAGGTAAAACTGTCCATTTAAAACTACATTGTACATCTAAAGGGAAAAAAATATGGTAAAAGAATTTGCTGCTGTGGACAAAGCATTGTTATTATGTGGGGAATCCAAGAAATATGTCCTCCCATTTGGAAATTTGTTAGGGAGCTGCAACTTGTATCTTCGATTTCATTAATATCAATCGCCCAACTGGTTCACCAGATTTGTCAGGCAATAGGAACATTTATACTGCTCAATCTGCTATTTCAGTTTTACAATTACTCAACAAATGTTACATTTGCAATTTTTAAAATTGGTATTAAAATAGCTCAAAGTTGAAAAAGTTTTACTAATGCAGAGGTAGCAGGACAAAAAATAGACTAGGCTGTCAGATATTATATATGTATAGCTACTAGCCCCCATAATAGAGAGCTAATTACTAAGAAAATGAATTGAAAGTCCAAAAAAGAATCATGTTAGTATCATCACCACTGGATATAACATCACCATCCTTTCTGCAACTATTAATCACACCCTTTACAGCGATAAGTAACCTGCGGATGAATCAGCATTACGCGGTGTAGTCCTGCAACGACAGGCTTCAGGTAAATCTAATATTTTTTGTTCTATGTCGTTAAAACAGCAGTTTTCAACAAAATAGGAGTACCATCTTTTGCAGTTTTTCTTGGGCTTTTTTTACATACAAGTTGTGTATAAACTTCTTTAAACTGAATACTTTAAATTGACAATATTTCATTGTAAATTTGTGTTTTCCACGAAAATTGCTGAAACAAGCTCATAAAAAAGCGGAACGGCTGATTAAAAGTCTATAATACACACCCAGTCAGAACTCACAGCCTATTCTTGATTTTATGCTAGCATGTTGTTGGATAAAATTGTCCTGTTTCGAAGATATGAATGTGTCTTTATGCATGGTACAAGATTATCGGGAATAAGCTGCCGCGGATGAAACTAGAGGCTCAGTGGACTGAGCCTGTGTCGCTCACCTTTCATTCTGCTTTGAGGAAATTTAATACAGAACCTTCCATAGGTACTTCCCACCAAATATCGGTTCATTTTGGCAAAGCAGTTTCAGATAAGAATATTTTTAGAAATTGACCAATCTAAAACAGGAATTGCCTGTGGCAGCCATGTTTGTAAATGCATCAAAACGAAATGAGTAATCTCTAAAAAGGATCTTCCATAGATGCTTCTTACCAAGTTTCATATCATTTGGCCAAGTGGCTTCAGAGGAAAAGCTGTTTTAGAAATTGACCAATAAGAAACAAGACTTGCATGTGGCAGCCATATTTGTTAATTAATAGGGACGAAATGAGTAATCTTTATAGAGGACCTTCATAGACGCATCATACCAAGTTTCGATTCATTTGGCCAAACGGTTAGGCCAAAAAAAAATATATGTGTGTTTACTGTCACATGTCAAAAAAATCTAGGGTCGGTCGGTATTTTTTTTTTTTTTTAAACTATCGGCAAAACCGGAAATAGTCGTTCCGGAATCCGATTCCGGTATTACATTTTTGAAATTTCCGGTAAGCCGTCATTTGTTGAAACTGTTTTATGACGAGTTACACAGTTTTTCTACCTTCTTTGCTCTCAATTTCGACAAAAAGCTAGCGGTTGAATAAATAAAACATTGCTGCTGATTAAACAACAAAAATGGTTATCCGAATTCTGTATAAAAATTGATAGGGTCGCTAGCAAAAATTAGTGTCGAATAATTGCCGATAAAAAAGGTTAGGGTCGGCGGCTGAAAAATAGGGTGGGTTGGGTGACCGTAAACACACATATTTTTTTTTGGGAAGAATTTTTAAAGTCAGCCAATCAGCAACAAGAGTCGCCTATGGTGGCCATGTTTGTTAACGGATCGGGACGAAACCAGCAATGAGGGCCTTCCATAGATGCTTCCTACCAAGTTTCATTTCATTTGACTGAGGGGTTTTAGAGACATATTTATCTGTAATTCAATTCATAGCTAACTGTATTTTACTAATATCTATATTTAAATTAGAGTTATCTCCCTTTCCACTGAAAAACAGTTTTTTTTTGTAAAGCATACAATCATAAACATGAATTGCCTGTGACGGCCATGTTTGTTAATGGATCGGAACAAAATGAGCAATCTTTATAAAGGACCTTCCATAGATGCTTCCTACCAAGTTTCAGCTCATTTGGCTGAGGGGTTTCAGAGGAGAAGATACAAATGTGAAAAGTTAACGGACGACAGACGTCAAGTGATGGCAAAAGCTCAACATTGCCTTTGGCAAGGTGAGCTAAAAAATAATGGGATGTGTAGAACTCAGTAAATGATTTGATCATTCATCCGCGGCAGCTTATTCCCGATAATCTCGTACCATGCATACAAACACATTCATATCTTCAAAACAGGACAATTTTATCCAACAACATGCTAGTATAAAATCAAGAATAGACTGTGAGTTCTGACTGGGTGTGTATTCACAGTGTATAATAACCAGACAGTTTTCAAAAACGGAAGTTGCTGTACTGTCTGACCAGGTAAGGTTAGTTGCTTGCAAAAATTTCAACATTTTTGAATGATTATCCGTGATTTATTCTTTGAAAGTGGATCAACCGAAGCAACAAAAATAAAAAAAATACTGCAAAGGTATGTCATTTATATTTCTGATCAAATAACAGTGCCCTATTTGAACATTGAAACTGAAAATCGCCGTTTAAACATCGGTGGATGGTATGTTTTCGCTCGAAGAAAGGGGGTAAAAATCTATTTTTTCTCCACTTATTCTTTAAATTACATGTATGTCAAATATGTTCTCACTATCTGATGAAATAGACATCGACCTTTTCAATGCAAGGAAAATATGACCGTAAACGCACTCATTTCCCTTACGACGGGTGCATTTAACATCGTTCTTCATTCTACGTCACTTGTACGCCTAATTGCGAACAAATTTTTTTCTGTCCTGTCCGCACAATTGTGTATTCCTTCAAGTTTCGAAGTTGTTATATGTTGTTCTAAAATTTCATACTTTTTTTTACAGTTTACTCATCTTTAATTGTAAAACGTGTAGTAAGGTTACGACCTTTTGCTGGCAAAAAGATTATGGACAGTTTTTGGAATAAAATCAATACCAGATCTTGCCAAAAAAGTTGTTTAGCTGCATTTCTCAGGAACCACTTATGATAGACCAAAGGTATTTCACATGACTGTATAATCATCATATACATGTATAGTGAAACACATCCCAACATCAATTGGGTCACCCTAACCTACATTGTATGCTTGAGTGACTTTGGTTAAATTAAGTGTTTAGGTCCATTTCTCAGACTTCGTATATACGGGAGGGGCATCCGTGTCTTACAGACACATAATCTGGTTGCTTTTAGTTTTCTGTTATAAATAAATTATCTTTATTTCAAGAGCATAACCCCATTAGCAAGAGTTAATCTCCCTGAGGGTCCTCAAAATAGCATCAATATGTACAAAAAATTTAAATAGCAAATATACAAGAATTTGGAGAAAACTAAACAGATATTTCAGAGAAAACTAAACAAACTGATATTTACATATAAAGCACAATAACTTGATAATGATAGAAAATGTTCTTAACATTTACTTTTAAATGAAGAAAGTGTTTTACAGCTTTTCACTTCCATAGGTAAATCATTCCATATTTGCAAACCAGAATACAAAAATCTAATCTAATTTAATCTAATTTCATAGATAACACTACCATGTCTATCTTGTTTTGATTTCAGATAATGGATCGGTCTTTTGAGGTTGTACCAGGTGAGGAATCAATTGAGGAAGTTGCTACATGTACCACCTTCTCCTGTAACAAGTGCCCATTTACCACCAAGTATAAAACTAGTTTGAAAAGGCACCAGTACCGACATGTTAAAAATACGTTATGTGATGTCAATATAAACTAGATAAGCCATATTTGTGACCAGTGTGGAAAATCTTTCCGCAGCCGTTATGGTATGCAAGTTCATACAAAAATTAAACACCAGCAAAAGTTTAGATTCACCTGCGCCGTGTGCAATAAGGGGTTCCACCACCTATGGAATTTTATGGGACATCTTTCTAGCCACCACAGCGCCTCGAAAGTGACGTGTGAAACATGCGGCAAAGCATTTAACTATAAATCTTCACTGATCATGCATAAAAAACACTGCAAATCAAATGGTTCCGATGGAAACAATAATTCCATAGATTTCGAGTTTGTTTGTGACTTATGACTTAGGAGGTATATATCCAATACATAGTCATTGTCGGAAAATATAAGATTTATTTCGGCGAGCTTAAGAAACATGAGAAAAGGCGAGCTTTAGCAAGCCTTTTTCGCATGCTTCAAAGGGGACCCAAAACATTTTATATTTTCCGATAATGATTGTGTAATGTCTTTATCCTGCAATCATAAAATTGCTACAATAGATGCATGTAACTACGTTTGAAGATGATTCCGACTGCTACCAAAACGCGGGAAACGTCGTGACGTACCTGGCACACTAACTACGATACGCGCGCCCTTCATGTCAACAAGTAACAGTCTATGATCTAATACGACTCAAGTTCATCCGATCCCTGTTATTAGGCCGCAAATAGCTTGATTGCAGGATAAACATGAAAATGTGTTCACCCGACGAAAAGCATATCTTGAGGGCTCTGCCCGAAGGAAATTATGATTTTCTAGGGTGAACAAATCTGCATGTGTCCGGACATTACCATGCTATAAATGTTTTATTATTCTTAATCAACAGAGGACAGAGAAAAAAATCGTTCTTCATCCAAATCAACTTCGCCAAAGCTGTTTAACTGATGACGTCACAAACACAATAGTGTTTTAAAAATACGCATTACTCTCGGGACTCGTCTTATATTGCACCGGTACATTGTGGCGAGAATTAATTCCTAATGTATGAAATACGATATTCATATCAATCACGTAGTTGTAAAAGACAAGCATTGCAGTCAATGTATAGACACCTGCTGCTAGAGGAAGATAACTCTGTAAACGGGAGAAAACTCATTTAACTTGTTCCAAAACCTGAGAATAAGATACAAATGTATTTGAATCACATATCATCTAAGATTACTGAATATCTGGTAAATGTAGTTCCTTACAAGTCCTCCAATGCAGGCAACACATAAACTATCTTAAATTTCGGTAAAACTAAATTTGTAAAGGATTAGACGGTAGAAAAGTTCTCGATCAACTTTAACAAAAAACAATTAGGCGGACAGATGAGTTTTAAGATTCAGCAATTAATGATAACGTAAAGTGTCGTACAATGAAGAAATTGAGTGTGTTTACGGTCATATGTTCCTTGCTTTGAAAACGTCGATGTCTATTTCATTAGATAGTGAGAACATATTTGACATAATTTAGTCCGGTTATACACTGTGGTATTATAGACTTTTAATCAGCCGTTCCGCTGTTTTATGAGCTTGTTTCAGTAATTTTCGTGGAAAACGCAAATTTACGATGAAAATTTGTCAATTTAAAGTAGTTTATACACAACTTGTATGTAGAGAAAGCCCAAGAAAAACTGTAAAAGATGGTACTCCTATTTTGTTGAAAACGTGCTGTTTTAACGACATAGAACAAAAAATATTAGACTTACCTGAAGCCTGTCGTTGCAGGACTACACCGCGTAATGCTTATTCATCCGCAGGTTACTTATCGCTGTAAAGGGTGTGTTAATGGTCTCTGACTTACTGGTCTTCTTGTCACCTTTCCTGTCATATTCTAGAGGTTAATGACAATCTACATCTACATGGTACGTGTTGACCGTCACTTTTGACTATTATTGCACGGGGTGGATCACAATTTGAAATGTCATCTACGTAGACTCCAAAAATAAATTTCATGACACCTTTACAAAAACTGTCTGTCCACTCCTGACGAGACAAATTGCACACAAACAATATATTTCATATGACAATCATTTAAATGATTTTCACTGCCATGTTCTAACAAATCAGGAGATGACTGTCATGCTATTTGAAACTTAGTATCGATCGTATACTCGCCAACATCCTTTGAATTGAATTCCTGAGAAAATTCAGCAAGGCGTACGAAAACGATTTTGAGGTTTTAAAGTTGATTTTTGGATGTGTAAACAGTGTTTCCTAGGTGCAAAATATATAATGAAATGCTCATTTGCAACAGCAAGCAATACCATACATTGTAGGTAGTCACAGGTCAATGAATTTGTTAAGAGGTTTTTTCGAGTCGATATGTGATGTTTTTGTCTTTGATCATGAGTATTTAACATTTTTCTACATAGAGCACCTGTATGTTCTGACACATTAATGGACAAATTGTGTTCAACAATGAAACCTGTGAACAACACTTCAGCCTTTGTAACAATAATATCTGGTTTTTCAGTCACGAAAAAATCATGAAAAAGAACAAGTTGCAGTGCATTTTAAAGCAGATCCTGCTGCAATTTGCTTTTGATTTCCAATGTGTTTTCACATCACCAAGACCTTTTATGAGCACAAGATAAATAAGTTCTGCATTGCTCACAAAAATTAATTCCGGGTATTTATTCAAAATAATTATTTACAAAATGACTTACGATCTTTCTACAAAAGAAAATACATATTCAACCTCACTATATATTTTCCTGGGAAATTCGGAAATTTTGGAGAATCTCGCAGCTGTTCCGGTAGCCCGGTAAAGGTTTCAAAATTCCGGAGGCTCCGGGAGAAATCTGGAACATTGGCATGTATGCGATCGGTATAACACTGGCCCTATTTCTGGCCCGAAAACCCTGACCCAAATTTGATAAATACAGATTGCAAATAAGGGTAATAACAAAATTACCGAACTCCGTACAATCTTACAAAGGGAAAGTCAAAACTCATAAGTATATAAACAGACAAAATCAGTCAACAACCGGAAAACTGTGAAAACCGTAATGACCCTGACTTGGTACAGGCATTTCTAAAGAAATGGTGGGTTGAAAGTTATTCTTTCATGTTTTTTAATAAAATTTTCACAAATGTTCAATAATCATATGACTAAAAACAAGTTACATTACCTCTATAGCTACTATTAAACAACTTTACCCAATTAACCATTAAATGACAGTAATTTTAATAGATACATTTTTTGTACATGTATTGTATAACTGAGTGTTATCATGTTTTTGTCCTTCAAAAAGATTTAATTTAAAAAGAAATAATAATCCTCCACATCAAGGAAAAGTTTTTATTACTGATTTGATCAGCTGACAGATTTCTGGCACATGTATAAAATTGTAATACTACATAACAAAATATGGAGAAAATAATAGGAAATCTCAAATTTAGGAAAGGGAGATTATTTGAACTCTCCAGACTTTTAGAATTCACTCCCTTGTACATGTCTATAAAAAGGCATTATTTTGTTTTGAAAAAAAATTTAAAAAATATTGGCACAATTCTGAAACTATTTCACTGTGTTTAAACTTTTGAATATAAATTTTTTGAGAGTAATCGGGTAGTCAAAAACGAAATAACCATTTTATCTAATTTGTCTAATTAAAATTAGATGTTCAATTTGAGGTCATATCAGTGGTCATATTTATAACTGGCCAATAGATGTTCAGTTTGGGGTCATATCAGTGATCATATTTATAACTGACCAACAGATGTTCAGTTTGGGGTCATATCAGTGGTCATATTTATAACTGACCAATAGATGTTCAGTTGGGGTCATATCAGTGGTCATATTTATAACTGACCAATTAGCGATGAGCTTACTTTTTTTTTCTTTTTTTTTTTTTTAAGTTTTACTGTAACTACTATAATATATAGGGAGTGACATACATATTTTTGTATATAGGGAGAAGTGAGAAGGCATCAGAGTGAGTGAATGAATGTGGCTTAACTCCAAATGAGCTATTATTCAGCTATATTATGGGAAGAACTAGTTCCATTTTTGATGATGATATTTGCTTTGTACTAGACCAACATGCGGAGTTGGATTTTTCTAGCTCACTGAACAATAGTCCGCAGGTAGCCATGTCGCTACAGTCAGACACATTTTTATTCTGATTCCCACTGAGCCTACCAGTTTTTGCTCTCTTACTCCTTATAATAATAATGCTGCTTGCTTAGTGACTTATTGGAGAAGGAACAAATACAAAAATGTATAGTCTTTGGTTTGACCCTTGAACCTACATGTATGATCTACCACAAGCTAAACATTACACCACCGATGTGGTTTGGCGACAAATGAAGACTTCAAATGTTCATAACTTCATACATATACATTGTATGTCTTAAATTTCTATTACAGAATACCTCAACCCTGTCATTCTATAACCTGATAAAAACAAGAACTAATGCAGTATAAATTTAATTGACAACTGCTTTATTTAACATTGCCAATAAATTTTGACAGGTAACATTTTCATTGCTAGAAATGGAACAATCTATATGTACATGTACCAGTGTGTACAATATACACCTGACTGGGTAATTTTATATGACACATGAATGAGGGGGGGTGGTGATTAAATGAAGATTCATGAGGGGGGGTGATTAAATGAAGATTCACAACTCTATGGGCTTAACACAATATTGGCTAGCTTTGATGAGTTTCCCCTCATTTTTCTTGAATCACCATTTACATATTTCATTTTTAGGACATTTCAAACTTCACCTAGCCCATGTGCACTGTGATACAGGTTTACCTATAATATTTGAACTGTTGGAAATTTACATAAATTACAGAATTTTGTAATTTACCACTCACTTCAGAAACTTTTTATTTCTACATCATTAAAGACACACCAAAACATTTCAAGTTCAATGTCAGATTTTAAGTCTGTGACCTTTCAATATCCAATATACAAAAAGTGTACATGTTGTTCATAACATAACAAAAACATACTGACAAACTCATTGGTATATTCTATGATATATAGTAACATTTGTACAATGTTTTTCATTGGTATATTCTATAATATATAGTAACATTTGTACAATGTTTTTCATTGGTATATTCTATGATATATAGTAACATTTGTACAATGTTTTTCATTGGTATATTCTATGATATACATGTATAGTAACATTTGTACAATGTTTTTCATTGGTATATTCTATGATATATAGTAACATGTGTACAATGTTTTTCATTGGGTCACTCACACCATTGAAAAATCACGATGTTTTACTTTTTAAATCATGTTTAAAGCTAGCAAACAAGTTCAGGGGATATTAGAATTGGGGAAAGAATCACAAGTCTGAAATATTCTTTACAAAAAAAATGGCTCATATATAGAATAACAAGTTTGTATCTCAAATAATAAATCAACCTCTTTTAAAACCCTTGTATTTTGTTCATAGTAATTGCTGTGATTTTTATGATTATGAAATGATTTTACATTGTACATCATAACTTACCACTTTCTATATGGGTTAGGGTAATGGTGTTTAATGCCACTTTCAACAATATTTCAGTTATAGCATATCAGTCATTTTTATTGGTGGAGGAAACCAGAGTGACCGGAGAAAAAACCGACCTGTCACAAGTCACTTTCTATAATAAATAAGTGTAGAATCCAAATTGTAAGCATGGTTGATGACACTTTGATACTCTCCCTTCATCAGCCGTGGGTCAACTGACAATCATCATAGTAGTGAAATATTCATCAATCATTTTAATTCATTTTGATTGGAGCAGACATAAAGTTTTATAGCCAATCAATTCAAAGTTTTTACAAAGAAAAGGGACTACCATGTAAGCTAAATGATAGATGAATAAGTCACAATTATCTTTAGTATAAAAAAATTAAAATGAATGTACATGTATATATACAAGTATATGCTACATGTACATGTATATATACAAGTATATGCTACATGTACATGTATATTGACTAGTCAGATCTGTTCAATCAGGCTAATTAAGAATATTTAAGTTATGTAATAGGATTTTTTTTTAACTAAATACAGATCAGTTACCCAACTGATCTGTATTTAGACAGTTTGATGAATTGCTTACAATTCGTCTAGAGGAGTACTGGATTCCCCATTTTTTTGTACCGAAAATAATGAAGAATGCATGTACAAAATGTACATTAGTGAAACTCATGACTTTTTAATTGGGATTCATCAAAATTTTAGCCTTCAAGGATTTCCGAGTAATTAAAACAATACAAGAATATGAGTAGTCACTGCCATTTAAAATAAAGGACTAAAGCCGAGCGCAGCACGATATTTGTACGACCACAACAAGTTGACATGGGCTTCATCCTGCACAGTTTTAATGCAAACCATCGAAAATTAAACCATATTTGATAGAAGAAATCCACTGGAATACAATCTTTAGCCATTGTCACAATCAATTACCAAAAAAAACACACACGAAAATGAATAAATTGAAGGGTTTTGCAGAGCAAAGCATGATACGACCGCAGCATGACTAGAGAATGTTGAACAAGTACAAAATGTATTGTATATCAAAATCAAATGTGGACACATTAATTTTCTGGACTCACAGTAGTTTGGACATTTGTTTCGTTTTTTCTGTTTACAGCATGGAAACCATGAGAACTACATTTGTGCAACAATGTAGCTTGGTCAAATCTGATTGAACAAGGCCAATATCGTGTCTGGACCTGCATCCCTGCAAAACATTCCAGTAATGTATGTATTTTTATACACTGATATATGCCTGGACACAAAAACTGGATGGACAGACAGACAGATGGACGTGATTCCTTTATACCCCCAGTCTTTGTTTGTGGGAGTATAATAACAGGTGAACATCTTCAATATGTAAATATGTATATAAACACTGTGCAAAGTTTGAATAATATTAATTGAACACTTTTTGAGTTTCAGATTACACATACTACATGTAGGTATCGCCCATGTGATAGAGTGATAAAAAAAAATAACAAGTTCAACATGCAAATAATCTAAGAAAACATTTGTCAAAACTGTCCATAATAGGAGGTGCATGTCTTCAGTATGTCTAAAAACACTATGCAAAGTATGAATAATATTGATTGAACACTTGCAGTTTTAGATTACACCAACTAGGTACAGTCAATGTCATACAGTGATAAAAAATGACTAAGTTCAACATATGGAAAATGTACGAAAAAATTTGTCAAATCTGCCCATAATAGGAGGTGCACATCTTCAATATGTACACAAACACTGTGCAAAGTTTAAATACTATTGATTGAACATGGTTAGAGTTTTAGATTACACCAACTAGGTACTGTCAATGTCATATAGCGATAAAAAATGACTAAGTTCAACATACAGGAAATTAAAGAAAAAAATTGTCAAATCAGCCCATAATAGGAGGTGCATATCTTCAATATGTATACAAACACTACATGCAAAGTCTGAATAATATTGATTGAACACTGTTGGAGTTTTAGATTACATCACTGACATCAAGTAGGTACCGTCCATGACATACAATGTATAGTGATAAAAAATTACTAAGTTCAGCATACAGAAAATATATGAAACAAATCTTCAAATCAGCCCATAATAGGAGGTGCACATCTTCAATATGTATACAAACACTGTGCAAAGTCTGTATAATATTGATTGAACACTGTTGGAGTTTTAGATTACACCAACTAGGTACCGTCCATGACATATAGTGATAAAAAATGACCAAGTTCATCATACAGAAAATATATGAACAAAATCTTCAAATCAGCCCATAATAGGAGGTGCACATCTTCAATATGTATACAAACACTGCAAAGTTTGAATAATATTGATTTAAAACTGTTTTTGAGTTACAGATTACACTAATTAAGTACTGCCTTGCTGGGACGGACGTTCGGACAAACGGACGGAGAAAGCGATTACTAGATCTGCTTCTGCCTTCGGCGACGCAGGTAAAATCACAGGCAGGAAAAATAATGAAACAATCCATTCAAAGGGAAATACATTATTAACAAGACAGTACTAAATTTACAATGTAGGTTTGGACCAACCAAGGTTTGACCACAGGGCCTTGTCACTATCCACGTAAATATACTATCAAATGTATAAACACAAACAAGGGCGAACACTTTTTTTTACCCCCGCTCGCTTCAAATTGTGTTTGTTTTTTAAATTCCTTCTAATATATTCAAAACCCTGTTTGGTTCAACTCCCAAGACCTTATTCTTTTCAAAAAATATCATGACCTCCATTTGACTACCTCTTGTGAAGACGCAGCGGTCGTTTTTGTCAGGAATTCGCCCGAGTAGACAACTCCATGGACCCAAAGTGAGAGTAACAGCGCCACCTAAAAAAAAAACGGAAGTTCGGAACTCTCAGGGTTTTAGCTTTGACTAGTTTGAGGTAAGGAAAATACCGTTAAGATTCAAACAACATTGAACTTCAATTGTCCCGCTCGTTTAATGTTGTTTGAATCTTAACGGTATTTTCCTTATCTCAAAGCAAAAACACCGAGCGTTCTGAACTTCCATTTTTTTTTATAGGTGGCACTGTTACTTTCACTTTGGGTCCATTCTTGCCAAAAAAACGACCGCTGCGTCTTCACAAGAGGTAGTCGAGGGGAGGTCATGATAATTTTTGAAAAGAATAAGGTCTTGAGAGTTGAACCAAACAGGGTTTTGAATATATTAGAAGGAATTTAAAAAAACAAACACGACTTGAAGCGAGCGGGGGTAAAAAAAAGTGTCCGCCCTTGTTTGTGTTTATACATTGATAGTATATTTACATGGATAGGGGATCACGTGGATAGTGACAAGGCCCTGTGGTTTGACCTTACAAGATTCCCATATTTCAAGTGACCACACAAACAATTACACCACACTGTGATCACAGACAGAGATTATTATATTTATGTACTGGTCAAATTACAAGTATTTTCAAATATTACAGTTTATAGGTAGATATGTCTGATATGACAATAGTCAACGCCAAGATATTTCGTCTTATATCAATGACCGGCTTGGAATGTATAGATATTCCCATCCTGTCTGTATACAACTTGAAATTGAACATCGTCCTTAGAAATCAAAAAAATGTAGTACGTGTGTATAATCAGCTGATCGATGCAGGCACATTTTGTTTCACCCAGTGTGCTATTTACAGACCGATTTATGAATTGTTCACCGGAAAACACTATAAATAGAATATAGAAACCTCAGCATTGTATGTTTAAAACCCCAACAAATCATACATATACCTGATATCTTCTAAGACGACAGTAAACTCAGCTGTCAACTTTTGAATTTCATCACTTGGAATTCCAGAAAAGTTCTAGTTTTATTTTGATCACGTGACAGAACATCTCACTGGGCATGTCACAACCCGATTGTCCATCCCGACTGGTTTTGTTTTTCTATTTGTGTCTGTACATTGAGTAAGTAAGAAAAGAAATACGAATTTTAAAATATCAGTTTAGTACAACTGGTAACTCGTATGAGACATTTTAAAAAGGTTTCACTTGTTAAACTGTATTACCGACTTTAAATAAATATTACTTCACCTCAGCCAAAACAATAAGATAGTCTGGTACCCGTGACCCCTCGGATTTTTTTTGTTTGATATCGGGGTCAGGTAACGGCTGAATCCATGTTTTTAATGGCGGCCCCCATAGCGTACAGATATTCCCATCTCAGCAAAGGAAATGATGCACAGCATTGAATGAAAGCGTGTCTTAAGTGGGTAATTGGCACAGTTCAGATCAGATACATTTGTTTGTCCCTTTTAGTTATTTTAGAGGTTGAAGACATCACGCGGAAATGTACTTTTGGTCACATTACACACAAAAAAAAAGGGGGGGGGGGGGGGTGGGGGGGTTATCACGACACACCATCTCCAGCGCTCCATTTCTCCAATCTAAACAATGTCTGAACCCGAAAATGTTTTTAAAACAAATAAAAACATATTGAAATATCCTCCCAGTGTAACCAAACTGTATGACACGTCTGTTTTATCTCAATAATTACTACCTTGTCAATGTGCTTAGGAAAGTACAACTTCACAACTTGTCTCCATTGTCTTAACTTGTACATGTGCCCCACAATAATGTGTGCAATCCTTTACATCTATTATTGGTTGCAGTATGATATAAAGAAGGAAAATGTCAAAAATAAATATCTTCTACAGTAAAAAAAAGTTACAAGGTACTAGGTGTCACAAATCTGTCATCTTTTTAGAATGGTGCATGACTCATTGTCCTATAAAATGAGTTTGTCCAACACCCAAGCTTTTCTTGAGTGATAGACAGGGTACACCGCTTCCATATTTAGGCCCTGTTCCTCTCTGATAGAAGTAAAAGGAGATGTGGGGTAAATGTCAATGAGAAAACGACCCATAACCATCGGAATTAATACTGCAATCAAATACAAAAATGAGGCTAATGACAGCAGTTTTAATTGATGAACATGTTCATAAAAAGGTATTTAATGACAGAATTGCTGAGCTGCTTGCCTTATTTGTGATCAAAGAAAGTGCATTATACTTTGAGGGGCTACTATTATTTTAATTTGCATATTTCTTTTTTATTTTGCTTGCTTTTAATTAATTTGTTTTTGTTTTATGTTTTGCTTTGCAGTTAGCACAATCCAGTTTGATGTTTGGATCTTAGATACATGCTATGACAATAGTTTCATGCTTATGATACTTGCTTCTGTTTATTTGCAATTACATTTGTATGGTCCTATTGTCAATAAAAGTCATCAGAAAAAGGAAATTCTTATTCAAACCTAGTTAACACAGCCTGATGAGGATACCAACATGAATGAACCACTCATTGAAGTTTTAAGGTGAAATTCAGCACAGGATAGAGGATATAAAGGACTTCAATCAATTCTATATTTTAATTAAAATATGTTGAAAGATATACATTGTAATATTTATAGCCTAGATTTAAGGTGGATTCAGCATAAAAATGTATATCAGTTAATCTTCTTTATTTACATTAAATATCCTGATTACTTTAAATACTCAACATGAAAGATGAGTTAAGGAATAACACTTGGACAGTACAGCTAAGAATTGTGCCAATTTCACTCTCTATGTTGCATGGTTAGATCTTTTTCTCAGCTTCAAGAAATAGTATTTGGTTGAAAAGGATGGTCATATTTCTAACATTCATCATCTAATTATCCACATTCTTGATTAATTTGGTTAAACTTTGTATTAAACATTGGACATTGAAATACTGATTATTAGGTGACCTTGACCTTTATTTCATGCTTTCCTTGAATGCCATTTGGCTTTAAGGAGAAGGGTGTATCTATAAGACACTTTTCAAAGTTTGAAAACATTAAGTTTCTAAAAAGGAACATTGAGTAAAAATTGCATAAGGGTTTAATAGTCAACTAAAACTGAAGTTATCATACAGAAACTAAATTTCTACAGACGATAACAATGACAACGCCATACCATTTTACAACCTCAAAAATTGTTTTGGGGTCGTATAAAAAGGGAATAGGATATAGTAAACTTTCAATGTGCTATGTTTTTTTGGCAATACTTTATTTGTTATTTGCTAATTGTGCTGAGTTTCTATTATTAGTTTCTTTATTTATTATTATGACAACCAAATAACACATACATGTACAATGCATAAAATATCATAAATACATGTATCCTATTTTCATACATTCACACATACAATGTAATACTCTCCTTGTCAATGAGGTTTGCTACGGAGATATTGTAACAAGTACACAATGAAAGGATATAGAGTAAATGTACATGAGGCAAAATCCCCAATTTATAATGAGTAAAACAAAGCAATAGAACAATGATATAATTGTTATTTTTCATCTTGCAGTCAACATGAGGTCTTTGACAATGAGGAAATCATCATACTTCATATTCAGTTCAAGACGGGTCATAGCACCTGCTTAAGCAGTATTCATTACGAAATGTCAATCAACACTACATCCATGTAATTCATGATGATATACTGTAAAATCGGAAATTAATGCGTTCATTTATTACTGCGATCTAAGAAAATTTAATCAGCCCGGATTGCGATTTTTAATTAATGCAAAACTCAAAGATCTCTAGTGCAAAATGATACAAATGCTTCTAAAATACGAGTTTTAAGTTCAGTTGCATTTTCCGCAATAATGAAACATCTCAATAATTTCTGAATTTACAGTATGTCGGTCACTTTGAATAAGCAAGAACATTGATTCAAAGTTTACAGAATTGATTGAAGTCCTTTATTATGTTTATATCCTCTATCCTGTGCTGAATTTCACCTTAAAACTTCAATGAGTGGTTCATTCATGCTGGTATCCTCATCAGGCTGTGTTAACTAGGTTTGAATAAGAATTTCCTTTTTCTGATGACTTTTATTGACAATAGGACCATACAAATGTAATTGCAAATAAACAGAAGCAAGTATCATAAGCATGAAACTATTGTCATAGCATGTATCTAAGATCCAAACATCAAACTGGATTGTGCTAACTGCAAAGCAAAACATAAAACAAAAACAAATTAATTAAAAGCAAGCAAAATAAAAAAGAAATATGCAAATTAAAATAATAGTAGCCCCTCAAAGTATAATGCACTTTCTTTGATCACAAATAAGGCAAGCAGCTCAGCAATTCTGTCATTAAATACCTTTTTATGAACATGTTCATCAATTAAAACTGCTGTCATTAGCCTCATTTTTGTATTTGATTGCAGTATTAATTCCGATGGTTATGGGTCGTTTTCTCATTGACATTTACCCCACATCTCCTTTTACTTCTATCAGAGAGGAACAGGGCCTAAATATGGAAGCGGTGTACCCTGTCTATCACTCAAGAAAAGCTTGGGTGTTGGACAAACTCATTTTATAGGACAATGAGTCATGCACCATTCTAAAAAGATGACAGATTTGTGACACCTAGTACCTTGTAACTTTTTTTTACTGTAGAAGATATTTATTTTTGACATTTTCCTTCTTTATATCATACTGCAACCAATAATAGATGTAAAGGATTGCACACATTATTGTGGGGCACATGTACAAGTTAAGACAATGGAGACAAGTTGTGAAGTTGTACTTTCCTAAGTACATTGACAAGGTAGTAATTATTGAGATAAAACAGACGTGTCATACAGTTTGGTTACACTGGGAGGATATTTCAATATGTTTTTATTTGTTTTAAAAACATTTTCGGGTTCAGACATTGTTTAGATTGGAGAAATGGAGCGCTGGAGGTGGTGTGTCGTGATAACACCCCCCCCCCCCCCCTTTTTATTTTGTGTAATGTGACCAAAAGTACATTTCCGCGTGATGTCTTCAACCTCTAAAATAACTAAAAGGGACAAACAAATGTATCTGATCTGAACTGTGCCAATTACCCACTTAAGACACGCTTTCATTCAATGCTGTGCATCATTTCCTTTGCTGAGATGGGAATATCTGTACGCTATGGGGGCCGCCATTAAAAACATGGATTCAGCCGTTACCTGACCCCGATATCAAACAAAAAAAATCCGAGGGGTCACGGGTACCAGACTAAAGATAAGATTGCTCTAGGTTTGATCTCGCCTCATGGTTATCTCGCTGTATTTACGCTTCTTCGTGTTTTCGAGTCGCTTAAATTTTGTTATCTCACAAAGGTGATACATGGAGTCAAAATATTACGCTGAACAATAAATAGTTATTAAAAGCAGGTGCAAACTGAGAATCGAGCGACAGATAGGCTAGTCGTACTGGCATACAATCCGACAAAAACGGTTGTGTAAATTTGGAAGAAGAGTTTGAATGAAACAAGACAGTTCGGCACCCGTTGAAAAAGGCAGTTCGGCACCAAGACATTTCGGTACCGTTGACAAAAAGTGTCAAATCGGCACCGCATTTTCTTTCAAACAAACGTGATTACCTTTTTTAAAATAAAATCAACGAAAATTAAAAAAAAAACATCAATGATCGTTTAAATGCAATCAAAACATAAATTATTTAAATATTCTTTAAAAGAAGCCATTATTAACTTAATTAAGATCAAAAGCAGTGATCAAATGTTTACAGCTTGTGTTTGCATTGGTGATTGTTTGCTTTCGAGATGATCCGGCCTTATTTAAAGCAATCCGGACTTACGAAAATCAGGCCTTAAACAAATGTGGCCTTGGTTAATGCGGCCTCAGTTGAGAATGATGTGTATCTATGGATATATACGATACATACGATAAAACGACACATTGTGATGATTTGAGTAAATAATTAATTAATTAATTTGTCTATCAGGTGCCATATAGCATGTGGTTTTTTTGCTTACACCATGACAGAAAAATATTAGAAAATTAACGTATGTAGACGTAATTTTAATAAATAGATTATTAAAAATATAATAAAAAAAAAAAAAAATATTCGAACAAAAACGAATCGCCAGAAGACATTAAACATTTGAACAAGGATTTGAATCACAAAATATTTTTTTTTTTATAATGATTTATTTTATGAATCACAAAATATTTTTTTTTTTATAATGATTTATTTTGGAAAAAAGTGGGGGTGTTTTTATGAAAAGTGGGGGCGTTTTGGTAAAAAGTATGGGCGAAATGATTTCCGTCATTATTACCAAAAATTACTAATTAAAAAATTGTTAAAATAATAACGATTTATTATGGGTTTTCATATTCAGTTACGAGTAAATCTTGTGAAATCTAGAAAACAGATATCAAAACATCAGAATCAAGGCTATTGGAAGTTTTGTACGTAAAATCAAAGAAAAAAACACAAGTGCCGAATTGTCCGGGTGCCGAACTGTCTTGGTGCCGAAATGTCTTGGTTCCGAAATGTCTCACACAGGTGCCGAATTGTCCGGGTGCCGAACTGTCTTGGTGCCGAAATGTCTCACACAGGTGCCGAAGTGTCCTGGTGCCGAATTGTCCCGGTGCCGAAGTGTCTAGCATTCGAGTTTGAAGATACCACATAAAACTAAAGATCGAGTAACACGAATCCCACTTAAAAGGGGACCGTCGTTGTCGTGATCGTATCGTAGGTTGGATTTACAACTACCTGTGCAGTGACTATCACAACTAAAATTGCGAGTTCGAACCACGTTCATTGCGAGGTGTACTCGATACAACATTATGTGATAAAGTTTGCCAGTGACAGGTCGGAGGTTTTCTTCGGGTCCTCCGGTTTGCTCCACCAATAAAACTGACCGCCACGATATAACTGAAATATTTTTGAAAATGGAGTTAAAAGCCATAAACCAACTAATCCAACCAAACCCAATTTAAAACCTTAGGGGAACTAAGGTGCTCCGGAAGGGTACAAAGTTCCTGCTTCACTAGTGGCACCCGTCGTGCTACTCTAGATACAAACCCGGTGATAAGTCATGAGTGAGGAAAGGACCTGAAAGTGCTTACGAAAGTGAAACATATCCGTGGTCATATGTGACGCAGATGTTCCGTAACGGCTATAACCAAGTCATGGTGGCGACCGTAAAACTTTCGAAGTGATGACTTCAACTTAACATAGCAAATTAAACTACCGAGGTGCTGTCTGGTCGCAGACTTTCTTTGTGCATCTATTTGTGCAGCAATATTTCTTTTTTTCTTTACCTTTTTTATGAAAGAAAATCCGTTATTATATTATGAAAATCGGTAAATTGTATGCCGCTTTTATCATTTTTTAAAGCAACACGAGGGGAAGGAATTGATAAAACTTTTAATAATTGGTTAAAGTAGTATAACGAAGAGTAGGAGACAAACTGTAATGCTACATTCCCCTGCCTCTTTCAAAATAAAACCTTTACTTTCCAGAGTCAAAGTTTTATGAAGAATTTCTATCTTGTCGAAACAAACCATATTTTATGAAATTTTTGGTCAAAAGTCTTACATGTGTCAATAAAAAGTAAATTTTCATAAAATCACAACATGTTGATTGTGTTGTGTTTATGTTTCCCCCTAAAATATACACAAATAAAACGTATATAGTTTGTCTTCCACTGTCACAGAATTAACATCAACTTCTGGCATAGATGTATGACTTATATTTTTACGTACATTGTCGGAAAACGTAAAATTTATTGCAAGTACGAGCTTTAGAAACAGGTAGAAAAGCGAGTGCAAATTAAATTTATATTTAACGCAATGTAGTTATATTGTATTGATCCTGCAATATCAAAAAGTCCAAAACAACTGCCAAATTGTCTAAAAATAGCCGAAACAAGCGTCGTTCTAATCGTTTTCATTGGCGTCATCTGTGATAAAAGATATGATTGTAGTCATATCATTACGAAATAATACAAAAGTAACATATATATCGATCTCTGCTGGTAATTAAATCTGTTGCCGTGATCAATTTAGAAATACTACTAAGGTTGGCGTTAAGCACAAATCAATCATTAAATCAATTTAGAAATAGTAATCATAATATAAAAATAATTTCATGTGTGTATGTTCGTACATGTACTACAGTCATCCGCAACAAATAGTTCCAAAATTCGATAATGTAAAACGATGAAAATAGAAAGGAAATATCCTTTTAAAACAGTTTTTATATAATGTAATGTTACAAAACTAAATTTAATAATAGACATCATGTCGAATCATTGAGAAAGAATTTTGATTGGTTGAAATCAAATTTGGCGGGTATATTGAGACAAGAAAAGTAAATCTACGAATATTTCACAACACTAGTATAAAGGAAAGATAGGCATATAATTGTTTCGATTAATACATTTGACATTATTACATCACCAACGTCATATAGTAAAGACACTTGGAAAGCTTTATAGTACTTTGATTCGGCATATAATAAACATGTATAAAGAGCATGAGCTCTAACGAGCCTTTTACTGATCATAAAAACACATACATTAACAAATAACACAAGATATGTCATGCATGTCGGCTTTAAGCCAATTGGGCCCCGCGCTGGAGTTATCTACTCTTGGCTGTTTTAAGTACACACTGCAGGATTTACAGAGAACAGCATTGGGCCGCCCACCTCCTAAGGCCGGCCCTGCATGCATAAAATATTTTAAGTCGCGACGACCTGAAATTGCTGCATGATTAAGCAGTAATCATATATTAGCAATTACTAAAAGGATCAAACATATATCTATCATTCATTAATTTGTGTATTTCTTGACGAACCTGATTTCACCCTTACACCAAACATCGCCTCATCATACTAATTTCAAGTTTCTTGATGATATTATTAAGGTTGTTGATGTCCAGACACAATTACAGTGCCTCCGTGGTGTGTTGTTAGTTACTTTTGAGCGGAATTTGTCAAAATCGTGGATCTGCCATTGGCATGAGCGAGTTCTAGAAAAAAAAGTATCGCTTTCAATATTCTTGTTTTTTGATTAGCGGAACAGTCACTAACAACAATAATGTTCCATGTGAAGATATTTTGCCTGCAAGTACATTTTATAAGGAAAGGTTATTATTTTCAAAATCATCCCGTCCGCTCCAAACTAACAATGTTATAGTCAGTGCTATAACTTTAACAACATTAATTTGCATTTGTGCGGCTTCGATGTTTGTCGTTAAACGACAGAGGGCTTTTTGAGGAGACCTGGAAGTGGGGGTCCTTTTGAGGTACAAAAAATTGGAAAAAATATGATTTTTTGGCGTTAAATCGTGATTTTTCACACGAAATACCCCAACAATTTTCGCGCTTCCCTCCGCAATTGGAAAAAATATGATTTTTTTGTCGTAAAATCGTGATTTTTCACACGAATTACCCCAAAAATTTTCGCGCTTCCCTCCGCAATTGGAAAAAATATGATTTTTTTGTCGTAAAATCGTGATTTTTCACACGAAATACCACAAAAATTTACGCGCCTCCCTCCGCTCGGCGCGATTTTTTTAAGCGCGCCCCCTCTAACTTGAAATCCTGGATCCGCCCCTGGGCTGATTAAGCTGCATAAGAGGACGGGAAAGTGGGTTGGGGAGCTTTCTAAATTGGTAAGCAAAAATGGGCATTTGGCTTCAAACAAAGCCTTATACCTCTTGATTTACTGATAATATTTGGCTTCCATACTAAAAACATAGCTTACCCCCCCTCCCCCCAACTCACACACACCAGAGGGGGGGGGGGGCTTGTAAAAACTTGCTTTGTGCTAATAATATATATAATTAGCACTAGGTTGTGCGATATGGAAATGCGTCAAAACATAAAATATAGAGAAGTAACAGTACAGCACAACTGGCACTGATTGCATAGGTAGTTGTAAATCCACGACGGCCACCAAAATTACTGACTACAAAGTAAAATAAAAACGCTTTCTAACGGGCATGTTGTCAAATAAAATATGAAGAATTACAATAAAATAAGGGTGGAAAAACGTAAAAGAAATGTCTACAACACAAGCGTTCACCCATCCAAGTACTTGCCAACACCACAGAGGTTCAGCTTCGGTGATCGGATGAGAACATGTGTTTTCAGCGTGATATGGTCGTGGACACAAGAGGGGGGAAATTAAGCATATATAAGCCGGAAGAATCTTTCTCTCTAAAAAACACGTGAAAATATTTATTTCAGTACAGTCGTCAGCACAATTCCACGTCGTTTAAAAAATAGATTGAACATTGATACGATGGACAACAATTTTTTTCGTAGACACCGCCACTACAAACCCTTATTTCTGCATTTTCGCAAGCAAAAAGAAATAATTAACTCGCCGAGTAAAAAACAGCTTACCTCAGAATCGTGTATCCAACACAATGTTGATACATTACATTCAATGACCAATCAAATGTAAGAGAATCAAGCAACGGTATTCCTCTGTTACGTACAATTTCGAATACAAAATTACAGGGATAATAAAACGATAGTGGAATTGAACGTTTCAACAAGATACAATACGATATTTCATTATTTTTGTTGTATCCTTTGATTTCTTTGTTGCTGCTTACGACAAAGATACTGTGTTTAACCATATGCTGCTTTGTTTTGTTTGTCCATTGTTCTGTTTTTAAAATATCAAGTCGGTTAAAGAGCTCTAAAGAGCTAATGTTCTATGTTGTACTTGTATATATATGCTTCCGATATTAAATAAAAATTACTTTACTTTACTTTAGTTTACTTTACTTTATACGTGTGCCATAGTAAAATTTTGAATTCCTTAAAAAGCTAAATTATAATATAATACTAGTGGTAAAGGTGAAGTCATCACTTCGAAAAGTTTATCGTGCTTGCCTCAAATGTGGAAGATCTTACTTCCGAATCTGGGTCAAACAAGAGACTATGTAGAATTAAAGAGTAAGAATTGGTTTGGAAACAGGATAATGTGTCCGAGTGGATCAACATTTGCACCCTTCAACTCTTGTTTCACATATTGAGCTAACATTATAACAGGATTGGAAATGTTCTCAATCCAATAAAAATTAAATCTTTGTTGTTTATTTTTTATTTTTTTATTTGGCGATATACTAAGGGACCGACCATTTAACTTGAAGGGGGTTATGATTTTTTGTTTCGTTCAGAATTTTTTTTTCGGACAACACAAGAGTTAGAATATTTTTTTTTTGTCACGCAAAGCGCGAATTTTTTTTCCAAATGTTAACATTAGGTTATATGACAAAATCTCTGAATCAGATTATTTTTTTTTCCTCCACCAAAATCAGAATATTTTTTTCAATTTTACACTAAGACAAATGGGATATTTATTCAATACGGTAACATAAAAACATGATGTACCATGTAACAATAACATTTTGGTATTCCAATATCATGCCTATTCGAACTTCACAGGGATATTCTTGAAATAAAGATTTTGTATAATTTTGGTAAACATTTCCCAAAGAATATTTTTTTTAAAAGCACACGCAGGCATATAGGCATTATAGGAAACTGAGACGACTGGGAAATTTGGTATTACAGATAATGTATTAAATCATACACAAATGATTATGAACTCCTTCAAAAATAAACACAAAAGTGCAACAGATATGCTGTAAATACGACAATCGGCTAAGGTTACCAATGTCTGAGGGAGGCGAACAGTAGTTTTATATGAGTAACACGGCGTGTGTCTTATAAGAAGCAGGACCTGCTTACCCTTCGCGAGAACATGGTTTCGATCATGGTTTTTGGTGGGGTCTGTGTTGCTCATCTTTTTAGTTTTCTGTGTTGTGTTGTTGGTGGGTCTGTGTTGCTCATCTTTTTAGTTTTCTGTGTTGTGTTGTTGGTGGGTCTGTGTTGCTCATCTTTTTAGTTTTCTGTGTTGTGTTTTTGGTGGGTCTGTGTTGCTCATCTTTTTAGTTTTCTGTGTTGTGTTTTTGGTGGGGCTGTGTTGCCCATCTTTTTAGTTTTCTGTGTTGTGTTGTTGGTGGGTCTGTGTTGGCCATCTTTTTAGTTTTCTGTGTTGTGTTTTTGGTGGGTCTGTGTTGCTCATCTTTTTAGTTTTCTGTGTTGTGTTGTTGGTGGGGTCTGTGTTGCTCATCTTTTTAGTTTTCTGTGTTGTGTTGTTGGTGGGTCTGTGTTGCTCATCTTTTTAGTTTTCTGTATTGTGTTGTTGGTGGGTCTGTGTTGGCCATCTTTTTAGTTTTCTGTGTTGTGTTTTTGGTGGGTCTGTGTTGCTCATCTTTTTAGTTTTCTGTGTTGTGTTGTTGGTGGGTCTGTGTTGCTCATCTTTTTAGTTTTCTGTGTTGTGTTGTTGGTGGGTCTGTGTTGCTCATCTTTTTAGTTTTCTGTGTTGTGTTTTTGGTGGGGCTGTGTTGCTCATCTTTTTAGTTTTCTGTGTTGTGTTTTTGGTGGGGCTGTGTTGGCCATCTTTTTAGTTTTCTGTGTTGTGTTGTTGGTGGGTCTGTGTTGGCCATCTTTTTAGTTTTCTGTGTTGTGTTTTTGGTGGGTCTGTGTTGCTCATCTTTTTAGTTTTCTGTGTTGTGTTGTTGGTGGGGTCTGTGTTGCTCATCTTTTTAGTTTTCTGTGTTGTGTTGTTGGTGGGTCTGTGTTGCTCATCTTTTTAGTTTTCTGTATTGTGTTGTTGGTGGGTCTGTGTTGGCCATCTTTTTAGTTGTCTGTGTTGTGTTGTTGGTGGGTCTGTGTTGCTCATCTTTTTAGTTTTCTGTGTTGTGTTGTTGGTGGTGTCTGTGTTGCTCATCTTTTTAGTTTTCTGTGTTGTGTTGTTGGTGGGTCTGTGTTGCTCATCTTTTTAGTTTTCTGTGTTGTGTTGTTGGTGGGGCTGTGTTGCCCATCTTTTTAGTTTTCTGTGTTGTGTTTTTGGTGGGGTCCGTGTTGCTCATCTTTTTAGTTTTCTGTGTTGTGTTGTTGGTGGGTCTGTGTTGGCCATCTTTTTAGTTTTCTGTGTTGTGTTGTTGGTGGGTCTGTGTTGGCCATCTTTTTAGTTTTCTGTGTTGTGTTGTTGGTGGGTCTGTGTTGGCCATCTTTTTAGTTTTCTGTGTTGTGTTTTTGGTGGGTCTGTGTTGCTCATCTTTTTAGTTTTCTGTGTTGTGTTGTTGGTGGTGTCTGTGTTGCTCATCTTTTTAGTTTTCTGTGTTGTGTTGTTGGTGGGTCTGTGTTGCTCATCTTTTTAGTTTTCTGTGTTGTGTTGTTGGTGGGGCTGTGTTGGCCATCTTTTTAGTTTTCTGTGTTGTGTTTTTGGTGGGGTCTGTGTTGCTCATCTTTTTAGTTTTCTGTGTTGTGTTGTTGGTGGGGCTGTGTTGCTCATCTTTTTAGTTTTCTGTGTTGTGTTTTTGGTGGGGTCTGTGTTGCTCATCTTTTTAGTTTTCTGTGTTGTGTTGTTGGTGGGGCTGTGTTGGCCATCTTTTTAGTTTTCTGTGTTGTGTTTTTGGTGGTGTCTGTGTTGCTCATCTTTTTAGTTTTCTGTGTTGTGTTGTTGGTGGGGTCTGTGTTGCTCATCTTTTTAGTTTTCTGTGTTGTGTTGTTGGTGGGGTCTGTGTTGCTCATCTTTTTAGTTTTCTGTGTTGTGTTTTTGGTGGTGTCTGTGTTGCTCATCTTTTTAGTTTTCTGTGTTGTGTTTTTGGT